>CM035816.1:24076532-24676532 GCA_020458035.1 Magallana ariakensis | reverse complement strand
TAGGTAATTAATTATGGTCTAATTAGTATGAAAAACGTCAGTCAGCATGCGACTCAGTGGAAGATTGTATTTGCTGACAAGGTCGTCATATCGACCATAGAACTTACAAAAGATGACTTTAAACGAGACTGTTGATAGTCCTGTTTTATCAACTTGTTTGTCAGTAGCTTGCCCCGTCTTAGAAACTGTTCATACGAAGAGCATGCCCTTGCGTATCAAATTAACTGAGAGACAAAAACACCATATGCAGGTGATAAAGGTATATTGCTACATAAGTAGGAAAAGTTGACAATAGAAAAATTGAAGTCAACGCGTTTATCATAAAGTTTTGTTGTTAGGTTACCATCAATGTCCATTTCCAGTAAAATATCCAAATATGAAACAGATGACGCTGACTCTGTGGTATCTTTTATTTCAAGTTCACTGGGATATATCGAGTCGACGTAAGTATGGAAATAACAATTGTTAATTGATAATACGTCGTCGATATACCTAAATGTTGAGTTGAAGGCCACAGCGAGTGATTTATTTTTTTCACGTACAAGTTTTTGAATAAATTCTGCTTCATAAGAATACAAAAATAGGTCTGCTAACAATGGGGCACAATTGGTACCCATGGGAATTCTAACAGATTGTTGGAAGACTTGATTTCCAAAAACTACATAGATGTTGTCTATCAGAAATTCAAGCATCTTTTTAATGTCAACTTCAGAGTACTTGTGTGTGCAATCAGAATGGTTTTTAACAAAATAGGTTTTTAGATTTCCAATGACAAGGTAAGCATTTTTACGACTTCCATTTTTATTGAAGAAACAACTGTCGATGATATCAAAAAGTCTGGATTTTAGTTTGTCGTGGGGAATGGTTGTATACAATGAATTGTTAAGTGTATTGTAAACCATTTGTATAATAACATTAACATTATGATAAACACTGCATTTAATAATATATGTAGTAGTTGGGGCTATATGGACCGTGGATATCGGCCTGGGTAGCTCAGTGGTAGAGCTCCTGACTAGAGTTGCAGGGGTCCTGGGTTCGATTCCCGGTCCAGCCATATGTTTTCAATGAATGTACAGCGTATATGCTCATTCCTCCTTTCCTATTATATTTGGTGCCGTGACCTGCCCCTGGAACTGACAGGTTGACTCCTGCCAAGGAAAGAACCTGGGGTGATCTTCGAGGGCGAAGATCATTTAAGGAGCATTTAAGAAGGGAGGAATGTAGTAGTTGGGGCTATATGGACCGTGGATATCGGCCTGGGTAGCTCAGTGGTAGAGCTCCTGACTAGAGTTGCAGGGGTCCCAGGTTCGATTCCCGGTCCAGCCATATGTTTTCAATGTATGTATAATATGCTCATTCCTCCTTTCCTATTACATATATATGTATCATATTTTTTGTCGGCCATTGTCTAAAGAAAGAGAGCATATGTTTCCTGGCTGCAGATTCTTTTACCATGGACCTGAATTTTAAGCACACTTGTTGAAAGTTTTACAGTTGTTGTTAACTTAAAGAATAAACCTTTTTGTTTTATATTTGTTTTCTTGTTTGGATATATTGAATAAATTCTTATAACATACAAAAAAAGACAAATTATATTTTTACGACTGAATGTCGCGAATTTGTAGACATGAAAAATGTCGTTCGCGAAAAATCCCACATGAAGATTTTCAAAAGTTGGCATGTATGTACATTAGAAAAAAAGACCCCTTCCTCCCTATTATAACTCATATAAACATGATAAGTCTCTACACTTATTTACATGTAATACACAAATTTAATACAAAATGTCACAGGGTCAATAAGGGTCAAAATGTCACAGGGTCAACTCAATAGTGTAAGTCTGACAAATGAAAAAAAATAACTTTTGCAATTAAAATGACAGAAACTGTACAAATGCGATAGGAAAGGTAACGATGATAAGCTTATTTAAATATTAAAAGATGATGATACAGTATGCTGGCAAAGGGAGATCACGTATTTAGAAACTAAAAGTAATACTTTTGTATATCAGTGTCTCATAATATTGTGCTACTACATGTATTATGCTTACCTGTATTGGTCAATATCATAATAATAATCCAATTAGAACACAGTATAAATTCCTTAAGCTGATCACCACAAAAGAAAGGTTTATGCATGTTAATTAATCCTATTCTGCATATCGGAAACACAAATGTACATGTACACCACGTGAAACCCATCTAGCCTAAGAGCTGGGTAAAACTATTACCCGATGATGTTGACGCGCAAAAGCAAATCTAGCGCTGAGTTTGTAATAATTATATAGACCAACATTAAATGTGAAGATTATTGATAGATTTAAAATTCACATGCAAACGGTTCAACTCCAGATTGTACATAAAAGGCCGATAATGAGTATCTCATCCTTTATGAAAAGCATAATTTTTAAAAACTACCAGAAATAGCATGTTACCTGCTTTTTGACCAAAACTGTTACAAGATAGTGTTATTTAGGGGCCAACACTCGGTGCGGGTATTGCTGTCTAAAGACAACACCTAGCTTTTTAATTAATTTTATAAACTTAATGTTTCATAATCATGCATTGTCATTTTCCTGATTATATCCAAACTAAACTTGGTTAAATAATAAAGTCACAAAAGTGGCAGAATGCAACATACCTTTTTGTTTTGTGATGTTTTACTTTATAAAGATGGTGGGCTCAGGTGGATTAATTTCGAGCTGATATAAAATGCAGGTTAATTGTTTCATAGGGATATGCGTGGAATATATTATATGCAGGAATGGTCTATTTGGAACATTATTAATCATGGATAAAAGAATTTTAAGATTTCTAAAAATGTGTTATGTATATTGATAATCTTTCTGTTAAGTTCGCGAGAGTTATCCTTCTTGCGGTAGGTCAAAGTTATACAGCATCTTCATATATGGACACAAAGTCATCGTCGCAGGATGTAACCAATGGAATTGTTTCGCTTTAAAATTGTGGGAGCGTCATTTCAATAGCGTGGGTTCTCACTTTCTTTCAGGATGCCAATAGCTAAGCTTTGGGAATTTTCATAGCGATCTAAAAACCACCTCCACCCCTCCACCTTCTTTTTTTTAATATACATGTACAATTTTTTTTGTTTTTTTTCAAATTTAGTATGGCGCTTTCAGACCACAAGGGTTATGTTTTAGATAAATATTGTAATCGATCACATCATAAATTACATGAGTATTGGTAGTTATTGATTATTTTAGTTGTAAAATATTATTGCATAAAGAATCAAATATTTATAATTTTATAATTAATTTTAAAAACTTATTGTTACCTAATCATGCTTTGTCATTATTGACATTTTCCTGATTATATCCAAACTAAATTTGGTTCATCATAATGTTACAAAAATGGCGAAGTGCAACATAACTTTTTGTTTTGTGATGATGTTTAACTTTATACAAATGGAGGGATCAGGTGGTTTAATTTCGAGCTGATATATTAATGCAGGTTAATTGTTTCATATGCATATGCGTGGAATATACATGTATTATATGTAGGAATGGTCTATTTGGGATATTATTAATTATGGATAAAGCATTTGATTCTTTAAATAACTCACATCCTCATTTGTCATGAATTCTGGGTTATAGATGTCTTTATCAATTTTAGGATTTGGTGTCCCAAAATAAATACTAGTAATATCACGCCGTTCAATTGTGTTTAAAAACAATAAATGTATGTTTTTAAAAGTCTTAGTTCTGGTGGCTCCTTAGGCAACGGAGAAGAACTTTTATTGTCAGTTTAAAATCAGAGACACCAATAAGACAACCAAGTGCCTGATACCATTCATAATATATTTTCTGATAATTATTAGGAACGTCACTTATTAAATTAAATGTACCTGTTGTGACGTCGCCATCTGTTGGTCTTTCATTGGAAGTTTCACCTTTTATTAAAAAACAAAAAAAGATACAAATATCAATTTTCATGAATTTGGTGTTATGGATGTGTTTATAAAATTTGATCAAGACTAAAAAGAGAATTATATGTATTAATCTATTTAACGTATAATTATTTTGACTCGTAAACCTTATTATTTTCAAACGCCAAGGTTAATATCAAATAGGGTTACATAAATACCGATTCAGCTACAAAATGTAAAGAAATCAAAAGTTTTAAGATATTTCACTTATGATTTGTTGTCACAAATTAAAAAATATCACGTCGTTTAATTAATAGTGTAGAAGAATATTTAATGTATGAATTCAAAAGTCTTAACTTTTATTGTCAGTTCAAAATCACAGACACCAATAAAACAACTACATGCCTAATACTATTAACAATATATTTTTGTGGTTTGTTAGGGACGGTACTTATTAAATTAAATATAATTGTTGAGACGTTACCATCTGTTAGTCTTTCAGTGAACGTTTCAACTTTAATTAAAAAAAAGAATAACTCACATCCTCATTTTTAAGGAGTTTTTGGTTATAGATTTGTTTATCAAATTTCTGCAACACAAAAAAGGGAATTGTATATTTTTTCAACTGAAATTATTTTAACTCGTACATGAATTATTTTCAGTGGTCAAAATTAATATCTATTGGGGTTACATAAATTCCGATGCACCACAACAAGTAAAGAAATCAAGAGGTTGTTTTTTTCAATTTGTAATAAAAATATCTCTTATAAAAAGTTTTCAAGATATTTCACGTAGGATTTCGTGCCACAAATAAAATAATATCACGCCGTTGAATTGTGTTGAAAATATTTAATGTATGCATTCATAAGTCTAAATCCTGGTGGCTCGTTAGGTAACGGACAAGAACTTTTATTGTCAGTCTAAAATCAGAGACACCAATAAGACAACCAAGTGCCTTACACCATTAACAATATATTTTCTGGTTTGTTAAAGACAACACTTATCTAATTAAATGTACCTGTTGTGACGTCGCCATCTGTAGGTCTTTCAGTGGAAGTTTCACCTTTAATTTCAAAAACAAAAAAAAGAAGAACTCACATCTTAATTTTTTTTAATTTTGGGTTATAAATGTGTTTATCAAATTTCTTCAACACCAAAAAACGTGAAATGTATATATTAACCTTTTATGCGTAAAATTATTTTAACTCGTACACACATTATTTTCAGAAGTCAATATCAATATCTAATAGAGCTACATTAATACCAATTCAGCTACAACAAGTAAAGAAATCAAGAATTTAATATATCGATTTGGAATAAAAATATGTTATAAAAATTTTGAAGATACTTAACTTATAATTTTAAAGTTAGAAATTAAATAATATCACGCCAAAAAATTGTGTTGAAAGATACTAAATATATGCATTCAAAACTCTAAACCCTGGTAGCTCTATGGTAACTTACAAGAACTTTTATTGATGGTTCAAAACCAGAGACACGAATAAGAGAACCAACTGCCTAATACCATTAACAATATTTTTTGTTGTTTGTTAGGGAAGGCACTAATTTAATTCATCGCACCTGTTGTGATGTTGCCATCTAATGGGCTTTCAGTGGAACTTTTACCTTTAATTGATAAACATCTTAATCTTTTAACGTAAATTTATTTTAACTCGTAAACCATATTATTTTTCAGATCAAGGTTAATATCTAATTGGGTTCCATAATTACCGATTCAGCAACAAGTTTAAAATCAATTTTTTAATCTTTCAATTTGTAATAAAACATCCGTTATACACAATTTTCAAGAAATTTCACTAAGGATTTGGAGAAAGAAAATAGATAATGCCACGCGGTTAAATTGTGTTGAACATTAAATATATGTATGCAAAAGTCTCAGTACTTGTTGCACGTTGGTAACGGACAAGTCCCCGTACCAGCAAGAGCTATCAAGATTTAGACTTGTGAAGACGAGCAGAATATTATTTCATCACTTTAGATATACTATACCTTTAATTTGCAAAACTAAAAAACTCCATATGAAGAAAATTTCCTTAAAACGTGAATAAAACATCTTAGTTTTCATGTGTTCCTTAGAATAGTAATGTTGATGGAATCATGTTTGCAGTATCTCAGAGATAATGCAACTTCTGACTGCTGATTTTTCAAGTTTGGTTATTATGTGTGCAGCTGAAAGGATGAGATTTTATGCGTTTTCAATTTCAACAAAAAAGTATTATTAATTCATCTGAAATTTGCATAATAAAGATTACAAAATCCATCCTTGTATTTGATAGTCATGTGTGATCATTGTCCTGTCAATTTTTGACTGCTGAGATAATTTCATTGATTTCATCTGAAATGATCATCTAGGGTATTCTTTTACTTTAAATCAGAAACCAAAGCTTGGTTCGAGTTTTGTTTCCAGGTACATTGACAAGACATATCGTTTTTATTTTATCAATTAATGAATAAAAATCTTCTAAGATAGCAAGAACAGATATGGGTTACCACATATCCAAGATATTCTACTTTTAAATTACTTGAATTTTCAATGTGCTCAGCATATCTTTCTTTGACTTGTTAAGAAATTGGTGTATGTACTTATTCATGTCCGTAGCAAAAACGACACCAGTCTTGCGTCACTAGCAAACATTACACACACAGTCTACACGAATGTGCAGTCAAAAATACATAATCACTGTCATAAAAAGAAAAGAAAAAATCACCCAGTCTTGTAAACACAAAAAATAATTAAAATTGACTTTGTGATAACTAAGGAACAATACTCACGAAAGTGATATAATTTTTGTAATGATATAAACAATATTCATCAGTGAAAAAATGTTAATCGTAGAATGAGCTAAATTTTCGTGAAAAAGACTGAGAAGGTATCTAGTATAGGAATATAAACATTTCTCATTTAGATTTCTTGTGAAAACGTGACTTTAAAAATATGTTTTGATTTAATTTTGTTTCCTTCCATGTATTAAATACATATGCATCGATATTCTAAACATTTGTTACATTGTTGTTTCTGCTGATCATGGATGGAACTATATTTTTCAGCGCAGCTATATAAAAAGTACCTGACTAAAGTAATATATCTTGAATAGATAGTAAGCACAGATGGAATATATTTTTAAAAAATAGCGCGAAATCATTTTAGATAGTCTTAATCATTTATGTTTAACAAAAACTTTTTCATAGCTGTGCTACGACCTTCATGGGAGATGTCACTGATATTGAGCTTTAACATTGAGTAAGAGGTAGGAATTCTACGGTTTAAGAACTTTTATTCCCAACTCTGATAGCTTAAACGCCCATATAAACTTCTAAAGGAGTCTGAATGATAAAATTCGCTTTTTAAAAAGTTAAATCCATTGGTCGCCATCTTTGGGGAAAATCATAGCAGCATCAGCGGTTTAGTGATTTGTAACTTTGGCATTCTACACTAAAAATCCATGTTCGTATTGTACATTGTATTTTGATTGCACTGGTATGGGGCTACCCATACATTGAAGTTATATTTATATTCAAAGACGTTTACCAACAGGGCGCTAAAATATTTGGAAGCATAAGAAGAATTTTGGTTTCTTTTCCTTTTTCATCTTTGGGTTGTTGGTAGCTTGCTGTTCTGTATTGTTCAAATGACGAAGGTCAAGGTTACTGTATCTAAAATTTTAAATATAAATAGTCGATAGTTTTTGCACAATTGTTTTTTTGTATAATTTGGAGTTGGAAACTTATCAGTTTTGTGTTTATTATGACATATGGAAGCAAAGAATATTGTTCCTATTCGGTTTTTTTCAATTTCCATAGACATCCTCTGTTCACATTTATGTTTTACGTTTACATGGGTCTCGGCGACAGCTGATAAAAATATGAAGTAGAAAAGTGTTGATATCTTTGGCGGCTTTTTAAAGTTTTCAATATTAACAACATATTTCCTTTCTTGGGACATTCTTTATCAATTCTTTCTAACTTATGCTTTTGGATGACTGATATCAACCCATTGTAGGTTAAACAATGTGTATGCATTTTAATATTTTTAGAAAGTTTCCAAATAAAAGAAAAATTCCATCGTCTTATATGAGATCATTGATAAAGAATTTGCCATTTTTAATTTACATGATTTTCTTTTATCCAACTTGTTTCGACTCGATTGGAAAATAGCAATGTTTTATAAAGTTAAAAATAAATCTACGAATAAACGAAAACAATATATGACGTAATCAAATGAGACCATTTACCTATATTGCCAATATCAAGATGACCTTTCCCCATATTGTTTTAATTTCGACCGTAGAGTTCCGTGAAAAATGTATCGCTTTCTCTATAGATTTTATCGGATAATTCAAGGATTTTCTTTCAGTAGGAAATATAGATTATTAAGTGGTGGGTTTCTTTACCCAGTTGGGTGCCCCTCGACGAACCCAGATAGCAGCACATCGTTGGCCCAATCTCACAATATGGTTGTATTATCGCCGTTGGGTTATCTTTATTGGGCCAACGGTGGTCCAACATGAAATATTGATAGTTGGTTATGTATTATGGGGCCAATGTTGGGCTAACTGTTGGCATAATATCATAAAACTCTTGTAGTTAGAGAGAGTATTTGTTGCGGGGTTGACATTGGCCCTGGGTTGGCCCAATGTCATGAATCTGGCTAAGCATCATGGGTAAACAACATCCGGGCTATTTTTCGTAATATCGTACCTGCGCCATTTTTCATTTGACATGAGAGTAATGAGACCGATACCTTGCATATCTGCATCCAAATCGTAAGTATTTATGGGGAAGGGAAAACGTTTTCTTCCAAGGATTGTCTTAAAGTCATTGAAAGTTAGTAAAATTTAAAAGGTTATTTACCAGTTATTTTAGTATAAACATCTTTACTTTAGCAAGAATGATGTAAACTCAATGACTTGTTATTCTTGTTAAATTCTTATTTGAAAGCTTAAACATATGGTGATATACATGTACTTATAAATTTAATCGTAATGTATGTTAACTCTTTACTGAGAAAAGAAATAAATGTTTTTAATACTAAATACTACAGTTTTAGAGATTGTTCGAAAAAACAGAGCAACGGCTGATTCTATAAAGAAAGGACTTTAAGAACAATATCAATGGGAAAGAAATGCCAAAGCGAGGGGGAAGGAGGTAACGGGCACTGCCGCAGAGAAGAAAAGAAGGGGGAAGGAGACTCGGGAGAGGGAGCAGATGGAAAGTGGCAGTGCATAATTTTTAATATTTTGAAAAATACTATGTGGTTTTACCCTCTTTGTTTTTTTAGACTTGCTTATTGACATCTTAAGTTTACTGAACTTGTGCATTCACATCAGAGCAGGGATAAAACCATACATGTATTACTACAAGTGAGCATTAACTTCTTGTTTTTTAATAAATGTTTTCTTCATGAAGTGCATTCATGAGCAATAAAGTATGTTACAATTTAATCATATTTTACTCTTTTCTTTTTGCTCAGGTATTTTTTGTCTTATATTGAAAGAATACAGTGGCCCAACAATGGACAATATTGTTCGTTCATTGGCCCAACAATAAGACAACAAGTTGGTCCGATTAAGGGCCGATGGGCAAATTGCGGTTGGCCCAATGTTAATTGCTTACAATGGCCCAACGGTACAAAAGTGACGTTTGCCCAGTATTAAAAGAATACAGTGGCCCAACAATGGCCCAATATTGTCTGTTACATTGGCCCAACAATAAGCCAACAAGTTGGTCTGATTAAGGGCCGATGAGCAAATTGCCGCTGGCCCAATGTTAAATGCATACGGTGGCCCAACATAAGGAGCATTGTTGGCCCAACAAAGGTCCAATGCCGTCCTGTTATCTGGGAAGTTCGATAGGTATATAACCTAGTTAGAAATATCTTCCAAAGAGCTATTTTACTTGCATATTTTGTTTAGAAACTTTGCAGTAACATGTAGTTGGACATATATATGCCGATCGCTACGCACTTCTCGTGCAAAAATCTTGTATTTTGTGCATATCTGTGCATGTATAAGAGGTCAGTAATTCTAAATGTTTGTTTACTGTACCGAAACATCTCAGGTGTGTCCTCTAGATATAAATAGAAAACCGGTCACGCTGGTTTGTTTTCCAAATACAGGGTGTACCAAAAATTCTAATCTAGCTCGCAATACATAGGAATAAAAATACAAGTAAATATCGGTATCTCGAACTTGGGGGGACCCCAACAAAACTTCGAGATATCCGGGGGTTCGAGATATCCGATAAAATGGCAGGAAACAATGAAAGTGAAGATGAAAACATTTACTGTACACAAACAGCTGATGAGTTTGATATGGAAATATTTGAAAAGATAAAAGAGCATTTTAGACAGCTTGATAAAGAGTCGTTCATTCAAAAAGTCATTGAGCAATACGATGGAGATTCCGAACAGTTAAATTCAGTTAGACAGAGCATGTACAGCTATGGTAAATCACGTATTAAAGATTTCCCAGCAGAGCATCTTACCGATCGTAGACAACGAGGCAAGACAGGCAAAACAGTTGGGGAGAAATACGCTGCCGATGTTTACTATACCTATGCTTTCATTGAGGGTATAGTATCAATGTCCGAATTTCAAAGAGAGGTTATGAGCAAACACAAGATGAAATATCAGGTCACATTGTGCATTTAAAATGACTCAAGCGAGGAACATGAAACTGAACCAGACCCTACTGGATGAGATTTTGAAGAGTATTTCAAGAATGCACTAAGTCTAGTCAGTGAAAAACTAGCTGAAATACAACTGACTCTTCGGCGTGAATTTAAAATTAAAGAAAGTTAAATACAATCATTGCAATTAGAAAATGATAAGCTTAGGCAAGAACTGGAAGCGTGCAATTTTGAAAAATGCAGACTAGCCCATTACGAATCGCATCTAAGATCCGAAATACGATTCCTTAACCAGAAACTCAAATCGTATGATGATGGCAATGATGCAAAAACTGAAATCATCAACGAAGTAAGGAAACTACAGAAAACACAGAGTTCATCTACAAAACCAACAGAACAAAAAAGCATTCAATATTAAGAGAAACACACTTCCAGTCAAAAACACACCAGCCGTGATGCATCTTGTGGGGAACAAGAAAATGCTGTTAATATCAGTCAACAGAATGACACTGCGACAAAACCACCAAGTCATACCGGTAGTAACCTTACGTTGTATAGTGCAAACAAAAACGCGCAGATGCAGAATTGTCCTTCAGTAACGTATGCAATGGTGGTGCACAGCCCTCAGAAAAACAAACCTTGTTCGGAATCCAAACAATCACATTCGTATAATGCGTCTACCGCGGATTCATAACAGAAATCGTCCAAGTACAGTTCACTCGACGGGTATACGAACCGGGAGCGTGCTTCAGAGGTTGATACCGATGTTGCTGCAAAGGAGGATTCTTCAAACTCCTTCAAATGATATACTTTTGTTCGCAAAAAGCATACACCCTCGAAACGTGTGGTCCTTGCCAATATCAAGGCACGTGATACCACCTTTGAAAAGGTTAAAGGGGATATCGTAAACTGGTGCCACAACAAAAATGTCAATGTTTTAGCATCTTCCTTTTGGCAAATCACTTAGTGGCTTAGCTGAACTTACACAAGTAGTCACGTTTAATTAGCGATATCGTATTTATATCAGAACACTGGCTGTCTAAAAATTGTCTGTCAATTCTAGAGACTTCTTTCGATAATCAAGTTAAACATTTGCAAAACATAGTGTTACCACAAATAATACCACCAGAGGAGGCGTGGCTTTTATCGCAAAACAATCTGAAAACTACATCATAAATCAGATTGAATTTTCTAGTGAACGTATTCTTGCAATCAAACTGACAATCCGACAAAATCATGTATACATCATTGGTTGCCTACTTCCTTCGACCAATCTGTCTTTTGAAACTTACAAGGATGTGCTCCTATATCTTTTTGATCTTAATGATGAGCTCTGCGAAACCGAACCTGTCATTATATGTGGAGATTTTAATACAGACATAATAAAAAAAACGCAGTAGCTTGAAATCTAAAATATTAGTTGATTACGTCACTGAACAAAACCTGTTTAATACGTATGAATCCGATGAAGTGTTTTCGTATCAATCAAAATATAGAAAATCCCAAACTGAAAGTTTAGACATTACTTAAAACCATACTGGAAAGACAGCGGTCTACACCAAGCTCACTTAAATATTAGAGATGCCCGCCGATCATGGAAAGCTGACGGGGCACCAAGGTCAAGAGATGCACACTCGTTTTTAAACTAAATGAAGGCAAAGCAAAATTTTCAAAAATTAGACCGACAGTCGGCAAAACAATGGCATCAGTCCATATTTAATCAGATCGACAAGGCAACAGAAATGAACCTATGAACGTTCTACAAGACGGCATGGAAAAACATGAAACGATCCTCATCCAAACTTACTAGTTCATTATCATATCAAGGCAAGTCCGCAAACAACATACCTGACATGTGTAAATTGTGGAAATACTATTACTCAAATCTAGCAGAGGAAAATAAGGACCTGACTAAATTCGACAAGACATTTAAACAGCAAATTGACCAGCTTGTAAACGAAAATGACAATCCTTTCAATTCAACATGGGATTCTAAAATTTCAGTATCACATTTACTGGAAATGGACATTGGTGGTAACCTAACAACAAAACTTTATGATAAACGCGATGACTTCAATTTTTCTATAGTCAAATTTCCTTACTTGTGTAGCAATATACCTTCATCACCTGCATATGGTGTTTTTGTCTCTCAGTTAATTCGATACGCAAGGGCATGCTCTTCGAATGAATAGTTTCTAAGACGAGGCAAGCTACTGACAAACAAGTTGATAAAACAGGACTATCAACAGTCTCGTTTAAAGTCATCTTTTCGTAAGTTCTATGGTAGATACGACGACCTTGTCAGCAAATACAATCTTCCACTGAGTCGCATGCTGACTGACGTTTGTTAGACCATAATTAATTACCTAATTCTCTACGGACTTTTGCGGTTTTTTATTTTCCCGATTTCGACAAAGAGCACACGGCGGGTGTGACCGGTCAGCAGAGGATGCTCACTCCTCCATGGCACCTGATCCTACCTCTATCTTGGAGGTCCGTGTTGCTCTGCTTTGAATTTGTATTTCGTTTTATGGATTTTTGAGATGGTTGACGGTTTGTTATTGTCATTTTTTCATGAGGAAATTCATCATCATATTAAATCATTATTCAAGGGAAAAGCACCTGGTCAAGATTTTCTCATGAACGAACATATTATTTTTTTGTGGCGATAAAATTGTTGATGAATTATGTATTTTGTTTAATTCGAAACTTAGACATGTTCCTTAAAAGTTCAAGGTTATATCAGTTTTCAAAGGTAAAAACAAGGATAAAATAATCCTACAAATTATAGAGGTAAAACTTTAACATCAGCACTAAGTAAGCTGTTTGAGAAGGTTATTCTGTCTCATATTGAAAATGACTTATTAGATAGACAAATCTGTTTTCCACATCCATTACAATTTGGTTTTAGAACTGATCATGGTGCTGTCCCAGCTTGTTGTTATAAAAGAAATCATTGGTTATTATAAAAGTAGAGGTTCACCAGTCTTCTGTACATTTCTTGATAACGAAAAGGCTTTTGATAGAATATGGCACAATGGTCTCTTGTATAAGTTGTATGAACTTGGAATTGACAATACATTGTGGTACATTTTGAAAAATTGGTACTATGATAGCAAATGATTTGTTTCGTTTGCTGGAGTCAATTCTGAACTCTTTAAAATATCTCAAGGTGTTGGCCAAGGTAAAGTGCTCAGCGCCTTTATGGTTCTTGTTTATATTAATGACTTATTGTATGAACTATGTTAAACTACCAATGGTGTACTAATGGGCAGCTTGCATATTCCAGAGATTCTGCTTCCCGATGATAGAGCGTTAATAAGCAACTCGTCTCGGTCTCTTCAAGAATCATTATATATTATGGAATTATATGCTTACAAATGGAGATTACATTACAATCCAATTAAAAGTGCTTCTATTGTTTTCAAAAAACAGTCACACATTTCATTGAAACTTGATTTAAAACTCTTTAGCAATGTTATACCCAATTGCAATGATGTTATCTATGCTGGCTGTTTATTGCAGTCTAATCTGAAAAGTGATAGACTTGTTGAACGAGTTTGCAAAAACGCATAATTCATTCACTCCATCCTGTTGCCGTTAATAATTTCCAAATCAACCCAGTTGTATCAGCCAAAATTTGGAAAAGAATCTTTCTTCCATCTTCTATTTATTCATGTGAACTTTGGACTGATCTTACAAAAAAGGACCAGAACAAACTTAATTATACCCAACGTCATTTCTTGAGCTTGAAATTAAAAAGAAAAACGTTAATTTTATGGTGACTAAAGATGACCGAACTTTTGAAGACATTCATATGAGATTTCCATTGCAAATGAAACCATGTTCATCGATTTTTAGGGTCAAGGGTCAACTGACCATCATGTAGTGCTAAACTAGCAGAGCAAAATATGTGTAAATAACTAATTTCATGTGTCGATTCAAGGACCAAGAAGTGGTATATCTGTCCTCATTATGATGATGTTTTCGTTCGATCATTAATACCAAGCAAACTATTCAATATGAGGTTTGTGTTTTGATTTTTTTGTTTGACTATGAAAAACAATAGAACAAAGGCTGGTCCTCCATATTGAAATTCCAAAGTATCGCTCAGTGACTGAACTGTGGGCACTCTCTCTTGTCCAGAGCTCGCGACATTAATTACAAGTGATATCAATAAAGTGAATTCAATTTCACAAATACTTGCACACTATCTCAAAATGCTTCCTACGGGGACGGGATCAGGCCGAGGGCGTCAACGAGGGGGTCAGTCTCGTGGTCATAGCCAGAGTGCCAAACCTTTCACAAAACGGGCTCGCGAAAACAGTAGCGAATATGAAGATGTTGAGGATGACGATCCTGAGACAATTGTCGATGCCTTAGTAGGTGCCCTTCACAATCCCGAAGTAATGACCAAATTTGTAGAATGCATATGTGCATCAAAAGTTCTTGTCAACTCACTTACTAGCCACCTAATCCCAAACCTCAAAGACAGCTTACAGTTAGTTTTACAACCCTTACAAAATTCAATTGAAAATCTAACAGAACAACTTAAAAAATCAGAACAGAGATGTATTGACCTGGAATCAAAGAATGATGATCTTGAACAGTACACACGTAGACAAAATCTAAGAATTTCCGGAATCCCAGAAAATGCTGGAGAAAATACTGATGATTTGGTTTTAGATTTCTTTACAAAAACCATGAAAGCTGAAGTCGACATGAACGAGATTGACAGGAGCCACCGCGTAGGGAGGCCCGGTTGCAAACCCACTCGAGACCTAATTGTGCGCTTCACCTCGTGGAAATCCCGACAGAAAATCATGAAAACAAGAAAAGCTGTGTACGAGCACAATAAAAGACACAAACGTCATATTACGTGTTTGAAGACCTAGCGAAAAATCGGTCAATATTGGCGTACCATGCCAGGCAGTTAAAAAAATCCAGAGAAATCAAAGATACGTGGACATCGGATGGGAAGATTTTCATTAAACACCATAACGATAAAATCGATCTGTGCACGCGATTAAACGATCAACCGAACAAACCACCAGGTACATCCACTCAAAGAAAAACATATGCCAGTGCCACTAAGGAACCAAGGACACTCCGTTAAGGCTGACTACAAATACATAAATATATTGCACCTGGTGCAAATTTTGTTTCACAATGTACAGTACCTAGATGCACTGTAAAATTAGGAAAAATCATGTTCACTGACAATAGTAGCACTTATATGGCAACAAGTGATATCCAATAGCATTCTAAAAATAGATGTGTTTTTCCCTAGTAGATAAAAACAAAAACACGTGATTTTAGGCACATTTTTTTTGCACTGCATTTCTATGCTTCTGTGTTACATGCAAGCAATAACTATTTGGGTTTTTTTTTTAATATCTTAAGTTGTACATACTTTTCAATTCTTTTTTCGATACACTTGTTTTCACCCTTTTGTTTTTCATTGCACTTCTGCATCACATGTTCTCTCTTTGTAGTAAACATCTACTTTGTGTATTAAATATGCGAGGTATAAATCCTGTTTTTACAAATCAAATAGTGAGGGTTAACTATTGGGTCTTCTTATATGGTAAAACACTGCAAATTATTTTTTTGGTATTATTTACTTATCCGGAAATTTATTATCTATGCCAGTTCTGTGGTTATGTTTATATTGTCAACATCCTGTGTATACCCAATTGCTGTGAGCATGGTGACTCTGGTGATTTTTTCCATCATAAACATTCGGATTATTTATGATACATATGGCTGAGTTGGACAATGTTGTAATAAACCAGAGTCCCCAAAGCGTTAGGTTTAATTCCTTTCGTTTTTCATATACATGTACATGTATTATAGAAAATATGAAAGCTTGCTTTTACCATGTTTACAATAATGCTCACTTTTATATTTTTGTACTTAGAATTCTACTTATTATGAGTGATTTGGAAACAAATCCAGGACCAATGCCAAATAATTTTAAAACCAAATATTTAAGTGTAGTCCACAATAATGTATGTTGTCTACCGAACAAAGTTGATGTTATTTATAATGAGTTATCTGAATATGATATTATTGGTATCACTAAACCGCACCTTGACAGCTCAGTATCAAGTGATGATATATTATTCCATGGATTTCATCCCCCAATAAGGAAAGATCGTAATAGATTTGGGGCAGGAATATTATTCTATATATCTCTAGACTTGCACTTTGTATTGAAAGATGATCTAAATGATAGCAACATAGAATTTTTTTGGTGTGAAATCCACATGCAAGACAATAAGAAAATTTTACTAGGTCTGATCTATCGACCACCTAACTCAAATGTTTCTTATTTTGATTGCCTTTCCTACTCATTAGATAAGGCAATTAATGAACCTATGCCTGTGTTCCTGATAGGTGATTTTAATATTGATATGTTGAGTGGTGGAAATAATAATTTTAAACAATTTATGGTTCAAGAAAATTTACTGAATATGGTTAATGAACCAACAAATTTTACCACTTTTCCTGGTACTTGTATAGATTTGATATTCACTAACAATCCCCAGTATTGTAGATAAAGTATATGTAGCATCTCCATTCTGCAGTACCCATTCACCAGTTAGTTTTGATGTTAAGTACAAAACTTTTAAGCAATATGCATATAAGCGCACTGTAAGAAATTACAACTGTACTAATTATAAAGATGTAGAATGTGACTTAAACACAATAGATTGGGACACTGAAGTTTTCAATACAGAAAACATTAATGAAATTTATGATAATTTCTTACAAACTTATAACAATATCTTAGATAAACATATTCCAAGAAAAGTAATCACTATAAGGCCTCGAGATAAACCATTTATGAATAAAAGTATACGACTGAAAATGAGGAAAAGAAACCGCATACATAGAAAAGCAAAACATACAAAACTGTCCAAATCACTGGCAACATTATAGAGAGCTAAGAAATGAGGTTATATCAATGGTCAGAAATGCTAAAGAACACTACAAACAAAAACTCACATCCCAAATTCTTGACAAAGACATCCCACCAGGCAAATGGTGGCGGATAACAAAATCTATCTCCAAACTTTCTAATACACATAAACCTATACCCCCTCTAAAATCACAAGGCCAAATTTTACTTCACCCGTTAGAAAAAGCAGAAGCACACTAAACCAATTCTACTCAAATATTTCTAGTATCAATGAGGATAATACTTTACCTGAACACGGGCCTGGTCCCCCTCTAAATACCATGGGGAATATATTTATTACAGAACAGGACGTGTTAGACCAGTTGAAAAATTTAAATGTTAACAAAACCCCCAGTACAGATGGTATAACACCAAAATCCTTAAACTTACATCCTCTTCTATATGCAAACCACTTGCAAAACTTTTTAATAAATCACTTGAATTAAAATGCCTGCCAAACATATGGAAACAGGCCAATGTTACACCGGTTTACAAAGGCAAAGGTAGTCCTGATCTAGTCAATAATTATAGACCAATATCCCTGACCAGTTCAGTTTGTAAAATCATGGAAAAATCATTTTTAAATATTTATACAACTTTATCTTAGAAAATGATATCCTAACAAAATATCAATCAGGATTTCAACCCAATGATTCAACTGTCAACCAGTTAGTGGAAATTTATAATACCATAATATATAACTTAGATAAAGTTAAAGATGTCAGGTTTATCTTCTGTGATATTTCAAAGGCCTTTGATAAAGTATGGCACAAAGGTCTTCTCTTTAAGCTAGAGTCGTGTGGGATAAATGGTAATATGTTGAAATGGATTGATAACTATTTATATGATAGAGTCCAAAGAGTAGTACTAGATGGGTTTTAATCAAATTTTAGACCTATTACTGCAGGAGTCCCACAAGGCTCTGTTTTAGGTCCTTTTTTATTTCTCCTTTATATTAATGACATATCTAATAATCTGGTTAATAATACAAGATTGTTTGCGGATGATACCTCTTTATTTATAGTTGTAGATAATGATGTTAACACAGCAGCATTATCATTAACAGCTGATCTAGATAAAATTGATACATGGGCTTTCACATGGGCTGTGGATTTCAACCCTAACAAAACTTGTAATATAAATTTTTCAAGAGGGTCAAATAATCATCCTCCTGTTCATTTTGGTTTCAATGGTAGTATTATTAATGAATCTAAAACCCATTGTCATCTTGGTCTTATCTTTCAAAGTGATGCTAGGTGGTCATGTCATATAAATAACATATATGAAAAAGCTTGTTCAAGGTTAAATCTATTAAGAATGCTGAAACATTTACTAGACAGGAGTGCATTAATTAAGATTTATTTTGCTTTCATTCGGCCAATTCTGGAGTATGGTAGTATTGTATGGGATAATTGCTCACAAGAAAATTCAAATATCTTAGAAAATGTCCAGATAGAAGCAGGTAGAATAATTACAGGTCTAAGGAAAAACTTATCTAGGACTGCTTTGTACTCAGAGTTGGGGTGGGAACCATTATATAAGAGAAGGGAAAGACAAAAACTTCTATTATTCTACAAGATTGTTTATGGCATAGCTCCTGTATATTTACAAGATTTGATCCTGCCGTTCAAACCACAACAGCATGGATATAACCTTCGTAATGTTAATAACTTTAACTTCGTTATACCACAGTCTAGGACAGTATCATATTATAACAGCTTTTTGCCATCAACTATTCAGCAATGGAATAATTTACCATTGGGAACAAAACGTAATGAGTCCTTTTCATCTTTCAATAATGTATTTAAAAAGCAATCTGTAGAATTAGCAAAAAATGCCAAAGTTTACAATTATGGAAATCGTAAAGAAAATATTGCTCACTGTCAACTTAGAAATAAATGCAGTAATTTACAAGCTCACCTTTTTAATCAACATTTAAGTGACACTTGAACTTGTATTAATTGTGGTCACACATGTGAAGATAATCTTCATTTTTTCCTTGTTTGTCCAGCTTACATTAATCACAGAACATTGCTCATTAACAGTATTCAAAATAATTTAAACCTAAACAATCTCAATCATGAGCAAGTATTACATGTTTTACTTTTCGGCGATAGACAACTTCCCTATAAAACCAACTGCTCAATTTTTCAAGCAGTTCAACAATATATCAAGTCAACAAAAAGATTCTAAATAATACCTGATATTAATAATCTTGTATATGTATACATGCACTCAATATCTTATACCTCTTATTTTTATTATATACTTCATACAAAATATTCACTATCATTATAATTTTTCTTATTTTCAATTTTTTATATGACCCCAATTTTTGTTATTATTATTTTTCCATTTTTTGGGGTTTTTTTTTTTTTTTGGTTTTTTGGTGGTTTTTTTTTTTGTTTTTTTGTTTCTTATTTTCTTTCTTTGTTCTTAATCCTACATGAATTCCAACTTCTTAAATGCAATAACATGTTTCATGTTATATTATGAACTTATTATATTCTGTAACTATTATTCTTATATAATCCAAATGTAACTGAAATATCAGTTGTAACTCTGATCCTTGGGGAGAGGACTAATTAGGCATAGCCTGATGTCCAATCCTATTATGTATTTATTTGCATTATAAAATATTTGTTAAATTAAATCGATTTTTATTGTTTAATACACTATCTACGCAGAGTAATAAATTCGAGATGTTCATAAACTTCTTTTGTAATCAGTTACCATCGTTGGTGATTTGAGTCTTTTGGGAAAATCTCTAAACGAGAGGGATCAGGTTCTTTTCTATTTTGCAAATGTTGTTCTAACTTGTATAAACACATCAGTTCTCAAATATCATTTTTTGAATTTCAAAGCATTTATTTCATTTTTTAATGAATAGAAGCTGGTAAGATATTCAGAGCTAAGTGCGAACCCAAATAACTTTAAAATAATGGCACAGATCTAAAACAGTGCCATTTTAATTTCAACAAAAACGCAGACAACAAGTAAAATGGGATCACATCTCCTACATGTAACTTTCACTCTGTGATATGGATATTGCTACACGGCATAAAAGGTCATGCATAAGGCTATATTGTAATATTTCAGTTAAATGAATTTGATTTTCTCGATCATCATACAATGTTTAATCTGCATGTCGTAAACACGTGCGCTTCTTTACTACAATAACATGCACTACACCTTTTAATAAATGTTCCTACATTACATTGGTATTGTATGTTTTCTAAATATACATATATTTTGTAATTTGCATTTTTTGAGAAACCATCAATGTTCAAACTGCTGCAATTGTTTAATAACAAATATTTTAAAGATATATGTAACCTCGGCAAATATATTTACTTTAGTATGAAATTAAGAACTGATATCTGCAATTAGCTTTAGATGTTGTTCTTTTGATTCTTTTCCCCTTTACTTATGTCATATTTCATATTTATGTATGTACTAGGGTCTCCTGTAAAACACCCACTTCTGTACTTTACTATGTTCTTTAATATCAATGTGTATCTGATGAGCTGCAAAGCTTAAAGAATGAATGAATGAATAAATTACACAACTGTTAAGCATTTGGTTTTGCGTGACATTTCCATTAAAAAAAAATTTTAATTTGAAAATGGTTGATTATAAGTTGTAAAACTCATCCCGAATTTGATAGTTGTTACACTTGCTATTTTGCAGTACGTCTAAAGTAAGAGTGTTGCATTAAGACCGTGGTCGAGGCATAGTACATTTCATATTAATAACCTTCAGAATTTCGTACTAAGACTTCTGGATAGTCGAGGCCAATTTTAGACTACATTGATCTCCTTTAGAAGAAGATCTCTGTAAATACATATAGATATAAAAAAAACATTCATTTTCTATTAAAGCTATGAAGTATTGAGTCCATTGTTGGTTTCAGTGCCTCAACATCAACACAATTTCCGTGAAACAAGTGAGTATAGAATAAATAAATCTAGATATGATATTTTGTAAATATCCTTACAATATCCAAGATTCCTGTAGTACATAGGGATCTTATTACGGGGCTGTAGGGGCTTTCTGTTCTTGCTCTTGATGTAGATCTGTGATGGCGTATGCTCAAGTAGGTCATGTATGCACCATGCATGATTCAGTGAACCAGATTGCAGGAGTCTATTGGTCAGCCGCAAAGCAGTATCTATCACAGAGAGGATTCTGAAGAGAAGAAGAAGCTAGCCAAATCCCCAAAGCGCCATCTAGAACAAGAACATGTATCATTAAAATCTTAATTCGGTTTTTTTAGGGATATATAGGAAAATACTAGTAGTTAGTATGCAATACAAAGTTCGATAGTTGACTACTTTATAGTATTCGAACCACTTTAAAGAAATCCCACTAAAATTATGTTTTACAGGTATAGAAGTACACGTTTACATTTTGAATTAGTTTTGGTTTAGCTTGGTCTTTGGAATTAAAATTGGACAAATATTTCAATCAGGGACATTTTAAAAAAAAATCCTGTTTATAGTCACAAGTATTAAAAAATATCCTATCAAAGTGTTATAATTATGCTGTGCCTTGTGATAAAGCGAATGTCTTTCTGATTTTGAGGTCGCTGGATCGATTCTACCAAGTAGTACATGTATCTTTTTCTTTTTATTTAAAGCATAATAAGAATAGAAAGTTTAGATTCCATGTATCTTATCTGCTGGATTTTTTTTTTTTGGTCAAATTCTCGCGTTTAATTAATTCTGAGTATAAGCACATTCAATATAAACAGATCTGTTCACTAACACTATACTCTATTTACAACAATACATTCATTGCATATTGCTAGAAGTTATCACAGTTCAGAATATCAACTGACTTTATATACTGAATTCTAAATACATTCTTTTCTCGATGCAAGCTTCCTGAATTTATGACAAATCAGTGGTTACATATACCATTATATGAATCAGTACATATGTTTCGAAAATCATATTGCGACAAGTACGTGTATCTTTTTTTAGTAACAGTACTTTCTGTTCAAACACTAGTGTGTGCAAAATAATAAGAAAAGGCACAGTACCTTTTCATGAACTCATAACTAATTGATTTTAATGTTGCAATTTCAATGAAAAATCGTTAAAACCTATTTTTAGGGAACGAATTTTGCGAAACCTTTCAATATTTGATGAGAATAAACAACAGATGCTATCTGCTAAGCAATTTGACACGAAAAATAGGCTTGGGTCTATTTTCAATTATTAAACGGATTTTTTTTCAACAATTAATACTTACTTGTTCCAAAGGATCGTTTTTGTATGGTAAAAGTGAGTATATTATATGACAAAGGGAATTTTCGTTAAAGGGGTTCCAGCAAAGAGTTTATCTTGCAAGATTTTTAATTTGTTCAAGGAATAAAAGGTTAGCTTCAGTTTCGATATTTATTTGTTCACAAAATACACGTATGACATGTATTTGTTTAATTATCATCTCAGTGGATGTAAATCCAAGTATATGCAAAGAAAAAATGAAAAAATTGCTGGGTGAGGGGTTCTTGCACTAACTACATGTACCGCATGTGTTATCTAAAATAATTAAAAATAAAATAAATTATTTCAATAGTGGTTGGGGATGTATTTTATTAGAAGAATCACTTTGCAACCACTATTGAAAAACAACCACTAATGCAAAACGACCACAATTGAACTTATTATTTTAATAGTGGTTGGGGATGTATTTCATTATAGGAATCACTTTACAGCCACTATTGAAATACAACTACTATTAAAAATTATTTTTTCAATCGTGTGGGGAATAAATTTCTTTAGAAATATTAGTTTGTAATCCCTATTGAAACACATGTGATTTGTCAAAAGCTTTTGACAGAGTGTGGCATAGAGGTCTACTTTTTAAATTACAAACATATGGTATATGTGGCAATATCTTTAATTGGTTTGAAAGCTATTTATGTAATCGTAAACAAAAAGTTATCTATATTATCTATATTATCCTCCTGTAGAGGAGTCAATGCTGGTGTACCACAGGGCTCAGTTCTTGGCCCTCTTCTATTTTTGATTTATGTTAACCATGTGTCAGAAAATATGCTTTCACTGTGTAGACTGTTCGCTGATGATAATTCTTTACAATCTTTTTCATACAATGCTGCCAATATTGAATATGTCTTAAATCATGATCTAAAAGACCTAGAAAACTGGTCATCCAATTGGCTGTAAAAATTTAATCCATCCAAAAAAAAGCAATATTTTTTACACTTAAAACAAATTTTTACATTCCCAAACTCCAATTTCAAAATAGTCGATTAGAATATGTTTCATCACACAAACACCTGGGATTACTTTTTTGTCAGAACCTTTGTTGGTCTGAGTATATCGATAATATTGTTAAAATACATACCAAAGATTAGGCCTGTTGAAGAAGCTCAAATTTTTCATAGATAGAAATACTTTATCAAAAATGTACATGACTTTTATTCGACCTTTAATTGAATACTGCTCTGTTGTCTGGGTTGGTTGTTCGTTTCAAGATGTCGAAAAATTAGAAAAAGTTCAACTCTATGCAGCAAGAATCATCACTGGCTTACCCATATTATCTTCAAGAGAGTCTCTTTATTTACAAACAGGTTGGACGCCTCTCTCAGAGAGACGAAAATTAGCAAAATTAAGCACAATGTATAAAATTCATAATAATTTGGTACTGGACTATCTAAAAAATATTTTTCCTTCTTCAAGGTCCTTAGAATCGAATTACAATTCACGCAATCGAGAAGACTATACTATTCCAAAATGTAGACTAGAAATATTCAAGAAATCGTTTGTTCCTGACACGATCAAAAAATGGAATAGTTTAAGTTTAATCATCAGAAATAATTCCTCGTTTACAAGTTTCAAAAGCAGTATTCAATTAAACCAAATTAAACCCCCGTCCTATTTTTGGTTCGGCAAGAGACGACTTAAAAGTTATACACACAAAACTTAGACATAACTGTATCTTAAACTTCGACCTTTTCAGAAGAAATATTATTGAAAGCCCTAATTGCCAATGTGGATTACCAGAAGATTCTTATCATTTGTTTTTTTTTAATGTAAGAAATATACCTATGCACGAAATGAACTGTTTTCAAACCTTTTAAATTTAAATCAAATTAACATTATTAATTGTCATTTACTTTTGTGGAGAGATGAATCTCTGACTGTCAATTTCAGTCTTACTGCCTAGACCAAATTCAAACAGAACTGTTTATAAAAACATGTACGTTTGTTCAATAATTTAATCATTTTAATATTATCCATTTCTATGTACTTTCCATTCTAAACTACTACAAGTTGTAAATTTTTATACTTGGTAAGAACCTCGTAAGTTGTTAGAACTTGTGTTCGAACCATTTATATACATGTATGTTTATGCAATAAAATATGTTCAAATCAAAAATCAACACATTTGGAAAGAAAAAAGTTGTATTTCATTTTTGCAAACTATTTCCAAATGCAAGAAACACATTATTTAACGCACAATTTTAAATACTAGTATACAATTTTGGTATTATAGACTTGCATATTATACGGTTATAACCGAGACTATGAAATTAATGGACTAATGTTTAGGATTTTTATTGCTGTGCAGAAATAAATAACCAATTTTCGCAGATTTAATACATATAAAATTGTTTTCATATTTTTTCTTTACTTTTCTCTTTCTATAGATATATGTATATCATGTTTTATGAAAATTGTTAATTATAATTACAAGGGTGAACACCTTTTAAGTTGCCAGATTTTTTATTCAAACCCCCTGTATATTGAATATACAATGAAATATGTTATAACCCAATTAAACACAACTATTATAGAAATAAACATTGTCGTTTACTTTAAATCAGAGTGGGGGATATTAAATTGGGTTTGACCACAGACGCGTCTTCCGTCTATCAATTTGTTTGTGTGTAACACCTCCGTTAATAACAACAGAAACAAATTATTTCAATGGTGGTTGGGGATGTATTTCATTACGACTACTATTGAAATAAATTATTTTAATAGTGGTTAATGATGAGGTTTACTACGACCGCTATTGAAATCAATTATTTCAATAGTGGTTTATGCGTTTCATTACAACCACTATTGAAATAAGGTATTTCAATAGTGGTTGGAATGCTTGTCGTTTTATGTCTATGATTCCGACTGTGTGTAACACTTTCGGTTCCGGATGATAGGTGTATGGGAAACATGACGAAAAGGAAATGTTACGAGGTTCGTTTTGTTTAAAGAAAAACAAGTTGTTGTTAATGAATTTTTTGGAAGTCTATCAAAATTGCAAAATGCGTCCACAGGATCAAATGAACAGTTTGAAAATAGTCGCAGCCTTATTCAGGCTAATTGACCATGTCTTATTTAGGATTTCAGCGTTTCTTATTCAAGAAACCTTAGCAATTATTCAGAGCCGAGCATTCTTTAATTTTTTAGCATTAATTTATGTTTACTTTTTATATTTATTTTTTTGAATTAAATTATTCAATATATAATATTTATAAAATTTCTTAAGTCAGGAAACAATTATAAATACTTAAATTTTTCACTACCACTTTATATAGCAACTTTACCCTTAAATGCTTTTTCATATTTAAAATAATTTTATTTTATTTTGTAGATGTCAAGAGAGCAGAAGTCCTGTTTGCCAACTTCATTGCAGAACTTATTGCTTTTTGTGCTGCTATACCTTACTTTTTATTGTTTGTTGAGATTTCAAAGATTGATATTAATATATGAAAATAAAGTTATGTACTTTATTCTATTCTTGATTTCATTTGAAAGAGGAGATTGATTGATAAACACATTAGGATAAATGATAAATTGATAAAGAAACAGATTGATGAATTTCTAAGAGCTCAATAGTTTATGCAAACCATTTACACGACAAAACGCCGCGAAATTTCCTTCTAGGAAAATGTCGTCGCGCGTAAAATCCCCCATGGAGATTTTCAAAAGTTGGCATGTATGGAGCAAAGCAATGCATCTCTCAAATTCGAGATAATCAGCATTTATAGAGACAATAATCACATGACAAACATTAAGCGACATCAATACAATTTTAAAATTTACACAATTAAAAGACGATAATTACAAAATTACATTTACATTGGTGATAAAAGTCTCTTTTATATTGTTAATAAAAAGAAAAGTCCATAACAGAAAGTTGATACACACAAACGGAATAATAGACATAAATATGGCATGCATCTCAACCACTATTAGAATACTTTATTTCAATAGTGGTTGTATCGAAACGCATTCTTAACCACTATTGAAATATTTTATTTCAATAATGGTTGTAATGAAACGCCTCCTCAACCACTCTTGAAATAATTTGTATCAATAGTGAAAATATAAATTCCGCAACTGCGTCATATAGCTGATAATGCAATCTGTCATTTAAAGGGACCTGGACACGATTTCAGATGAAAATTTTATTTTTGATTTTTATGTATTGAATAGTTTACTTGTGTATTTTGAATGATTTACCAAAATTTGAATTTTAGAAGTCGTGTTACAAGCGAGATACAGAGGAAAGAAGTTGTTGTTATGTAAACAAAGCTCGAGTCTTATACTTGTTTACAAATTATGTAAAGTAATGAAATTACCTTTTCTTTGACAAAATAACTTGTGGAAACAAGATAAACTTATTAAATGTGTTCATAAATAAGTTTATCAACAACAAAATGCAACATTAGATTGAAACTTTTACCAATTCAAGACATATGTAAACAATAACAAGACTCGAGCTTTGTTTACAAAACAAAGAATTTTAACCTCTGTAACTCGCTTGTAACTCGATATTTGACTTTCAAATTTTGATAGAGCATTAAAAACATCCATTTTGACCATTCTAGACATTAAAAATGAAAAAATAAATTTTGAAAAAATTGAGCTCAAATTTAATAAAACATTTATGTTTGTTCTTTGAAAATGTTGTGTTCAAGTTTTCAAATTTTTCATAATTTATGGCTCAATTCAGAATTTTAAAATTAATGATAAATCGATTATTATCAGAATGGTTTAAAACGTCGAAACAAGTTACATTTTACTCTTGTTTTACTGAACAAAACAATGTACGAGCTTTCATTTAATAAAACATTAATGTTTGTTCTTGGAAATGTTGTGTTCAAGTATTCAAATACTTCATAATTTATGGCTCAATTCACAATTTAAAAATTAATGATAAATCAATAATTATCAGAATGATTAAAAACTTTGAAACAAGTTAATTGTTCACTGAACAAAAAAAATGTACTTTCAAGAACACTTTCTTTGTATCTGTATAATAACCAGGAATATATATTAAGATACTAGTTTATAAATTCAGTTGTTTGTTAAGATGTAATGGAGAACTTAACTTTCCAGTTACTTTATGCAGGTAATGAATTTTTTGGAAAGGTGAATATATGTATTATGACAATTCTTTGGTGTTACTGGGGTAAAATTGTCATAATGTACGGGATCTTGAAATCGCTATTTTACCGAAGGAATCGGGACTGCGCACCGCTATGGGGAGTGGCGTCCTACCCGCTCTGGGGTGTAAATTCTTTACCCAAGCTCTGAATATAGAACAACGCAGACAAGACTTCGGTTTACCACTCATTTATTAAATATTATTAACCTTTTATTTGTATAATTTATAAAACATTCCAATTTTATCCATTTAACAAATCAATATGATACATAATAATTATAAAATATTGAAATCCTCTGAACAACTAATAATATGATCTTACCTGAATATAGAACAACGCAGACAAGACTTCGGTTTACCACTAATCCAAAAGTCCTATCTCCGCCGTCCATATGCCCTAACCTACGTCACCTCAACCTCCGTACCCTTATATGTTCATCTCACAACACGTTCACTTACTCCGACGCGCCGTGGTCAGTTTATATCGTATTTTATATTTAACACTTAGCCACTAACTCGGTTCCGTGTTTCTTATCATATATCAGCAATACAATCCCCTAATGATGTAAACATAACCCCTAGTTCATCTCTTAAGAATTCTCTATCTACTGACCAGCGGAAAATAATCTTATGAATGAATTTGTACATTGCCGCGGTATATTTAGACTATATTTACCCAAATGTACTTTAAGCAAATTTAATGTAAAATATTATTATGATAAATTCAGCAATCATCACGTTAAAATCACAATGTTACGGATCCTTGACATCACGTGACTTCTACATTTTATGACAGTACGTCACAACATGGCGATATTAACCCATTATGAAACAGTTTTTATCGCCAAATTATAGGTGTCTATTTCTGTAGCGCAATGAGTGAATCTTCGCCCTACTCTACAGGTCTCGAGTTCAAATACTACAGGGACTTTTGTTTTCATGAATATGGCGGTAAAATTGTTAAAAGATGATTTCTTTTCTAAAATTTACTTTTTTAAGTCGAGCAAAACACATGATAGAAATCCATACCTTTAAGTAATTCAGAAGTCATTTTTCGTAAGTTCTATGGTCGATACGACGACCTTGTCAGCAAATACAATCTTCCACTGAGTCGCATGGTGACTGACGTTTGTTAGACCATAATTAATTACCTAATTGTCTACGGACTTTTGCGGTTTTTATTTTCCCGATTACGACAAAGAGCACACGGCGGGTGTGACCGGTCAGCAGAGGATGCACACTCCTCCATGGCAGCTGATCCTGCCTCTGAGATTTTCCAGAGGTCCGTGATTGCGCTGCTCTTGACTGTTGTTTGAATACCGAATTGTCCACGGATTTGTCCGTTTTTCCCAATTATGACATTTTCCCCAAATTACGACATGTTTCCCGATTATGACATTTTTACCGAAATGACATTGGGCGCACGGCGGGTGTGGCCGGTCAGCAGAGGATGCTTACTCCTCCATGGCACCTGATCCTACCTCTATCTTGGAGGTCCGTGTTGCTCTGCTTTGAATTTGTATTTCGTTTTATGGATTTTTGAGATGGTTGACGGTTTGTTATTGTCATTTTTTCATATAGAAGTTGTTCATACATGACTATGACATTATCTTAGACGCTTTAACTTTAGTAAAAAAAAAGTTTGTTAAAAGTATAATAAGTCTTCATCTCCGTACTTCTAAAAAAAATTGAATGTGATAAAGAATATATTCAAAAGCTTCCAAACTTACTACCAAAATTAACTGGGGGTGGAAAAGTTAGCGCTTTCTCTGTTGGATTTTTTTAAATTAATTATTTTTGGAGGGAGGAGGAACTGACTGAAGATAAACACTGTAATTCAGTTGCTGCATTTAATGTTTATCTAAATTTTAGGGCACATATCACAACAATATGTACATCAGATAATTTTAATCCTTTCGTTAGTGAAAATATTGATAATTTTTATCGACCAAAAAAAAAAAACTACTAAAAAAATTCTCAATACATCATGAAATTTTCAGGAAAAAAATCAATTTTTCATCAAAATTTAGAGCCCGAAGTTTACAAATCTCGATTTTGTTAATTTTATTTTGCAATTTTGTCAAGTTAGAAAACTCTGTAAACAAGAGGCCTACAGGCCTTGATGGTCACCTGAGTACCATAGCCCTTAGATTGATAGGGTGATATTTTTGCGTTTTAAGATACATTTTTTAGTTTAAATCCTAATCCAAAACTCCTCTGACCTGGTATCCCTGCCATTTATAATTTAAATTAAAAAAAACCAAACATTTTATCATAAAGAGTCAGAAAAATCTCGGATTATCTACAATTAAGCTCCAAAAGACCACAATTTGTAAACTTTTAATAAAAAGAGATATGCAGGCCTTTAATAGTCGTTCTTTTATATTCAAATCACAGTTTCATTTAAAATGGACATCAGCACAAAAAAGGATTTCTTAAAATAGTACACATATGTCATTAATAAGGTCATGTGACAATTTGCCTTGAAGTTATCAAGTTAAAAATGTCAAATGAATTTTTTACATTTGTTTTGTAACATTTACATTTATTATACTTCAGATAGAATGTATAAGATGAATACAGACTTCACCAGTAATTGTTTACTGGACATTTAGTATGTAAGACACGCGATTTATAACCCTTTCAAGAGGGAATCGCCCAATTGATCAAAAATTGGCGCACACTCCGCTTTGGCGATTTAGTTCCTCCAGTAAATATTCCACCTGTAATGACTATATATTTGTTTTAATTCAAACTCATGATTTTTCTAATAAATGGTAATCCCCCACAAATTCTTTCTTATACTGTACCGTAATAGACAATATGTAACAATTTGATGCGATGACACCCCTCCCCCTTTTCACCGTTCAAATATTGCTAATCTATCTTTAAATCGGGATTACACACATACATGATGAACCTTTCTTTTTCTTGAGAGCTTCTTGCTCACTGTTGCTTTTTACACACCATACAACATTTTTGTGAATTGCGAGTGTAAATGTTAACACATTAAACATGCATCGGTTTATCTTTTTATGTAAAGTCTTGATATCGCTTGTGTAACGTACCGAGCTACATATACTGCCAGGGGAAGGGTTCGTGCCTGGTCTTTTCCAGGGTTTTGGGTGTACACTTACAAGTCTTTATAATATAATGATTTTCTATTGATTGTTAAAGATGATTGGTATAGCCTAACCTTACTTAGGTTAATAATCAACAAGTAATTTCAGGGAATCTAGTAATTACAAACACAACAAGGGTATACTAAATACATGTATATAATTGACACTCTGTGCGATGTACTGATGCTGCCTTGTTCAGGTCGGACAGTACACGCCCACAGTGACAATCCACTGAGGTCAACCACTCAGCTAAAATGACTAACCGTCCTCAGATTACCGCATATACTGTGGGCTGCCTTATTCAGGACGGACAGTATATGTGGTAGCCCTTCAACCAATGTACACACTGTAGGCTGCTTTATTCAGGACGGACAGTGGGCACAACAGCCTGGACGACAGTCTGATCAGCCACTAAGACATTGACAATGGCTAGCCTCTCTGAGGAAAACCTTCTCTGGCAAGCCAAAATGACTGTACTACCTAACGCACAATACCACGAGGACAACCTCTCTATGGCCTGCCAAAATACTCTACGCCGTTACGAACGGACGAGCTCTGTATTAACACAATACCTTTTATTCAATATTATTCTATCGTCTTCACTGTTCTGCTGATCTTCAAGTAAGCAGCCGACAGCTGATTCACCGTCATATTTATATCCTTGTATCACGTGACATAAACAAAGAAACTAAAAGAAAAACCCGTCCGTACCGAACCTAAAATATCCGGAGTTATTACACTTGCACTGTTTCAGAGAAGGTAACTTTCAAACCTTAGATATGGATATATCCCTCTAACTATTTTTAGAATCGGTAGGACAACAAAGTAGTGCCTTTAAGCAAAATAGTTCCTATACTTGCAGAGTGTATATACATTTATTGGGACATTTTAAACCAGAATGCTTGACACATGTCAGAAAAGAGGATTTGCAATTTTAAAAGCAAGTGTCAAAATTAAATTATCATTTGAAGGAAAGAATTGAAATTGTTTGATGTACACCCTTTCCAAAACTGTGAAATTCCCTTCTTTTACTTTCATTTTCAGAGTTTTTAATACAGACGCATTTTGCCGGAAAACGAATCTGACTTCACACCACGAAATTTTAACAGGAGAGAGACAATTTGATGAGCTTTCATTCAAGAGGCCCCTCTTTGCTGAACGAAAATTAGGACCGGAGCTATGAGCCCGAACGTTAACTTTACCGCCTATGGAAAATGCGTAAGTGGACTATACCCATATGCCTAACGTCAGGCAAATTTCTGTTGATTTTGCAAAAGATTTTGTCAGGTCTGTTTTAGGATGTTTTTAAACATTCGTTGTTTGTTTTGCATTAACGTCTTTTTACCTTTTCTGCCGCCCACAGGGGGCTTAATGGGTTTCTGAACAATGCATTTAGTTTTTCTCAAATCATATAGGAGCAGAGGAGAAGATTTTTAAAGATTTAATATATTTTCACTATATAGTCATATTGGATCTTCCCTAGGGCCTGAACCCCAGAACCATGGGACACGAATTTAACAATTTTGGTAGAGGGCTTCATGGACATCAAAACTATGCATTTAGTTATACTCAAATGTATATGGGAATAGAGAAGAAAATTTTCAAAGATTTAATACATGTTCACTAGTATTATTGACGCGATATGCATTCAAGCGATTTGAATTAATTATGGTATTCCATGTGCTTTATCGACATAACAATGTACAAATTTTCACTAATTGAGATTTAGTGCATATTTGGCCTTGCCCTTAAGCTCCCGGGGGTGGTAAAGTCGTGAATTTCACAATTTAGATTCTTCTCATCATGGAGATGCTTCAAACCAAAAATGTTAACAATTGGCCTTGTAGTTTTCAAGAAGTTCGATTGTTAACGCACGACGCAAAACGCAAGACGCACGACGACGGACGAAGACCGTTAGTGACTCAGGTGGCGTAAAAAAGATGTATTTATATATTCCTGAACTCCGTTAAATACAAGGGAGCTTGAAATAGTGTTACAGTTTTTTGCTTATCTGAGCTGAAAGCCCAAGTGAGCTTTTCTGATCACTTTTAGTATGTCCTCCGTCCATATGTCTTTCCGTCTGTCCATAAATTTTCACATTTTCAACATCTCCTCCAGAACCACTGGGCCAATTTCAACCAAACTTGGCACAAAGCACCCTTAGGCAAAGGGAATTGTAATGTTGTAAAAATTAAGGACAACGCTCTTTTACAAGTGGAGAAACATGTAATTAGGAATTATTAATAATTTTTTATAGATTTTCAATTTTAAAAAGTGTAGATTTTAATTTGTCAAAATCTTAAGGAGTAGGGTGGGGCCCTATTTGGGAGTCCAATTTTTAAAGATAAAAATTTTAAATTATTTTTAAAAAAAACTCAAATGTTTTAAGATATGGTTTTACTTACATGCAAGCATTTTGACGAATTGTTAACTCTTTAAAATTGTTCAGACTTTGGCACCTCCGGCAATTCCTTGACCTCACAAAGGGTTCAAAGTTTGATTTATAGGTTTATATCTTATACATAAACAGTTGTTCAAGATCTTTTTTTTTATAACTGCAATGCTCAATATGTGATATGACTATAAAATTACCCTGTTACAAAGGGGATTTAATGATTAACATTAGAGTATCCATGACTTTATATGACTTTAAAAGGCTGATTATATTATGGCTATTGTTGCGCAGGTAAGCGATGGGCCTTTTTTTATTAGTTGATTTTGTTTGCACTTGGAGTTTGAATAAGGTTGAAGTGTAGAACAACATTTACTGTAACGACTAAATATAATTATTCTCACCCTTCTGCATGCTGTTTGGTTTTTTTTATATAAACGTCACATTCTTGTTTCAAACCTATGTACACAATTTTTAACAAAAACTGATGTTATCTCTCGTTAATTAGCAATTTTACATTTCCTAAGCTTAAATAAATGCCTTGCTTTAGTTTTGTCTTTTATCTACTCAACAAATGGCACAATGTTATTTAATTCATGGGTTGTTTTTTTTTTTTTAGTTCAGGCACATGTTACAATGTATGACAATATTCGGAAAAGGCATTTGACAATTAATATGTAGAATATATAAATATGAAATACTTGTTGATCACCAAAAATAGGTTTAAGTAAGTAATGACAATAAGTGTGTATAGAAATTTATGAGTTGTTCGAGGTGTCATAATAAGAAGTACAACAATATAGAGTTTTTTCCCAATAATGTCGGTCCAATTTTGTGGTCGAAGAATAAATACATTTTTACACGACTTATTCCAATTTTCCAGACTTCGGATTGACTAAAACTGTTACTTTTTTATATACATGTACATGTGTATGCCCTTATTGTGCATATCAACATGGCAGCACAGGCAAACGCGCTTCAATGTTTAGCTCTAGTTTAAATATCAATCTCGTAGTAACACATTAAAAATATTAGTGAATTAATGTGATTTTGTTTAAATCAGCTGAGTCCTATAGAACACATTTAAAAATGCTATGAAAGGTTTTAATAACAGTTGTCGATCTTTAAGCAGCATGCCAAACTGGGTTTCTTGTGCAGGTCCGTTAGGATGAGCATGGACGCGCTTTAATAAGAACCTTGAAATTCATGTTCTGTGACATTGTTTTTGTGTTGGAAAAGGGGCTCGAATTCAATGGTCACATTAATTAATTGTCTTTATCCTTAAATATTTATAATAAATGTCAAGTAATTGGAAATTTTAGGCAAACTATTAAGTGTGTTATAAAGATGGGAATAGTGGTTTCTACTGAGGTTGTTAAATTCATGAAGCTAGACTTTATGGTTCAGGTGTTGAAAGGAGGTTGGCTTTGCATGTCATATACAAATGTAATAAATATGCATTAAATATTTAAAAGGGCCTAGACACGATTTAAGATTAAAGTTTTATTTTTATATATATAATATTATTTACGTGTGCATTTTGAATGATTGACCAAAATTTGAATGTTAGAAGTCAAATTACAAGCGAGATACAAAGGTAAGACTTCATTGTCATGCAAACAAAGCCCGGGTCCTATATTTGTTTAAAATTATGCAAAATAAAGAAATTAACATTTCTTTGACAAAATGACTCGTGGCAAACAAGATAAATTGATTCAATGTACAGTTCATAAACAATATTATCACCAGGAAAAACATATTTCAACAACAACAAGACTCCAGCTTTGTTTACAAAACAAAGAATTTCAAACTCTGCATCGTGCTTATAACTCGATATTTGACAGTCAAATTTTGACGAAGCATTAAAAAATAAAAATTCCATACAAATATTTAGGATAAAGGAAGACCTGGTCTACCAAATCGTGTAAGTCATATGACCCTTGAGGGTTTTTGTGTTTAGGTTGTGGCTTAACTGAATAGAGAATAAACATTTGTTGTTAACATCGTGTCGCTAAAATAATTCTGTGCTACATTGTGTCTCTAAAATAATTCTGTGCTACATTGTGTCTCTAAAATAATTCTGTGCTACATTGTGTTTCTAAAATAATTCTGTGTCAAGACAATTTGATTTTAATATACAAATACTTGTATCATATTATTAGCTATTTTTTTAATTGACCAATTGATCAATAAATTAAGTGCTCAGATATTAAGATGACTTTTGTTGTATGGCTTTATAAGGTCACCTGGGTCACTCAGGTGACCTATAGCCATTGGTCTTCGTCCTTTGTCGTGCGCTGTGCGTCGTGCGTCGTTTGTTAACAATTTGTTAACTGCTTTATGAAAACTACAAGGCCAATTGTTACCATTTTTTTAATTGGAGCATATCTAGAATAAGAGAAATGTAAGTTGTAAAATTTATTACCATACCACCCTCGAACAAAATTTTCAAAGCAATCTTCCTCTCTATTCTTTCTACTCCCACACATGTTGAAAATAAACTAAATGCATGGTTATGATGTCCTCGATGCGGCTATCCCTCTATCAAAACTGTGGAATTCATGGCCCCTAGGTCAGGGTTTCAGACCCTAGGACTGGGCTAATATGGCCATATAGTAAAAATGTTTTTAATCTTATAAAATCTTCTTCCCTACTCACATATATATTTGAGATAAACTGAATGACTGAATGCATGGTTATGATGTTCATGAAGCTCTCTAAATTGTGAAAATGATGGCCCCTGTTTCATGGGTTCTGGCCTGACGGCGGGGCCTTATAGTGAAAATGTATTAAATCCTAGAAAATATTTTTCTCAACCTCCAGAGTAGTGGTAGAATGCATGAATCTGGTGCTGATGAAGCCGTCGTCCATTCACAATTGTACATTTTTCAAATTTATCTTGAAAACCTCAAGGTAAATTGTCACTTGGTCATTTTAGATTAAACGTGTTCTGTGTGATGAAATCACCTTTTATTTCCTGTGCGTTGTAAGTTTGTACACATACAAATGTTTGGTCCCAAGAGCTAGGGTATAAATAATCTGAGATCCTTCCGACTCTAGCCCCCCCCCCCCTTATAAATAAAGGTTTTTAAAACATCAAATAATAAAAAGAAGGGGTAATAGTCATAGGAGTTTCGGATTAGGGTTTAGACTCCAAAATGAAGCCTAAAATGCGAAAGGGCTATTGTACTCAGGTGACCGTCAAGGCCCGTAGGCCTATATTGTCTTAAAAATCGCAGATGAATTTTGGGTTAGATATTTAGCCATCTTAAATCAGCATACTCACAACCGTTTTTACTCTATTCATGGTTATTTGATAACTGCTATTAATAATGTGATTGATAAGTCAATCGAAAAGAGGATTAAATTATATTAAATGCTTCACTATATGACATGAAAAATATTTTTTGTAGTTGTTAAGAGATTGCTTAGACATTTAATTGACAATGGCATACACAGGCAAGCACACTTTCAGCAAAGTTGTTGCATTTGGATATTGTTTTCCTCTTCTGCCATTGAGACTATTTTTAGGCGGTATATATATCTTCTTTACATCTTACTGATGGAAATGTAATAACTTTAACCTGCAATTATCATTTTCTGGTTTATAATTCTGCTCTAGTTTATGTTAAATGTATTCAGATATTTTGAAAACTTTATTTATTTTCTAGATTCTTCATCGTCCTGCTTATTTGCGATTTGTTTATTTTGCATTATCATAGAATTATTGAATAAAGTTGCCATTCTATGAATGCATGACTGGGTTGCATCATACTCAGGTGACCGTTTAGGCCCCTGGGCCTTTTGATAGAACAAAACAAAATCGTAAGTCAATATTAAAACTTGTTTTATACAATCGACAAATAAACACAATTATAAATAATACTAATAATAAATACAAAAATAAATTAATTGCAATACTGTAAAAAATATTTACATGTATTTATTTTGTAGTAACTATGAAGGCAAATTGTATTTTAGTAAGCTTATCATTTCAAAAGAATAGAGTCTTTCTTCGTTTTATGGATATTTTTGTCAGTTTTGTCAAATTTTAATTGGTAAAAAAAAAAGATATTTAAATTGTTTATCTATCCAGATGCGGAGGTGCCTCCTCCTTTCTTACATTCTAAAATTAAAAGAACTCCGGCAACAATTTCTAGAAGAGCGGCAACAATGGCCATTCCAAAGGCATATGATAGCCAGAATTCCCACCTGTTCCCTCCTCCGATGTTTCTATCATAGTACACTTTATCAAATTCCGCGCCAAACACGATGCAACCGATGAGCTGAATCACACCTGAGAATATAAGCAAAAAAGGAGGTAAACATTGTATCAATTATTGATATGGACAGGTAATTATCACAACCATGTTCACACTGTACGATCAAACTTTGTCTTTGATGTTTAAATTATAGCGAAGCCAAAGATTGAAGTCTGTGTATGTCACTACATGAATCGTTTTTGGGTTTTTTTCACTTGAAAGAACGAAAGTGCGTTATAGCGTGTTACAGAAATCATTGGTTCATCTAGATCACAATGATAAGAAAAGAAAATTAATAAAACCATAAACACAGTTTGGATCGGTCTGACGTCATAAAGTTTCGTTGTCAAGGGATTATTGGCTATTTATCCTTTCATGTGCGGAGATAAAAATTGTAAACATATTTAAACAATTTTTAAATAATTTTGAATAGCGTTGTGTATACTGTGATTATATATCTAAATATCTATATCGAATTGATTTTGTGGCTTTGCGTTCTTCAGTAGTCAAAATCCAAAAGTAACAACACAGGCCCCTGGTTACAAGAGTGGGTTTCAGAGCTGTTCAAATCATAAACTTATGTTTCATCAATATTTCTTGGCAACTATTTTTTGTAGCTTAACTTTTTATAGAATAAATATGACAGTTTCACAATGACAGAATTTTGTTGACAGTGTTCTTATTAATGTAAGATCTGTTGACACACTTCGATAAACATTTGCCTTTATGGAACGAGTCGTCAACGAATTCCACAAAGCCAAGTTTTCAGCGAATATTAGAACCACCTTAACAAGAGCTTTGTGTCAAACAGCAATGTGACCTAGGCCTGTCTACTTCATTGCTGGGCACTCAGCCATGGCATTTTGAAATCAACAAGATTTGTCGGGCTTTTAAGCTAAGACTATGCAATCTATGCATATTTCACTCAAAACTAGGTCATATTTAAATTGTTTTGATACAAAAAATATAGATAGTTACGTTTTACCGAAAGTCCAAGATCTTGTTAAAATGGTTCTAATTTAACCACAGTAAGGTACGCGTACCAAACATATACATTGGACACCCCCTCCCCCGCATCGCCATTACCATCCACATGGAAACAAGAACATTTTCTGACTCAACCGAGGAGAGAAAACCATTGATCTGCCCCAAAGCTATTTTTCATAACAATAAAAAATAATTAATAAACATTGGAACACAAGTTTCCGCCACTGTTTCCGCGCATCCGACGTTTACGTAAGCCTATATTCACTCGTGCGAGACACGGACGAATGATTTGGGTGAAAATAATCATCTATTTCCATAAGCTTCGAAACCATGCACTGCCGATACCGTAACTTGTGACAGGTTGTACATTATGTCACTTAAAGGAGGCTAGATGGTCAATAAATTACCCATCAAATGTCTGAAATTTTTTTTTTTGCCGTAAACTATTTTCAGTAGAGAAAAAATCCAAATATTAAAGAGTATACAAAGCTCTTCATCTAAAGGAGATAAACGTAGTCTAAAATTGGGCACGACCATTTAGCCTTCTTAATATTGTCACAAAAGCTATTACCGTGGCTGAATAAACGAATAGAATTTAAAGCTTTATACAAGATTATGACTACTGTTATAGGCAAACATGAATTTAAAGCAACTGACAAACAAACAGACATTCGTTAGATTTAATATTGGTAATACAACAAACGGTAGGGAGGCGGGTAGGGGGTGGGAGGGTAGTGTTAGTATTACCATACTTCATGTAGTCATGGCCATGAGATTTTTACCTGTTACTAGGCAGAGGATTGCTGCACCAGTGGCTACCTCCCCGTTGCCCTTGCATGAATCCACAAACAGATATAAGATAACTAGGAAGAATGAAACCAGTATTCCGAAGAAACCGAAGCAACTGGCGGCTTGAGCAAATGCCCACCAATCTGAAAAATACAAAAAATTATTTTTGCAATTAAATATTAATCAAGTTAATTTTGATTTTTTTATTTTTGAAAAAGGTGGGGGGGGGGTTGTAATTTCATTTCCCAAATCATGTAATAGATATCAAAATTAGTTGATATCAGGACTATTTTTTACCCAAACACGTTTTAATTAAAATTGCAAATCAGGCTCTTTGTTTACGGTACCAGAGATGAGTTATTGTCAGAAACCTTATTATTGATTTCTTGATTAACTCTGCGTAAAAGTAATGTCAAAACATCGCATGCTGTAAATATGCTCAATAAAAACACCGTTGGCATCATTTCAAGTAATTACCTTAATCAAGTACACATATGACCGTGCATTTAAATTCTGTGAAATTTCTAACTATAGCCGAGAAATAAGTTTATTTATTGTTCAATAGATAATTTATCGTTACAACGTCTTTTTTTTTAATTTTGTTGACAGACATATCATCCGGTGTTCAAACAGCTATGGTTAAACTTTGTATTTCTATTATAAATTTACTTTTTGTAAAAAAAAAAAAAAAAAGTAAGAAAACATCTACCTTAAATCTCAAAATCATTACAAAATAACAAAGAATATTTTGAACAAAAATTTCGGAGAAAATGCAATTTGAGATTTACATAAAACTCCTGAAAAGAGGACTGTATTTTTAAAAAGGCAAAAAACAAAAAAAAAAACAACAAAAAGAACAGACGAAATGACATACCGTTTGCCCATCCATCAAGTGGACTACATGGGGCAGTGCTAACTTCTTCTTCGGTGCATCTTCTCCACAGTCCCCAGTGTATTCGGTACCCACCACCGACGGTCGTGTTACTTTCTCCCCATCCAGTACAAGTGAACGCAATGATAATGCAAAAACTGGCGACTGCAAGCAATATGAAAGCTATCTTTCCGAATATGCTCGCCGATTTAAATCCGTCCACTACCCCCATGTTCTGATTATTTATGTATCATATATTTTATGATATTCGTAGATATTTTTCCACTGATGCTTGATCTGTCTCTTCAGCAGAGGGTTTGGTCGATATTTGTGCCCGGGCATGATAATTTATATAAATTACGGTTGCTACCAACAGATAAGTTTGTTTGCTACTCAAGAAACCAGTTTCAAGAAGAGCAGTCTGTTATAAACATTACGCCCAGGACACTGGCTGTATAAAATCGGTGAAAAGGTGGTTTTAACGCATAGCTACCTTCATTTGCATAGTTTTCAAATAACGCGTCGAGACCGTATTGAAAGTCCATAAACAACACAGAAACCGGGTTACAAGTTTTCTGTGATTTCAGCGATCCGTAATAGTTAAGACATTAGATTGGTTTTATGTTCCATGGTGAATTAACTAGCAAGTTTGAAATCAATATCCATGTTAACCGTGTACACATGTTTTTTAGGTTTTTCAGAATTTATGTTACTTTCTTTTTTTTTTAATTCTGTATAACATATTTTATAAATTCAAAATACCCCTTTTTTCAATCAAATGTGCGTTTCAAGTTGATATATTTCCATAAACTTAATTAATTTGTGTATATTTAGGCTTGCGCTTTTTCTAATTCATAGATAAGAGATTTTTAACTTCGTCTTCATTAATCCGTACCCAAAAGCTCTTATAAACGTTTATGTGAATGAGTCGAAAGAATTCGTCCTAATTCAGTATTGTTCACCGTATCAAATAAATAGTTTCAACTATGCCTATATATACAGTCATGCGCACGTATGCAAGTGTTACAAACATAAATGTAATTGTTTTTAAAAGATTTTTTTCAGCATGTTAAGAGGGCTAAATGATCGTGACCGTTTTTACACTATATTAATCTCCTTTAAAAGAAGAGCTCTGTATAAATACATAGCAAAATATTTGAATTCAATGCTAAGATATATGCTATTGGGGTTTTTTCTTTATTAAATGATGTAGTTTACAGTTAATGACATCGTATCTAAATAATTAGGGAAGACCTGATGGTTAATTTGTTGACCAACCAGCCTCAATTAAAAATTTGTAAGATTGGTTCTCTTTGATACGATCAATGGGTTATACTTTTCCGTTAAGACTTCAAAAAAGTACTAATCTTTTTCCATTAATTTTTGTCGGTGCTCTATGAGGTCACAAAATTATAAATACATGCAATTGACATCCGGTGTACTTCAGAATATTTAAACTTTTAGGTGAACGTTGAATATCATGCATTTTTTTGCTTTGCCACACTTGAGATGGATTATTGAATCTGTAAAAGCAATAATCCATCAATCGAATAGTAGACCTATCAATCGATAGATAAATTATTAATAAATTACTAAACTTAAAAAAAGGTGACGGTGTGCTTTGGTCACTCGATGAATAGTTGTAGACAAATCAATCGATGTAGGCATGAATGATTGAATCTGTAGACAAATCATTCGATGGAAGCCATGATTCAATTGATTGATGGATAGACCGATGGAAGAAAATAATAATAGCCTTGTCGACAAAGTCCATCTTTCTGTGCATTCTTCACAATTTAATGATAATGGAAATATTGCCCCCTTTTTATTGACCGTTGTTTCTATATGTTGTAAATTTTTATGTAGTAGTGATATGATAAGGCGCTGTCATAATCATTTGATATATATATAAAAATACGTTGAGATTAGTTCACGCTTTAAGAGGTCCATCTCGTCGCTAACATCAACAGGACCATACATTAAAAAGAACTTGAAACATTTTATAATAATCAATGAAATTTCTTTTAATTTTTTTGTCTTTGATCGAATTTTGGTTTCTATGAATAAATATCAAAGTTGTTAAGTTGTAAAACCCGTTTCATTTTTTTATTTTTCGGGGGTGTGGGATTTATTGATTTCGGACACATTTACGTAATGTCGCCATGCAGACCTGGGCTCAATGCGTTTAATTTCATCCCGTTGCAAAAAAAAATATCTTTGCATTATATAAGAATTCAATTCCCTGAATACATACTCATTATTTGGATGCCCCCTGATCAATAGCCTTTTTAAATTGTTTTCTATAGAAGCAAATTCATCCAAAATAATACAGGCTTTCCATTCTTTTTGTGTTGCAGTAATTTCACGTATTTGTTATTTTGAAGCGTGCATATTCTAGCACTTTACAAATCGTTGACTATCAATGGGGTCTCCACAATAAGAGAATCATTAGAGAAGCCCGTGATAGCGTTGCCATAAGGAGTTAAGTCCTCGGTAACAAACATTGCTACGGGTCCAAGTGACCTAAAATGCAGTATTATGAATGAAAAGAGCATGCTGTCTACTTTCGGTTCAAACAGTTTTTAAGTTCATCTAGAATTCATAAATGTTCGCAGAGACCTCATTTACAAATATGTTTACCTATTCAATCAATAACAACTAGTACACGTACGCTAAAATAATTCACTTTGCTTGTCAAACAATTCAGAGGGTTCAAACTTGTTTGCAGAATCTTTAGATATATTAAATCAGTTTTTGTTTTAACCACAATGATCACACCGGACTCCCATATACACGCACATGCATGCAATATGCATTAAACAGGACTCTACAAGCAGGAGTCGTTCAAAGAAATAATTTGAATATCAAGGCCATATTTTCTTCAAGGGACGCTTTCTTTCATTTCATATGTTTCTCGAGGTCTTCAGAACAACCGATTATAAATTGCTCACCGACAGGAATATCGTCAACAAGCTTAAAATTTTCACATTTAAAACCGCCTATTGAGCAAATAAAGCGACAAATTGTAGGTCGATAAGCCACGCCCTGTACAATAAATAAACAACTACATGTAAGTGTTCGTGGGCGGTTTTTGGTTACAGTTAGCAACAAACTGCATGAGAACAAGTTCTGTATATGGTAAAGACAACAATTTAATATAAAATATCTTTATATACATATGTACATGTATATATTTTTTGTTGTAGGAATTTCTTTTTTATATTTTTATTACTTCCATTGATCTTTTAAATGTTAAAATTGGAATATAATATTCTCTTACTTCTAAAACTTCAAAAGATAATTGATCTGCGAACATGCTTGTTCATTGTTAAAACCTAATTTCTGACAAGCATTACGTCCAAAAAAACTATTTAAAAAACCTCAATATGAAAAGTTTGAATAGCATGGTAACCACGTCCCTTTAAACGCATGACAGTCTATAAAGGTTTGCTGACTCTTGCGACGGTCAGAACAGTGCGTGAAATTGATTTTTCACCTTGAAATTAATATTAAGTGCAAGATATCTCTCTCTCTCTCTCTCTCTCTCTCTCTCTCTCTCTCTCTCTCTCTCTCTCTCTCTCTCTCTCAGAGTTTATGGTTCAAATTATGATTTATTTCATAGTAGACTCAATGGACAGAAGACAGCATACCTTGCAAATGATTAAACCACATATAATTCTTTCCCATTCTCCGCGATCTATTGACCTTTCGTTGCGAACAATATTCCAGCGTCGAAAACAAACATAATTTGCATTTATTATATTTGTACACGTGCTAATAATAGTATCAAACTCAATATACTTTGCTTATTAAAAATTTATGTTCCCTGCTTGCATTTATTAACAAATTCAACCAAAAAGTAAAATCCTTGTATTAGAATCTTCACACAGCAAACTACTTTTACAATTATGAAGGTTTTTTAAGAAATCACTTTACATGTAGTTAGTTTTGAAGAAAGATTCATAAAATAATTAATAAATACTATATATGATTTATGTGTCCATGAATATCAAATGTCGTCCAAGCTACAAAATATCAGACTTCACTAGTAGTTTTATGAAATTCAAAAACATGTTTATTGAAAAAAATAATATGAATTATTATTGCATATTATCCTCACTTGCCTAGCAAAGTGTTTCTGATCTAAACATCCCTTTACTTTATGAATGCAAGTTTTTTGTCAGAATTTGAAATAGTTGCAGATCCGAAAATTAACGATGCTATTTATATGGCTAAGGCCCACCTCGAATCGAAAAATTGTTTGGTTATTAAGAAATATGCCTAATACCTCTACTGCAATATGCTTGATCCGCCCCTTACATATATGTAAAGCGATTATATAGGAAAACAATGCCCCCCCCCCCCCCTCGATTCTTGCTCTGGAATCGATTGTTAGGAAAATCTACAAGTTTAGATAGGTAAATTATCTCCTCGAACACACTTGCTGATGAGATGTCCATTTACTCTAGTTGAATATTATACGCTTCAACTATTGAAATTGTGAACAAAACAAAGAAAATATACGCACGCCATGAGAATGACAGTATAGGTGAAAGTAATTGTCATGATGATTATAGCGAACTACGTAGAAGCGTTTAATTAAGGAATAAGGAATCATTCTTAGCCCGAAGGGCTTTATGATAGATTTGATCACGCCCCGACCGAAATTCTCACCTTATAATATTCAAAGAATGATTCCTTATTACTTATATTTATATAATTTAGAATAAATATTTAATTTTAAATAAGCAAACCCCGCTGGAGCCTCAATTTGGCGTCATTTGAAGTTATGGGTTATATAGTACAAAATCGATACGTAGTGTTATCACAGGCAAAGACACTGGAAAATGTAAATATTAGGCGCTAACTCCAGAAAAGTTTCTACGTAATGTTTTGACTGACATTTGTCCAATCAGATCGTAGCTGGGCGGAGTTAAGACATTGCCGCTCGTGACGTCAATGAGAGAGAGAGAGAGAGAGAGAGAGAGAGAGAGAGAGAGAGAGAGAGAGAGAGAGAGAGAGAGAGAGAGAGAGAGAATTGGGTAAATTATAAGTGAACTGATGCCGATGAAGAAATCTAGATAAAAAAAAAATTACACGTATATCCTATATTGTTAGTTTTAAAGAACGACTGTGACGACTTTGGCCGTCATAGAACCTACATGTACATGTATATAATATTAATTAACTTCAAACACAACTGTGACTGGGCGAATTCACGACGGAGCGAGTGTAGAAGGACGAAAATTATACGGAACGAAAATAACCCTGTATACAGTATCTTGATTAAAAGATCTAAGAACCCCTTACTATTTAAATAAAAGGTTTCTAAAAGTTTAATGGATCTATCTAAAAAAATCCCCCTATCCCCCGTATTTGCAGTTTTAACCAGTACTTTTGAGTTTTACTATTTATCTCTATCTGCTTTGGGTTATTGGGGGGGGGGGAGGGTGTACAATTGTTTATATTAAATACGTATGACAAGCTAGTTTAATTTGTAAATAATGCAACCTGTTGTAAAACTGCTAAAACAACGTCTTTTGAATTGCAGGTTGACAACTTCGAAGTTAAAATAAAAACATCCCTTGATATACATACATCTTAAATATGATGAAACAAAACTATCATGAATTCAAGTAATTTAAGTTATATTCAATTAAATGAGTACAAGAGAGTGTACTAATAGAGTAAAGTAACTTGCCCAAGGTTACAGTGTTACCTCCCTAGGGACAGACCAGACTCAAACCCGGGGCTACCGTGTCCAAATCGGTCGACGCTTTTAAATACGTCAACAACTCTAGTTGGTTGACTTAGTTATTTTTATTTATTTTTATATAAAATAATATTATAATAATTTGATAATGATTCATTAATTTAATTATTTGACTTAGTTGAACAATGTTGACTTAAGAGGTTTTTAAATGAAAATCTAGTGTATGCTTACTGAGTATTGATTTAAAAATTAATAATTTATCTGTACTTGTATACGTCAATCTTGTTGCGGAATACATGTATAATTCAGAATTAAAGCATTTTTTTTAAAGCTTTACACGCTATAATTTGCGTCAATTTTGAATGCCTTGGGAAATGTATGTGTTTGATTACTTAAAAAGTTACCTTATGCTATTAATTATAATGCTTAAAACGATCACTTTACGAAGATATCAAATTCTAAACATTTTATCTTTTCCTGCCAGGAAATTAATGCCTCCTCTCGGATATCAGTCTAACATGTGTTTATATCAGTTATCGGGGTATACCCATCTTTAATTCTTCATATTCAATTTCATTAACGAGTAGTAATGTAAATATATATATAAATATATATATATAAAGCACAAGAAAATTCACTTTGTTGGAGCTCCACCTCCGCCCCGGCCAAGGCTTGAACTCACGATCTCCGGAACCCATTCTCCTAGCAGTGAGCGGCCACCGCGCTAACCACTCGGCCATCTAGGCAAGACAAAAATCTTGCTTTCGATGACGAAAGGAACCTAGCGCGCTGGCCGCGCACAACACGGTTATTTGAGATACAGGTGGAATACAGTTAAACGACAATTTGAGAGGATCGAAACGATACATATTGCAGATATACATATATACATATGCAGATATACAGATATACATAGACAAAAGGCTAAAGGGTGGACGGAAGTTGACATAAATTGCATCATACTTTGGGTAATCCCTTCCAAATATAGCACTGATACGAATATTCAAAAGGCGTCTATTTTGAATTCGATCAACATACAAGTTAAAACTAAGAAAGGGGATACTATAAACAGTCAATTATAACTTTTAATACACAAAGTTTATATAAACATGTTTATAAATGCATATCTTTTGAAATATTGAAACAATCACACGGTGCAGGGAAATCTCATTTACATATAGGTGACAACTTCCGTCCACCCTTTAGCCTTTTGTCGCATATTTTAGGCAGTAGATGCAGATCGAGGGGTGATTTTTATTAATGACAGTTGTAATGCACCGTTTTGGTTGAATTGGTTGTAAGCTTAGATGTTGAATGACCGATCGGGAGACGGAGAGGATCGCAAAATAATTTTACCGATGATTTTCCAGCTGATGTGACAGTTTGAAATAAATCCAAGATGGCGGGGATGGGTACCTTGTGTATTATTAAATATAGGGTATTTATTTTTATTATGAGAAAAATTTATAACGTCAGGTGCCTGTGAATGGAATAAATAATGAAATTCATCTCCTATCTCATTACAGTTACATATGGTACATATACGGTTTTCACGAGGTATATCATACCATCTACCTCGTTCTATAGGCAATTTTGCATAACCTGTTCTAAAAGTACAAAAAAAAATTCTGCATGATATTTAAAAGGCAGAACCAGCAAGTATGTTTCCAAGGATAACGTGTTTTTAAAAATTCTATAGTTAATACCTTTTGATGAATTATACATTTCACTATTCGGCATACTTTGATTAGAATACTAAAGGTAACACTTGTAATGAAAACAGTTTCTTAAATATTCGTACAGTCTTCGATGTTTGACATTACCTCATCCCATTATCTATATATTAGACATCGTTAAAGAATTTCAAAACACTTCAAAGTTACATAAATTTAAAAGTATATATGCCGTTTTAAACGGCATTTTTGCAATGTTGAAAACCAGACCCAAATTTTGTCAGCATGACTAGATATATGAAAAAGAAGTTTATAGAAAATTTTTGCAATTTTTTGATAAACATTAACGAGTTACTAGCCATAATTTGAAAATGAATAACGGCGATTTATCTATGCATATTCATAAACGATTAACGTTTGAGGTGGATTTGCGCATGTGCGCGGGAATAGTAATTTAGAAAAGCAGCGTGCAGAACGAGGTAATACGACAGGTTTGTGTACATTTAAACAGGTTTGTCGTCAAAATTATCCCGTCTGGGGCCCCTCGACTCAAATTTATAGATTTTTATAAAAGTATTCGAGTGATATCTGTACAAGTTTTATCATATTCAGACAATGAATATCGTACCATACACATAGGCTTCTTTTCCTTTATGAGTAAATATCTTCTTAAACAAAGAAAACACACCGCTGTGTGACCCACCTGTCTATAGCAAGAAACCGGCAAGTCCATAGTCAAACACGAAGTTTCTAACACGTGTCCACCGCTCAAAGTGGTCTTCAATATAGATTCTCATTTTACAACGTTCTCTTTCAAACTCTTTCTTTCTTTTCTCTTCGAACGCGTTATTCCACTGCCAACGGACCGACCACGTTCCGTGCCGACCTCTTGTGTACGTTCTAAAATTAGCTTGTCACATCACGTGCTAATGAATATTTCAAAGTTGGGCGTTTATTACGAAAGACGAATAGGGCCACATAAAAAATTATTTTTATCTCGTAATTACGAGAAAAGATCTCGTTATTACGAGTTAATTATCTCGTAATTACGAGAAAAGATCTCGTTATTACGAGAAAAGATCTCGTTATTACGAGTTAATTATCTCGTAATTACGAGAAAAGATCTCGTTATAACGAGTTAATTATCTCGTTATTACGACAAAAGATCTCGTAATTACGAGAAAAGATCTCGTTATTACGAGTTAATTATCTCGTTATAACGAGAAAAGATCTCGTTATTACGAGATAATTATCTCGTTATTACGAGAAAAGATCTCGTAATTACGAGAAAAGATCTCGTTATTACGAGAAAAGATCTCGTTATTACGAGTTAATTATCTCGTAATTACGAGAAAAGATCTCGTTATTACGAGAAAAGATCTCGTTATTACGAGTTAATTATCTCGTTATTAGGAGAAAAAATCTATATAAAATGATGCATTTCATTGTTCTACATGTACTGTCTAAGTCTCTTTATGTAAAATGAATGAACATATATTAAGAAATTCATTAAATTTGTTAAAAGAAAAAATTCAAAAGAAGGAGCAAAGCAGATTGATAAAAAAATTAAATGACTAATAGTTCTCTGTAACTAATGGAATTGTGTTTTTATGACTAGGACTACTTGGTATTTTACGGATACGTATAACCGCCTCTTGATGTTGTTATAAATCTCTTAATGGCAAATTAAATTTAGTGCCATATTCCTATAAAATGTATATATTGTCAAAATTATGTCGACTTATACAATGAGTAAATAACAAGTCGATATATCTTTGATGATTTAACCTCTCATTTCAAGCTTTGTTGACTTTGATTAAGTCATAATATTATTTTGCGTTATAAATTTGTCGTATTTATATAAATACGTAGAAATTTTCTCGCTATCTTTTATATTGAAAATTAATTATGTTGAAATTGTACAATTTGCGAGGCTTTCGCGTCCATATTCTGATGACTTCTTGTCTGTTTACAAGGAATGTCAACTTAAGTTTGTCGTCTTAAGTTTAAAAAACAATCTAACTCAATCAATGGCAATTATAAACACAATAATATAGAGCAGTAAACAGAGACAAGGGCGAAGCATTCTTTAGTAATAAAAAAACCAACAGCTTTAAAGTGTAAATTAACGAATGAAAAAATAAAACAAAGATGATACACCAAGATTTAAACAGTTTTTTTTTTATTTCAGTAAATACTTTAATCAACACATGAGTTTATTTAAACTAAATTTGTAATACAAAACGAAGAAACTTTTAGTAAATTTTAATTAGGTTTCAAATAATACATGTATGGATGTATATTTGAAGAGTTTTATCTAAACCTAATTAATGATGATTCTATATCATTCGAAGTGCTTTTGAAAGATTAAATATAAAATTACTGAAATAAATATGCATTTCCGATTGCTGTATATATATTTCTTAAACTTTAATTTGAAAGTAAAAAAGAGAGATTAATCCTTTGTGATGGAAACCATAATAACTTAAATTATTTGATGGTAACGAAAAAGAATATAAGAAATCACACACACGTGCGCGCACGCACGCACACACACAACATATATATAAGTAAATTAGTTATTCTAGTCGTTCAAATTTTTAGTGAAAATTTCCCTCTGACTTAGATAAGTCGCCTAGGTGAATTCGACAAACAATTATTTTGCAATAAATTCTGCGACATTTAATTTTGGCGGCATAGTTTATACGCAATAATTCAACGCGACATTGCGGAATTCGACTTTAATAGATTAAAGAGCTTAAAACGTCAAAAACATGTCGAAATGGTGTCACTAAATAAAGTTTGTTGTCATAATTAAATTGCTAAACTCTAAAACAATCATATATGACAATATATTTATGTGAATATATCACGTTCCAACGCAACAATGAGAGGCGGTTAAACGTTTCCGTAGTATTTACTTCGGAGTCGAGTTGTAATATACGTGGAAAATAACACGAAGTTCTTTCCACTTATTCATATAAGATAAAATATCAAATCCGATTATTCTATGTAGAAATCAATAAATTATGATTGTTGTTATTTAAAAATAATAAAAATTGAATTAACGTTTCTGGAAAAAATCCAAAATAGACTGAAAGGCTAAACCAATCGACTTGGAATTAGCTAGGATTCTGGTAAACGAGGAACACTTTTTGTGTATGTATTTTTTCACAATAATAAATCAAACTAGAGCAAAGCTCGTTGCAAAGCAACGAGTGGGTCTTCCGTTAATGTCGAAAGAAAAGCTAGATGTTCCTGTAAGAAGCAGAGCTCTAAAGCCAATACCAGGAGTAATTAAAACAAAAAGATATAAAAATTCGAATAATTCTTGGTACGACTTAACAAAATCCGAATGACTTTAAGTACAAATTAACAAAAACCTAAACGATTTCAAGAACGACTTGACAAAAAAAATCCGAATGTGTTTAAGAACGTCTTAACAAATATCGAATCATTCTAGGTACGAGTTAATTTAACTTTGAACATAACACTATTTTCTTAACCAAGAATGTGGAATCAAAATTTCCGGAAAAATCAATTTTTAAACTCCTATATCTCTGTAATGCATCATCCGATTTTAAAACGGATTTCAGCTTTAAATTAAGCTTAATAAGTTGAACATTTTTGCTTCAATAATATATAACAAATTATGTTTCAGTAAATAGTAATTATAAAAAGACTTTGTAGCCCTCCTGGCCCCTAATTTGAGGGGCCAGCCCCTTTTTCTTGATATCAAATGAAAGGTCTCGCAAATATAAACATATTTTGTTCAACAACTGTTCACGAATTGTTAACCGTTCTAGAGATATCTGAACAACTGTGTTTTAGGGGCCGACCCTTAAACTCCTTAATGGGGCCACCAACAACAATTTTTTAGGTATCATATTGTTAAAAACATTATTTTGAGCAACTTTCCTTCTACAATGCTTTTCAAAATATTTCTCCTTATATAGATATTAATGATCAGAGTTTTGGACTTCTGGCCCCTTGAAACCCCTAATTACGTAACATATGACTTAGGTATGGTACTGTTTAGATAAAAAGCTGTACAATAAACATTTTTGCTTCTATACTTGATAACAAATTATTGTTCAGTAAAGAGTTATTGCTAAAAGACTTTAGAGCCCTCTTGGCCCCTAATTTGAGGGGCCAGCCCCTTTTTCTTGATATCAAATGAAAGCCCGTGGAAATAGAAACAACTTTTGCATTACATGTTTTAACAAAATATTTACAGGTTTAAAAATATTTCAGAAAATGTGCAAAATTTTTGTAAAAAAAATTGGTGTCAATTTTCGACCTCAGGCGAGCTTTAACGCCTTGCGTATTATCCATATTATAAAACAATGCGGTACATCTACAGACTTTCATCTACAATCCCTGAAAATTTCAACTTTCTATCGTTAATAGTTTCAGAGGAGTTGCGTGGACAAAATGACCCTTAAAATTTCATTAAATCGTCAATATTTTAAACCGGAAGTGACGTCATCAAAAAATGTAACTAAAAACATTCGTCCCCTACGATGCTGTATAAGTCCTGAAAATTTGGTGCAAATCGGATCAATAGTTTTCGAGAAATAAAGCTTTAAAGAAGGCAGAAAAAGAATATTAAGAATAATAATAACTAGAGAAAAGCTCGTTGCAAAGCAACGAGTGGGTCTTCCGTTAATGTCTAGAGTAAACTAGATATTCCTGTAAGGAGCAACGTTCTTAAACCAATAACAACAGTAACTAAAACAAAAAAAATAAAAAAATCGAATAATTCTTGGTACGACTTAACAAAATCCGAATGATTTTTAGTACGAATTAACAAAAACCTTTACAATTTCAAGACGGACTTAACAAAAAAAATCCGAATGTGTCAAAGTACGACTAAATTCTACAAAGATCATTAACTTTTTAAATTAACACAAAAAATTGAAAATTTCGAAAATTTTAAAAGACTTCCGGTTTGGACCGGAAATGACGGAATGTGAATTCCAGCCTTATGTCCCAATAAAAATGATAAATGTATAAACACAGAAAATTTCAAATCTCTATCTTACAGCGTTTTTGAAAAACGCCCTGGACAAAATCACTTTTAAAAAATTTTAAAATTGACGTAACGTAAAAACGTAAGTGACGTTGTAATGGAAACTTTAACATCTTTGAGGGACGACATTGCCACGTAACCTCTGAAAATTTCATTGAAATCGGTTGAAAACTTTTAAAGATATGAAGCTTCAAAAAAGTCAGAAAAATAAAGAAAAAGAATAATAATAATAATAATAATAATAAAAAGAAACAATAGAATAACAAGAGGGTCTTCCGTTGGAAACGGAAGACCCTAATAATAATAAAAAGAAACAATAGAATAACAGGAGGGTCTTCCGTTGGAAACGGAAGACCCTAACTAGAGCAAAGCTCGTTGCAAAGCAACGAGTCGGTCTTCCGTTAATGTCGAAAGAAAAGCTAGATGTTCCTGTAAGAAGCAGAGCTCTAAAACCAATACCAGGAGTTTTAAAACAAAAAGATATAAAAAATCGAATAATTCTTGGTACGACTTAACAAAATCCGAATGACTTTTAGTACGAATTAACAAAAACCTTAACGATTTCAAGAACGACTTGACAAAAAAAATCCGAATGTGTTTAAGAACGACTTAACAAATATCGAATCATTCTAGGTACGAGGTTATTTAACTTTGAACATAACACTATTTTCTTAACCTAGAATGTGGAATCAAGATTTCCGGAAAAATCAATTTTTAAACCCCTATATCTCTTTTTTAAAAATTTTAAAACGGATTTCAGATTTAAATTAAGCTTAATACGTTGAACATTTTTGCTTCAATAATATATAACAAATTATTTTTCAGTAAATAGTTATTGTTAAAAGACTTTGTAGCCCTCCTGGCCCCTTATTTGAGGGGCCAGCCCTTTTTTCTTGATATCAAATGAAAAGTCTAGCAAATATAAACATATTTTGTTCAACAACTGTTCACGAATTGTTAACCGTTCTAGAGATATCTCAACAAATGTGTTTTAGGGGCCGATCGTTAAACTCCTTAATGGGGCCACCAACAAAAATTTTTTAGGTATCATATTGTTAAAAACATTATTTTGAGCAACTTTTCTTCTACAATGCTTTTCAAAATATTTCTCCTTTTATAGATATTAATGATCAGAGTTTTGGACTTCTGGCCCCTTGAAACCCCTAATTACGTAACATAAGACGTAGATATGGTACTGTTTAGATAAACAGCTGTACAAAGAATATTTTTGCTTCTATAATATATAACAAATTATTTTTCAGTTAAAAGTTATTATCAATAGACTTAAGAGCCTTCTTGGCCCCTAATTTAAGGGACCAGCCCTTTTTTCTTGATATCAAATGAAAGGTCTAGCAAATATAAACATATTTTGTTCAACAAGTGTTCAGGAATTGTTGACCGTTCTAGAGATATCTGAAGTAATGGGTTTTTAGGGGCCGACCCTTAAACTCTTTACTGGGGCCACCAACAAATTTTTCTAAGTAGCATATTGTTGAGAACATTAGTATAAGCATTTTTGTTCTACATTGCTTTTCAAAATATTTCTCCTTTTCTAGATATTAATGATCAAAGTTTTGGACTTCTGGCACCTTGAAACCCCTAATTACGTAACATATGATTAAGTTGTGGTACTGTATAGATAAACAGCAGTACAATAAACATTTTTGCTTCTATAATTGATAACAAATTATTGTTCAATAAAGAGTTATTGCAAAAAGACGTTAGAGCCCTCTTGGCCTCTAATTTGAGGGGCCAGCCCCTTTTTCTTGATATAAAATGAAAGCCCGTGGAAATTGAAACAACTTTTGCATTACATGTTTTAACAAAATATTTACAGGTTTAAAAATATTTCAGAAAATGTGCAAAATATTTGTGAAAAAAAATGGTGGCAATTTTCGACCTCAGGCGAGCTTCAACGCCTTGCGTATTATCCATATTTTAAAACAATGCGGTACATCTACAGACTTTTATCTACAATCCCTGAAAATTTCAACTTTCTATCGTGAATAGTTTCCGAGGAGTTGCGTGGACAAAATGACCCTTAAAATTTCATTAAATCGTCATTATCTTAAACCGGAAGTGACGTCATCAAAAAATTTAACTAAAAACATTTATCCCCTTCGATGCTCTATAAGTTCTGAAAATTTGGTGCAAATCGAGTGAATAGTTTTCGAGAAATAAAGCTTTAAAGAAGGCAGAAAAAGAATATTAAGAACTAGAGCAAAGCTCGTTGCAAAGCAACGAGTGGGTCTTCCGTTAATGTCGAAAGAAAAGCTAGATGTTCCTGTAAGAAGCAGAGCTCTAAAACCAATACCAGGAGTTTTAAAACAAAAAGATATAAAAAAAAATCGAATAATTCTTGGTACGACTTAACAATATCCGAATGACTTTAAGTACGAATTAACAAAAACCTTAACGATTTCAAGAACGACTTGACAAAAAAATCCAAATGTGTTTAAGAACGACTTAACAAATATCGAATCATTCTAGGTACGAGTTAATTTAACTTTGAACATAACACTATTTTCTTAACCAAGAATGTGGAATCAAAATTTCCGGAAAAAATCAATTTTTAAACCCCTATATCTCTGTAATGCATCGTCCGATTTTAAAACGGATTTCAGATTTAAATTAAGCTTAATAAGTTGAACATTTTTGCTTCAATAATATATAACAAATTATTTTTCAGTAAATAGTTATTATTAAAAGACTTTGTAGCCCTCCTTGCCCCTAATTTGAGGGGCCAGCCCCTTTTTCTTGATATCAAATAAAAGGTCTCGCAAATATAAACATATTTTGTTCAACAACTGTTCACGAATTGTTAACCGTTCTAGAGATATCTGAACAACTGTGTTTTAGGGGCCGACCCTTAAACTCCTTAATGGGGCCACCAACAAAAAAGGTTAAGGTATTATATTAATAAAAACATTATTTTGAGCAACTTTTCTTCTACAATGCTTTTCAAAATATTTCTTCTTTTCTGGCTATTACTGATCAGAGTTTTGGACTTCTGGCCCCTTGAAACCCCTAATTACGTAACATATGACTTAGGTATGGTACTGTATGTATAAATAACTGTACAAAGAATATTTTTGCTTCTATAAAATATAACAAATTATTTTTCAGTAAAAAGTTATTATTAATAGACTTTAGAGCCCTCTTGGCCCCTAATTTAAGGGGCCAGCCCTTTTTTCTTGATATCAAATGAAAGATCTCGCAAATATAAACATATTTTGTTCAACAAGTGTTCAGGAATTGTTGACCGTTCTAGAGATATCTGAACAACTGTGTTTTAGGGGCCGACCCTTTAACTCCTTACTGGGGCCACCAACAAATTTTTTTTAGGTAGCATATTGTTGAGAACATTATTTTAAGCATTTTTTCTTCTACAATGCTTTTCAAAATATTTCTCCTTTTCTAGATATTAATGATCAAAGTTTTGGACTTCTGGCCCCTTGAAACCCCTAATTACGTAACATATGATTAAGTTGTGGTACTGTAAAGATAAACAGCTGTACAATAAACATTTTTGCTTCTATAATCGATAACAAATTATTGTTCAGTAAAGAGTTATTGCAAAAAGACTTTAGAGCCCTCTTGGCCCCTAATTTAAGGGGCCAGCCCTTTTTTCTTGATTTCAAATGAAAGCCCGTGGAAATTGAAACAACTTTTACATTACATGTTTTAACAAAATATTTACAGGTTTAAAAATATTTCAGAAAATGTGCAAAATTTTTGTAAAAAATATTGGTGTCAATTTTCGACCTCAGGCGAGCTTCAACGCCTTGCGTATAATCCATATTTTAAAAGAATGCGGTACATCTACAGACATTCATCTACAATCCCTGAAAATTTCAACTTTCTATCGTAAATAGTTTCAGAGGAGTTGCGTGGACAAAATGACCCTTAAAATTTCATTAAATCGTCAATATCTAAAACCGGAAGTGACGTCATCAAAAAATGTTACTAAAAACATTTGTCCCCTCCGATGCTGAATAAGTCCTGAAAATTTGGTGCAAATCGGATGAATAGTTTTCGAGAAATAAAGCTTTAAAGAAGGCAGAAAAAGAATATTAAGAATAACTAGAGCAAAGCTCGTTGCAAAGCAACGAGTGGGTCTTCCGTTAATGTCGAAAGAAAAGCTAGATGTTCCTGTAAGAAGCAGAGCTTTAAAACCAATACCAGGAGTTTTAAAACAAAAGATATAAAAAATCGAATATTCTTGGTACGACTTAACAAAATCCGAATGACTTTAAGTACGAATTAACAAAAACCTTAACCATTTCAAGAACGACTTGACAAAAAAATCCGAATGTGTTTAAGAATGACATAACAAATATCGAATCATTCTAGGTACGAGTTAATTTCACTTTGAACATAACACTATTTTCTTAACCAAGAATGTGGAATCAAAATTTCCGGAAAAATCAATTTTTAAACCCCTATATCTCTGTAATGCATCGTACGATTTTAAAACGGATTTCAGATTTAAATTAAGCTTAATAAGTTGAACATTTTTGCTTCAATAATATATAACAAATTATTTTTCAGTAAATAGTTATTATAAAAATACTTTGTAGCCCTCCTGGTCCCTAATTGGAGGGGCCAGCCCCTTTTTCTTGATATCAAATGAAAGGTCTTGCAAAGATAAACATATTTTGTTCAACAACTGTTCACGAATTGTTAACCGTTCTAGAGATATCTGAACAAATGTGTTTTAGGGGCCGACCCTTAAACTCCTTAATGGGGCCACCAACAAAAAATTTTAGGTATCATATTGTTAAAAACATTATTTTGAGCAACTTTCCTTCTATAATGCTTTTCAAAATATTTCTTCTTTTCTAGATATTAATGATCAAAGTTTTGGACTTCTGGCCCCTTGAAACCCCTAATTACGTAACATATGACTTGGGTGTGGTACTGTATAGATAAACAGCTGTACAATAAACATTTTTGCTTCTATAATTCATAACAAATTATTGTTCTGAAAAGAGTTATTGCAAAAAGACTTTAGAGCCCTCTTGGCCCCTAATTTGAGGGGCCAGCCCCTTTTTCTTGATACCAAATGCAAGCCCGTGGAAATTGAAACAACTTTTGCATTACATGTTCTAACAAAATATTTACAGTTTTAAAAATATTTCAGAAAATGTGCAAAATTTTCGTTAAAAAAATTGGTGCCAATTTTCGACCTCAGGCGAGCTTCAACGCCTTGCTTATTTTCCATATTTTAAAACAATGCGGTACATCTACAGACTTTCATCTACAATCCCTGAAAATTTCAACTTTCTATCGTGAATAGTTTCAGAGGAGTTGCGTGGACAAAATGACCCTTAAAATTTCATTAAATCGTCAATATCTTAAACCGGAAGTGACGTCATCAAAAAAATTAACTGAAAACATTTATCCCCTCCGATGCTCTATAAGTCCTGAAAATTTGGTGCAAATCGATCGAATAGTTTTCGAGAAATAAAGCTTTAAAGAAGGCAGAAAAAGAATATTAAGAATAACTAGAGCAAAGCTCGTTGCAAAGCAACGAGTGGGTCTTCCGTTAATGTCGAAAGTAAAGCTAGAAGTTCCTCTTAGAAGCAGAGTTCTTATACAAATAAACATAAGTAACTTACACAAAAAGAAAGAAAATCGAACAATTCTTTGTACGCGTTAACAAAATACGAATGATTCAAAGTACGAATTAACACAAACCTTATCAATATCAAGAACGACTTTGCAAATACAAATCTGATTGTGTTCAAGTACGATTTAACAATTATCGAATCATTTTAGGTACGAGTTAATTTAACTTTGAACATAACACTATTTTCTTAACCAATAATGTGGAATCAAAATTTCCGGAAAAATCGATTTTTAAACCCCTATATCTCTGTAATGCATCGTCCGACTTTAAAACGGATTTCAGATTTAAATTAAGCCGAATAAGTTGAACATTTTTGCTTCTATAATTAATAACAAATTATTTTTCAGTAAATAGTTAATTTTAAAAGACTTTGTAGCTCTCCTGGCCCCTAATTTGAGGGGTCAGCCCCTTTTCTTGATATCAAATGAATATAAACATATTTTGTTCAACAACTGTTCACAAATTGTTAACCGTTCTAGAGATATCTGAACTAATGTGGTTTAGGGGCCGACCCTTAAACTCCTTACTGGGGCCACCAACAAAAATTTTTTAGGTACCAATTTGTAAAAAAACATTATTTTGAGCAACTTTTCTTCTACAATGCTTTTCAAAATATTTCTCCTTTTCTAGATATTAATGATCAGCGTTTTGGACTTATGGCCCCTTGAAACCCCTAATTACGTAACATATGACTTAGGTATGGTACTGTATAGATAAATAGCTGTATAAAGAGTATTTTTGCTTCTATAATCAATTACAAATTATTTTTCAGTAAAGAGTTATTATAAATAGACTTAAGAGCCCTCTTGGCCCCTAATTTGAGGGGCCAGCCCTTTTTTCTTGATATCAAATGAAAGGTCTTGCAAAAATAAACATATTTTGTTCAACAAGTGTTCAGGAATTGTTGACCGTTTTAGAGATATACGAACAAATGTGTTTTAGGGGCCGACCATTAAACTCCTTACTGGGGCCACCAACCAATTTTTTTAGGTTGCATATTGTTGAGAACATTATTGTAAGCATTTTTTGTTCTACAATGCTTTTCAAAATATTTCTCCTTTTCTAGATATTAATGATCAAAGTTTTGGACTTCTGGCCCCTTGAAACCCCTAATTACGTAATATATGATTAAGATGTGGTACTGTGTAGATTAACAGCTGTACAATAAACATTTTTGCTTCTATAATTGATAACAAATTATTGTTCAGTAATGAGTTATTACAAAAAGACTTTGGAGCCATCTTGGCCCCTAATTTGAGGGGCCAGCCCCTTTTTCTTGATATCAAATGAAAGCCCGTAAAAATTGAAACAACTTTTGCATTACATGTTTTAACAAAATATTTACAGGTTTAAAAATATTTCAGAAAATGTGCAAAATTTTTGTAAAAAAAATCGGTGTCAATTTTCGACCTCAGGCGAGCTTCAACGCCTTGCGTATTATCCATATTATAAAACAATGCGGTACATCTACAGACTTTCATCTACAATCCCTGAAAATTTCAACTTTCTATCGTGAATAGTTTCAGAGGAGTTGCGTGGACAAAATGACCCTTAAAATTTCATTAAATCGTCAATATCTTAAACCGGAAGTGACGTCATCAAAAAATGTAACTAAAAACATTTATCCCCTCCGATGATGTATAAGTCCTGAAAATTTGGTGCAAATCGGATGAATAGTTTTCGAGAAATAAAGCTTTAAAGAAGGCAGAAAAAGAATATTAAGAATAATAATAATAATAGAAAGAAACAGTAGAATAACAAGAGGGTCTTCCGTTGGAAACGGACGACCCTAATAATAATAATAGAAAGAAACAGTAGAAAAACAAGAGGGTCTTCCGTCGGAAACGGAAGACCCTAATAATAGAAAGAAACAGTAGAATAACAAGAGGGTCTTCCGTTGGAAACGGAAGACCCTAATAACAACTGTAATGTATTTTATTATAACAATATATTTTCTCGTAATTACGAGATAATTAACTCGTAATAACGAGATAATTATCTCGAAATTACGAGATCTTTTCTCGTAATAACGAGAAAATTAACTTGTAATAACGAGATATTTTCTCGTAATTACGAGATCTTTTCTCGTAATTACTAGATCTTTTCTCGTAATTACGAGATCTTTTCTCGTAATAACGAGATAATTAACTCGGAATAACGAGATCTTTTCTCGTAATTACGAGATCTTTTCTCGTAATAACGAGATAATTATCTCGTAATAACGAGATCTTTTCTCGTAATTACGAGATCTTTTCTCGTAATAACGAGATAATTATCTCGTAATTACGAGAAAAGATCTCGTTATTACGAGATAAAAATATTTTTTTATGTGGCCCTATTCGTCTTTCGTAGTTTATTGACCGGCCCGGCCAAAAAATAAATAAATTCTAATTTTTATTAAATACTTTTAAATGCGTTTGATTTAAACTGTATAATTTGCAGAAAGTTAATATCTTGAAAACATTTCTTTCTTTAAAAATTTTCATTTAAAACGGCATATATACCTTTAAAAGATAAACTAGACCTTGATTTGTCACTTTATAACTATTGATAGATAGTTCGCTCATCTGCGTCAGCTATAATTTACTCTATTAACTCTCTCTCTCTCTCTCTCTCTCTCTCTCTCTCTCTCTCTCTCTCTCTCTCTCTCTCTCTCTCTCTCTCTCTCAAATTAAGTCACGAGCGGTAATGTCTCAACTCCGCCTTCTACGATCTGATTGGAAAAGGTCAGTCAAAACATTACGTAAAAAACATTACGTAAAAACTTTTCTGGAGTTAACGCCTATTAAACGCTTCAATGTACTTCGCTGTATAAAAAATCAGCCTTCATTTAATGGCATGCATTTACATGTAATTTCAATGAAAGGTTCAATGTCCTTCGCTTGCTTGAACAAAGAGTTGTCTTGTTAAACTATGAAAAAAATCAAATGAACTCAAAACGTCAAACCAAATTTTAATTTAAAAGAAAGAAACTAAAAAAGCAATACAATGGTAAGATATTGGTGTCTAAACAACAGTTCATGCGTTATTGGTCGCATACACTCTAATGTATTTTTGAACAAAAGAAAACAAAGGATTTTTTTCACTTTGAGATCTCCACCTGTGTGGATCTGGAGCCCTTTTCACAAAGATTTCCTAAGATGTTTCCTAAGATAGAACTTAATTAAGATATGCCAAAGTTGTAACTTAGGAAGTTCCTAAGATTTGTCATAGCTGTTTCACAAAACTTTCTTTGCGTAACGCAGTTGAGTAAGTCTTATCTTAAGATACATTGCAAGCCACTTTCATATCATATTATAAATTCTAAATTAATACCGATCATGTAAATTCTTTTCAATATGATTCGAATGTAATCTAAATGTAAGTGAATGTAAAAACTCATCCCCTTATTCACCAAGAAACTTCTTAGTAAAAAGTAAAATGTGTAAATAGAGTGTAAATAGAGTGTAAATAGTGTAGTGTCTATGTGCATGTACATGTATTAAAATTTTTGTATAATAGTTTACCTTCACATGCATACACGAGTAGATAAGAATTAGGTAATAAACCCGTATATTCTTTAAAAAAAAGGTATTTTTGGAATTTGAGAGAGAATTCATTTATCCTAATATGTTTCTTGTTTACTGCTACATATACATATATATCTTTATTTGGATATGACCACATGAATCAATTGAAAACATTGGTTACTGCTAGAATCTCTGTCATTCTTTATAAATGATCGAGTGCATTTTAACCCAAATTTTATGATTTCACTATAGCATACGGTATATTCCAAAAGGATTACAATAATCACATGTAGTGACAAATAGGATTTTGAATGGAGAAATGTGGAACTTTTAAACTAAGTTTAATGTAATTCGTGTTTTATTTGTAATAGTTGATATATAAATTTATTATACTTTCATGTTAAATACTGAAATCTGATTGGTTTAGACGCAGTTGAAAATCCGTTCCCATACCCTCAGCGTTAGCAACACACTTAGCAACGGGCCGACAGAACAAATTGTTACATGCGCGTAAATTATGCGCGTACGGTTCGCCGTAGAACTCACGTCTTTTCTATATAAAAGCAGTAAAATTTGCTATAAAATTAAGACATTCAGTATAAAATAAATAGTGCCTGTTTGGGGGGGTACCAGTTGAAATTGACACCCCGAGAAAACCATTGTCAACCGACGCGACGCGAAGCGTCGGTTGACAATGGTTTTCTCGGGGTGTCAGCGTCGGTTGACAATGGTTTTCTCGGGGTGTCAATTTCAACTGGTACCCTCCCAAGCAGGCACTATTTATATAGAAGTGCTTTTTTTTTTACTAAAAGAAAACATCGCAATTAAATGTCTCTCGGCGGAGAGAAGAAGCGAAGATAAAATGCAACAGTTTCTGAATAAAACAGCATTCCCATGGAGGATTTAGCATCGATATTCCTGAACCACTTCCCGGTTACTCCTACTCCTCCCCCCCCCCCCCACGAACAAAAAATCAAATGAACAACCCACCCACCCCCTCAAAGAAAACATCTAAAATTTCTCCCGTAAAAAAAAGTTTATTTCGTGGAGGGATAGGACAAATCATCCAGTCATTCTGTAATTGAGTATTTATTAAGTATTTATTCCTGTTGAAGATATCAGTGATTCTCGGGCATGAATAATTTAATTATTATCAGTGCACTAGCTATAACTCTTCCCGCTTTCCATCTGCGCGTGCGACCAGATAATTTATAAAAAATTGTAAAAATTAAAAGTCTTCACCAAATAAATTAATTAAGAAATATATGTACGTTTTGATAGTTCTAAAGTATTCAGTTTAGAAGTAAAGTGAAAAAGGTCTTAGTGATACATATATTCTAGTATTTTTGTTCAACTTTAATGTGCATATAATTCATTTCAATATAAAACATAAACAGTTGCCATGTTGAGTTTGTTTCTAAGATATCGATTTGCCTGTCTTAAAGTTAAGACATAACTTAGAAATTTCATAAGGTAAGACTGGAATAGTGAAACGGACAGGTAATGAACTTAGGAAAAAGTTCTTTCCTAAGATATAACTTAGTCCTTAGATGTGTTTAAATAAATGATTTCTTTGAATTATTGTTATAAACTTGGTTCACGCTGAAAGACTAGCGAGCGGGCTTAGCTGGTTGGTCGAATGGTTAGTTCAAAGGTTTAATACTGTAGACCAACTTTTATTCGTGACGACTTTATTTTGCTTATTACCAGTGATAAACTTGCTGTTAGGGACTATTTTTATGTGACCAAGCCCATGTTGATAGTATATTAAGAAAATTTTGAAATGTCTGGTTTGTGGCAAGGAATAATTGCGACAACAAGGTTTTCGTCATTAATTATCGCGAAATTTACGCACGCGCTAATAAAATTTGTTTTCACTACTTTGTATGGTTCGCTGGTCACCCGGTTGGCGAGTTTGTCTGTCAACTTGTTAACGTTTGACGAAAATTATACTTCGTTGGCCGGCTGGTTGGTAAAGTTAGTTGGTTGGTTGGTTGGTTGGTTGACAAGCTGATTTGTTGATGTAGTGCGTTGTTTAATAAATTTTTGGGGGTGTTTTGGGGGTTTTTGTTTTTGTTTTTGTTTTGTTTTTTTTTTGTTTTTTTTTTTTTTGTTCATTGGTTAAGGGGTTTTTGGCTTGTTGGGGCTAAATCGCTAAATTGTCGTTCGCATAAACTGTAGCCTAACTTCTAAAAGTAGCCTGGGAGTGGAGGTTGAGGGTGGGGGTGGGGTTCTTTTGTACTGTAGTTTTGTTGATTTTTTAGGTGTTTGTTTACGGATATACATAATTATGTTGTATACATGTATATGTTAAAATGTTTATGGCTGTTTTCCTTTTAATAATATAATGTATAATGTTTTTATTTGCTGTCCCTTTAGGATCCTTAATTGGACAAATGAATTAATTAAAATTGAAAAAATAGTACTATGGTGTTATTTTTTCATGTTCAATTTTCTCAGTTTCTTCTGAGTTACAAAGAAAATAAATCTGTCTTGTATTTCATTGCCTTGTGGTAACTAGTACTGTGGAATCATTTAATTTCGTGGGGGCCAATTTTCGTGGATTGAAGGATTTTTGCTTATTCGTGGGGATGTTATTTCGTGGATGCGTCGGTTTTCAATTTCAAGAAGAAAACCAATTCTTTCAAAATTTGTTTTCGTCGAGTATGTAAATTCGTGGGGATAGGCTTCCCACAAATACCACGAAAATTGAGCCACCACGAATTCTATAATGATTCCACAGTATACAACGCAAAGGTTCATAAAATTGGGGTTCGTTTTTTAAGTCTTTAAATACTTGAATGGGAACAATTCTGATGTATGGTGTAATCATCATACAAAACTTCGCTTTAAGTTTAAATGTTTTCTATTGTTTTCTATTGCTTTCAGTTTAAGGTGGGTTTTTTTCTGCGTTGCAAAGAATTCCTCGGTCCCTTTATTCTGTTGTAATGTATACATCGAGTTTTATCAATACCAGAAAAGCTTACATAAATATTTTATTTTGTTGATTAGGAACGAACGTAGTGATGTTTAACAAACGAACAAAAATCGACTTGATATATAAATCGCTTGTACTTTTCAATATTATTCAACAAGCTCTTTAATCGTATAACCATGGTTTACTTACATGAGATCGATTCAGTCATGAGTGTCCTGAAATGGGTAATTTACAACGGTTGCAATATGTTTTTTGATTTAAATTCTTTCACTGGTACTCAAACAGTGGGAAAATACAAGATATTGAGTCTTTTATTGTGTGTAGAAATGAGCTCTTTCAACTTTTTTTATTCATTGCCGTGTCTATGCTTGCTAAGCTTAATTTTATTAGGTGGGTTTTTTTTTAGGTTGGATTTATAACTCGTTGCGCGTCAAAACACAGCAAGCGTCTGATGACTGAAGTAATACAGTATAGATTGTGATTAATTTGTATACGTCATTGTTTTCTAATTGAACATTATCTATGGAGTTGAGATTTACACCTCACCCTAAAACAACTTTATACTTTTCTTTGTTTTAATCATGCAGTTGCTGTAGTGCATTCCTGCTTTAATACAAGTAGTATGCACTCATTCCTCCACATGTCTAGATTCTAGTCCTAAATACGCGACACACACCCACACCTTAATTTTACGTAACCGTGTTATTGATAAAACTCTCAATACTTATTTAGGGTGGGGCAAACACGTAATAAACAAAATATGATTAAAGATTAAAACAGTCATGCATGTTACATCATAATTGCATGGTGTTCCGATGGGACCACTTCGACCTTCGCACTTTCGCCTTTAGGGCGAAGATCATCTTTGCTAGCCAAGGGTTTTCGGTCCACTTCGCTCCCCAAAAACACTAGCCAAGGGTTTTCGGTCCAGTGGACCGAAAGGGTTTTCGGTCCAGTGGACCGAAAACCCTTGGCTAGCGAAGATGGGTGAAGGTGGGAAGGTGCGAAGGCGAAGGAGTGAAAGTGCGAAGATGCTACGGCAAAGCGCGAAGAAGCGAAGGCGAAAGTGGGGAGATGCGAAGGCGAAGGAGCGACTTCACCCTCGCAACTTCGCACTCTCGCCTTCGCGCCTTCGCAACTTCGCACTTTCGCCCTCGCCTTTTGATGTTTGTGAAACTCTCTATAGTTTAAAGATCATTTTAGCTGTATTCAATGACATCTGAGGCAGAAGACGATCTTTTGCGAATTTATTTTCAACAGCCTGCGCAAATTCATATTTTTTCTTTGGGGGTGGTGGTTCCGAGGGATAATTGTATTTGTTGGAGGTGGGGGTTCCGAGGCATATTTTGGGTAATTTTACTATGAAAAATTAATGATATCAAAATATTCCAGGGGTCGGATCCGGACCCCTTCTCTTTACTGTGTGGAATTATAATATTTAATTTTCAGATGGGTGGGTGGGTGGGGTGAGGGGGGCTCCGGACCCCCTCCATCCACTCTTTCGGTGCATATGAACAAGGAATGTTAAAATGTAACTGTGTTTGAATCACGGTATTGATTTAAAGGGGCATGGTCACGATTTTGGTCAAAAATTATTTTTCTGATTTTAATGTTAACAATGCTACAGTAAGGCATTTTTTAAAAGGCAACCAAAATTTTAGTGTCATAGTTGTGCATCAGCAGTAAAGTTCCAACACGTTTCGCGCACTAAAATAAGGTGTATACCTTTATAATATGAGAAATCACGGGCACTTGTTTTGAACTATTAAAAAGTGGTTGACATAAATTACAGAATGTGCGCAGATCTAGTATTTTTCGTAAGGATAGCGGGGTGGTTTCACCCCTACCGCTGATTTTCTCCCCCAAAAGTAATATTTTAACATAAAAACTTAGATGACAGCAAACAAGAGGCCCATGGGCCACATCGCTCACCTGAGCAACACTAGCCATAATAAAATCAGCTATAAGGAGTCATATTTAAAATATAACAACAATGCAGTTAAATATATCCCGTATAAAAAGATTTTCAAAATTTTCGCCAGATATTCTTCTGTTAAACATTGAGTCCCTTTTGTAACTTGATGACTGATTTCATAGCCATATTACATATTGAGCATTGCAGTTCTCTAGAATATGTTAAGGTGGAATGCTACACCAAAATTTTATTTTATGGATCGTTAGAGTATCCTTTCTGAAACATGATTCCATTGTTCAAAGAAGGATATAATTATGCTCTTGGTTATTTTATATGATTTTTTGGTACATGTATTATTTATGAGAAATTGGAAAAATCTGTTTTGGTTGCATTAGTAACACACTTGAGTTTAAAATATGATGTGAATAAATGAATGATATTGATATCTATTAAATCGTGTCCAGTAATGTCAATAAGACGTTTTATTTTTTAAAATAAAAAAACTACTTATTAAAATAAAAAGCATCTTATGTTCATAATGATATTTTTCAAACCTATGGATAAATTCTTTTGACCCATTCTATTCCTGATGATCATGATTTGAACAATCTGGAATTTACGTATACACTACCTGAGGATGCTGTCACACAAGATACAGCTTTGAGAAGAAGGTTTTTAGACTTTTTCTATATATTCCTTTGTAAAAATTTGACCACCCACCCCCCGCCCTCCACTACGGCTCCTCCCTTTTCCCAGTAGGGATGGTGATTTAAACAAACTTTAATCTACACTACCTGAGAATGCTTCCACACAAATTACAGGTTTTCTGGCCGATTAGTTTTTGAGAAGAAGATTTTTACAAAGATTTTTCTTTATTTTATCCTTTGTAAAAATACGAACCCCCATTGTGCTCCCACCCTATGCCCTGGGATCATGATTTAAACAATCTTGAATCTACACTACCTGAGAATGTTTCCACACAAGTAACAGCGTTTCTGTCCAAATGATTTTTGAGACAAAGATTATTGAAAAATACCAACAAGTGTTCAATAATTCAAAATTATCTCTCCTTTAAAGAGGGTGTGGCCCTTCATTTGAACAAACTTGAATCCCCTTCACCCAATGATGTTTTGTGCCTAGTTTGGTTGAATTGGCCCAGTGGTTTTGGATAAATTGAACATGTGAAAAGTTTACAACCTCAACAACAACGACAATGGCGACAAGGACATTCAACGGACAAATTTTGATCAGAAAAGCTCACTTGAGCCTTAGGCTCAGGCGAGCTTATAAAAAAAGAAACCAAAATTTATACCTAAATCTGATCGGAAAACCTATTTTTGTGTGTAGAACACACAGGGGTGGGAGTCAAGGGAGGTAAGAAGGATAGCTTTTTTCACCATATATATACCTATTACTGTATAAATCATTAATTACAACTATTTTTTTTTAAGATTTCAAACCTACCCATCCCCATCCGCCCATGAATTTCCCTTGATATGGTTCACATTAATGCCAAACATTTACTCTACATATTGTCAAGATATTTTCATCACATAAGTAAAATGATTAAAATGGTCTCAAGGAACTTAAACTTTGGACATAAAATTTTGAATTATTCAAAAAATACTTACCAATATGAGCAATAAACTGATTTCTGAATTTGGAATTTGTAATAACAAATCAATAGTTGGGGAATCCATTTTTCAAAAAAATTTCATAAGGAAACTTTTAAATTACTGAATAAATTGATGTATAATAATTTAAAGCCTAAAAATCAAAATCCTCTGGGTGCTGAAAGTTTTTATCTGTCACACAGCAGGTTCTTCCCAAAATTCACATAATTTCACGCTACAGTCATACAAGAATTACTTTTAGACCTTAATGTCAAATGTCAAAGAATTGTCCTTATTTTTTTTTTTTTTTGCCTTTTACCTTTAATTATACTGAACATAATTTTTTTGCAAATACAAAATGTACTTCAAAATAAAGCTTATCTGCACAGATAACCAACACACTAGTATTAATATCTAGATAAGATTTAATTCTCTCAATTTTGTACATGGTATACATCTCTAATGTTAACATGTTTCTTCACGCAGCACAACTGCAATCACACCTGAAGAAAATCTGCATAATGAGAAAATCAATTCCATTTGTTGGATGAGACAAAGCCCATATGTCATTGATTTTGTGGAAAGTCATCCAGGTTGTAAAGATCAATCTCCTATAAATTGTACCAAACTAGAAAATCAAAGTACTGCATGCTGCAATACCACCAGCTCTTGTATAAACTGTTATATTTATCTATTTCTAACTCATTTCAAAAATATATTTTGAAGCTTGTGTGCGCTGGCTAGCTGTCAGTAAAATGCAAAAACAGACATTATAAAGAGTAGAACAAATGAATACAGGCAATAATGTACATGTATCACATATTTTTTTTCCTTACATTCAAAGGTTGCATATATCATTCTAATGTATCTAGGAAAATACATTACAATGTAATCCTTAAAATTATATCTGCTTCTGTTGATTCACTGAAACAGTTTGCAACAATAACTCGACATGATATGCAGCATTCACTGGGTTCAAAATCTCAGAGTTAAGAATCCCTATTACCTCAAACTCCATTTTAAATAACTATTGCCTCCTAGGCCTACATTGAAGAAAACAAGCAGGTCCAACATATCAGTTATAGCATTAAAGCAACATCTTATTTGCAACCATTTATTTCCATATATCCCACATTATATAAAACCTAGATTATGTAAAGTTCTAATCTTAAAAAAAAGAAAGTTACCTGTATTTTGATATTTACCTGGTAGCAATATAACTAGGTGGCTATAAGCTAATTAAGTCACTTTTTACTGACGGTTATCAACTTTTTTCCAGAGAGAGAGAGAGAGAGAGAGAGAGAGAGAGAAGGGGGATGGAGGCAAAGAACATTAACGCAATGTACAATTTTAACAAGGCAGATGATTTCAACATGTTTTAACATAATAGAGTCATTAATTATGTATAGACAAATCCCTTCCATTCTCTCAAGAGAGAAAAAAAAAAGACAATTTTTAGATGGCCTTGATTTTTTTTCAGCAAGTTTAGAAGAGTTTTCATTCTTTGCACTTTTATTCTTATAAAGATTTTTCAAACCTGCAAAATTCCAATATCTCACAAATTTATATAAATAATTGTGTAAAATTTGTACAGTTGTTATACTAATTATTAATAAAATCTTCTCTGAAAACTATTGACCTGTCAACACAAATGACAACAGTCAAATTGATCCATATACTGACAAGCACTATAGGTATTCACACATGCATGCATCCAAAGTGCCATTATTCCCCAATGCATGGCTAGCCGTTTAAACTAACTTCACATGGACAAATTCCCTGTCTTAAGACTTGCACAAACACCTTGTCTGGACTTACAGACATACCTAAGATTTGTGAGTCATTGTCTTCAAAATATACACACAGCTTTTGTATATATACATTTTTAAGGCAACACTTATTCCCCTTAGTTTTTCAGCCATCATGGCTGATGTGTTCCTCAATGCCTTCACTCTCTGTCACCAGGGCTCTCTCCAGAATAACCCGCCCCTCCTTGTATCTCTGGTTGTCCTCCGTGGCAAACTCGTAAACCCAGCCAAGTTTTGCGTCACAGTTCTTGCAGGAGACGTCGCGCACCATGTGTCGCCCTGTCAACATGACGCGGTCCTGCACCTCACTGTAGTTCAAGTTGACCACTTTGTTGAAGAGGAAGGCTCGGCCTGTGGCACCTAGTATACAGATATATATATAGAGATACAAGACTATATACTGATGTGCATTCTAATCATAAATACAAAATTGTAACTGTTATGTCCATTTTTTTATGTGCGATACAAGAATATTGCCTTACATTCTTATAACTAAATGCATGTATCAATCTGAATACAAAATTGTTTCTTTTAACCAACTTTTATCTGCATGCATGAAAATAAAAGATATAGACTTTAATTTTTATGTTGGTTTCATGTGCTGTATGTAAATTGTTCATTTTTTAAATCTCCCCTTTCAAAAAGAACATACTGTAGATTCGTAATTAAACGCGAGGAATTAATATCCGCGTAAAATCACGAGAAACAACCTTCGCGGATTTTAAAATCTCGCCATTATTTTCTGAGAGTTGAAAACTATAAGAAATAAGGAGAAAAGTTCCACGTTCGCGATTTTATATTCTCGTGATTTGATACAAACCAGCGGGATCGCGGAATTAAGTACTCGCATAATATAAGGAATTTACAGTAATAAACATGAAAACGTAAGTGGCATCAAAAAGAAATTTCGTATTGGTGTATATTAACGTTCACTGAGTATTTTCTCCTCAGATGCTCTATTTCTTTAGCAATCCAGTTGTGTTAATACTACTTCAATAGAATCCCCGATCTAAGAAATTTTAACTGGTCTGCATGTGTGTGTATACACATTACTTGAACATTTTAATAGCATTCAAATGAATAATTATATAAGCATTGTTTACCTCGGAAAAAAATGACATTCTGTGATTGGATAAGACGCGTCACGTGAATGTCCTGTAAATGTACTATATTTGGCTGTGTATTCTATTTAGCATTTTTGGCGAAAAACGGCGTCAGCTAAATCATGTAAAATATGTAAGTAGAAAAATAAATACATTCAGAAATGCGCTAATTCAAATCCACACCTACTTGTAAAAAAATATTCCGCTAAATATCGTACACGCCAAATTTAATACGTTTACAATAGTCTTAATTTCTTTAGACCGTAGCTTGAAAATTTAGATGGCAACATGGTGGACGTAACGTCTTTTTAACTGAATATTGACCCAAATGTTCCACCAATCAAAAATATTTCTCAGTCCCCTTTAAAAACGACATAACAACTTTAATATGACTACAGAAATGGCAACCAGACATGGGAGATTTGCACAGATGATGGAGGAAGAGTGCAAACTGAAGTGATCGATAAAAGCAGAGTGCCGACAATTTAAATATATAAATCTTAATGAGCAATTAAAAGAGCAGCAGAGGTATTTGAAAAGTATTAACAGGAGAAAAAGGAGACAGTTGATTTTTAGAGATTTCACCATTTAAAATTGGATGAATACCTTGAATATTTTTACATGGACCTTTAGAAAGTTGATGGCATTTAATACTATAAAGTAAATTCACTTGACAGTTTTTTGCAATTTTTGCATGGAATTGTCTGATGTACAATTCTTATATTTGAAAATGTTTACATAGTTATTGAAATTTTTGGTTCTCAACAATTAAAACATTTAAAACACTTATTATGCTTGTAACTGACTGTCTACAGATATTTATCAGGTTTGTTAGAGTCCATAGAAGGCTCGGCCTTATGGACTTTAACAACCCGACAATTTTTTATAGACAGTCAGTTACAATTACCTAATAAAAATAGTGTTAGGACACTGTTTTAACTGACAGAGTTTATTCACCTATTGTGATAAATCATGTTTACATTGTTAGACAAGGTTTTTAATGAAAATCATATATCAATTAATATCATTAAATTATAACATTAAGTTTTGATGAAAACCATGTTAACTTAGTTGTCAAACATTAAACTTTGGATATCACCCCTAACCTGTGAATCTGGTTGAAATCAATTCAGCTCTGTTTGTAAGAGGTGTGTCACAACTGGCACAAGAGAACAGTCTGGTCCCTCCAATGTGTCGCAGAAAGATTCGTCCCATCTTTTTCGGATCTTTTTTTATCAATCCTGCAAAATATCAGAAAGATATGCATGAATTAAACCAAATCAAAGTCTGCATTTGTGTTTAGCTTTTACAAAAGATAACAGGATTTTTATTGTACATTCAAATTTGATTAAGGTAGTCCTATACTCGGCACTAAATGGACTCAATCATAAAAAGCTTACCTTTAAATGATAGATATACATTCTAACAACACATATACAAAAGAAAATATGTATGTTTACATGCTAGTTTGTTTGTTATCACCCCTCAGACGGGTGTACCCCCTTGCGAAAATTATTGACAGTGATGAAATTTGCCAGACGTTAGTTTTTCCTAAAAATAATTACATGTACCAATTTGAGAAAAATAGAAATGGACATACAAAATAGAGTATAAACATTTATTTAAGCCATATCTCATCAATAATTTTGCGCAAATTGTTGTAAGTAAGTACACTTTATGGGCCTGATGTATCAAAATAGAATACAAAAATGTAGCGTGTTTGGTCATTTTTTACTATTTTATGGACTCAAACTTAAATTCATGGTGTTTATTCTATAGAATGACATCTTAGAAAAAGATCTGGTAAAATAAATCATATGTTGACGGATTACTTTTCTCGCTATAAGCTCTAAACCAAGTAGACCCTTACGAAATAAATCCGTAAAAATCACATTTTGCTAAAGTTTTCTGCTTAGATCTGTCAACAATGTTAGATATCATTTATTAATTGGTAATTGATTAAATTCAAAATAGTTTCTGTATCTAAATTTAAACCGGTTTTAGTAAAAGAAAAAGAAAAATTCGGGGGGGGGGGGGGGGGACATCAAAACAAAGAAGATATAAGCATACCTGAGATCCTGGTTATTAATCAGAAACTTCCTTTTTCATTGGTTTCTCAACATTAATCATTTCTATCTCTCATAGAATACATATATTACCATCCTAATTGCTTATTATTGACATTGTTTACAACAACGATGTAGAGCAAAATATCTAAAACGCTACGTAAAAGTCGAATCAATATTGTAAAATCTGTATTATGACATAGTGCGATACTCGGACTACTTTAAAGAGTAATATAACTGGTTGATTTCATTCCATTTCAATTACCTGAGTGTAATTAGGAAGTTGGGGCTGGTTGGTCAAAATTTAAAGGCACTGTGCATAATGTTTGGAGATCTGCACAATCTCATTATTTCAACTTAACTAAAATACTATATATATAATTATATAGCTCAATCTCTTGTCAACCCTGAATCATAAGATTTGGATGACCCACTTACATTTTATTGATTTTAAACATGAAATTTTTTTTTGTGTACATCTTTCTAAGTAAAGTTTGAATTAAATGTACATCAATAATTGTAAAACTTATAACCAGTTGTTTTGATTGAATAATATGCCTTAACTTACATAGATATTCAAAATACATTCATAATAATTTTATCCAATTTTCATTCATGATTTACCAGCTATAACTTACATTCTATTGTAACAGTAAGGGAGAAAATATGACAAGACCAGGATTTGAACACACCCCTTCAATCTCAATTTGGTCGGGTTATATCTACCAATTAACTTATATATCTTGCACCATCAATCAATCTTGTCAGACCAACATATATTCCTCTACCCCCCCCCCCCCATTTCAATGATCTTTGCCTTCAAAGATTAACATTTTGGGGTTCTTTAATTTCACCTCGCAGGAATTTGTCAGCTATGTACAGCTAGGTTTTGGTCACAGGCAGCTGTGAGCACCAAATATAATGGTAATTGGGAAATAATGATGTAATGATATTGAACCTGGACCTTCTGAATCACTACCAATAGTCAGGTGCTCTACCACCTGAGCTACAAGACAAAAGCGATCGACCAGTCTAAGTGAAGGTCAGTATTATATACTAGTTTAATTTTCATCATAATTAATATTGACATCTTGATAACTTTATTTTGATAAGACAATGCATGGTAATATATCATATTCCTTTGGGTTCTTCCAAATGATAACTAAATAACTTGGGAGCTGAATACTCTCTAACTTTAAAACAGTGTTTATAATATTCACGATTCTATTGTTCCGTTGAATAATAATAGAATGAGGGTAGGGAAGGATAATATTATATATATAATAATATATTGAGAGTGTACTGTACAAATAAAAAAATATATTATTACAGGGTTTTTTTCAAGTGATACAATCTTTGGAGGGGGGTTGACTGTGGTGTTTTTAAACAAATAACACAATATTTCACACCTTCTGGGCTTCAACCCCTTCCCCGCCCCTAGCTATCATTGCTATCAAATAACTCAACATGTATATGCATGACAATTAATCTATATATTTATAACGAATTATTCTGACTCACAAAATCGCATATGAAATCAAACGATCATGTACTCGTGACTCATAAAAGACATTTGCCAAAACGATTTGTTTAAACATCATTGCCTTTTATAGGTTATGACAACACAATAACAAAACGTGATTACTGTGTATAACAGCTCTTTTTGGTTTCATTTCTAATCCAAATCAAATTTATCAAATCAATCACATACTGATGCTGATGAAACAAGAAGTAAGGTCTTCGATATTCTCTTTTCAGAAGTGATTTCTCCTTCTGTTTCCTATAGTGTCAGCTGTCTGAAATGAAAACATTACATTATTTTCTACGTTGCGGTCACGTGTTCAAAATAAGAGCGCATCCTCTGACTTCATCAATAACAAAATAGAAAGATTCTAGAGGATTTACGAATATATTGCGGGAAGTCGGGTTGGGTTCCGTGAGGTCATTTTGCTTGCGCAAACGCCGCCTTTACACTCATTTCCGGTTTCATGTAGACAGACGGTGCATGTCAAAAGGAAAGTTGGGAAAATTGTAACAGGTGAACCTTAAATTTCAAGATGAAGCGGTGGTTAACGGGCGACGACAAACGTCGCAAGGAGCCAGAATTCTTTGAATCGGTGGCAGAAGGACTTAAAAAGATATACAAGACGAAATTATTACCGCTTGAAGAGCACTACAAATTTCATGACTTTCACTCCCCGCCCCTTGAAGATCCGGATTTCGAGTCCAAGCCGATGATACTTTTAATAGGACAGTATTCTACTGGAAAAACTACATTTATCAGGTATTTGCTTGAACAAGATTTTCCAGGCATTCGAATTGGTCCAGAGCCCACCACCGATAGATTTATTGCTGTCATGAATGGGGATCAAGAAGGGGTCATTCCAGGAAATGCTCTAGTAGTGGACTCTAAGAAGCAATTCAGACCTCTGACAAAGTTTGGAAATGCCTTTTTGAATCGATTTCAATGTTCTATGGTAAATAATCCAGTTTTAGACAGTTTAACAATTATTGACACCCCTGGTATTCTTTCTGGTGAAAAGCAAAGAGTGGATAGAGGATATGATTTTTCAGGTGTACTAGAATGGTTTGCTGAGAGAGTAGACATAATTGTTCTTCTATTTGATGCACACAAACTGGACATTTCTGATGAATTCCGCAGGGCAATTGATGCCATCAAGGGCTATGACGATAAAATCAGAATTGTCCTGAACAAGGCTGATATGGTGGACCACCAACAGTTAATGAGAGTATATGGAGCTCTGATGTGGTCTTTAGGAAAAGTGCTTCACACCCCAGAAGTATCAAGGGTTTACATAGGGTCATTTTGGGACAATCCTTTACATTTTGATATGAACAGAAAACTGTTTGAATTGGAAGAGCAAGATTTGTTTTCAGATCTTCAGAGTTTGCCTCGAAATGCAGCACTACGGAAGCTGAATGATCTTATAAAAAGAGCCAGACTAGCAAAGGTAATCATTTAAATCTTTAATTTAATATATACGCATTTAGTATTGCTGCATGTCAGTATTAGAATTAAAGAGCAAGTTTTGTCTGATAAAAATGAACCTTAGGGTGGTACTCTGTGGTTTAAATTAATCTTGAATTAAGCATATACAATAAAATGTTTGTCACTTTTTCCATCTTAAAATTCCGAAGACTTGTTATTTTATTTACTCCCTTCTATCTAATGTACCCAGCTGTAAAATATTCTAAACTCCACAATGACATTCAGATTTGTGTATTTATTTCCCAAAGACCTTATACATCCATACTTTGTGATATTTTGATAATTTATTTGTCTGATTTCCTGTTCTATACTCTGTTTCGAGATTTTGCTTCCACCACTTTTCGCTTGATATTTCGATAATCATTAAACCTTTGTGCTTAAACAATGTTCATCCACTAATATGAAAAATGTCCAGATTATCTGTTTTGAAACACCCCCTCTACTGCTTCAGACTTCAATTAACACAACCCAGAATAGAAAGTCTACGGGGATTTTGCATTGCATCAGCCAGGGGCTGACAAATACATTTTTTAAGCACTTGCCCTCGGGCAAGTGGCTAGGCAAAATTTACTTGCCCTACCTCAATATCTACTAGCCCGACCAAATTCTTTATTGTGATTAAAAATATACAATACACATACCGTACGATGATTTTGCCCTTTTTTTTTAATTTTTCCACTTTTAATACTCTTCATAATATAAAGTTTTGATTCAACATCGCTTCCTCTTGGTTTTCTCGAGAATGTGTTAAAAAATCAACACATTACATATTGATATTTAGTTGGATTTGTTGTAAAGGTAAAAAACAAACATTTTATTAACAGTTTTGGGTGTCTTTATAATTTCTTTTACCTTAGGTGAACGTCTGAGATAATGGGTGACAAGCGCGAACGCATGTTCATGGCCATGGGTTTCATTTAGGCCGCAGAGATGTTAAAAATAAAGATAAAATGAATCTTCAGTGAGTTGTTTAATTTAAACTAATTATATATAATCATATTAGGCCTACCCTGGTAATATTTTAATTTTTAAAAAGTTCTAGGCTATGATTACGATTAGCGAGTGATAACAGGCACACATCTATTTTTAACATCAGTTATGGCGGCGTACATGGAGACGGTGAACACAGCTCAAAGAAGTTGATCATACAATAAACAGCTCAAATTGATGTTAATTGCCATTTTATAAGTATTTATCTATTAACAGATTATAATCAAAACAGTTTTTGCAATTAAACGCTCTAACAAACATTAAATTAGTTTTAAACATTACGATAAACAAACACAAGAACAGTAGTACTGAATAACAGTAGAGAGAATTTATTTCATTATGATAGCCCGTGCTGCACCTGGAAAAAAAACATGTCAAAATTCTATTGTGGTGTATAATTTAAGCACCCTTAGATCGTAAAGAGTTTTCTAGAAAAAAAGTGTGTATTACATTCGGCGAAATACGGTATTTTCATTACCAGTACATATGCGAAAGTTTAAAAAGTCACTTGCCCACGGGCAAGTCCCTATCGATTTTTTACTTGCCCGATCGAAAAAATCACTTGCCCCGGGCGTCGGGCAATCGGATTTGTCAGCCCCTGATCAGCCATGAAATAGCCCGGATGTTAACGTTGAAAAATTGTGCGAGGTATCCATGTGTTCTATTATAAATCTCCGGAATGAATTTTGTTTTCATTCCTGTGAACTTTTATGAGTGAAAAATGATAATGTGTCAATGAAGATATCTTGGATATCTTCCCTTTTGTCGATTTCAACTGTTAGCATTTCTTTCACAGGTATGTGTATTTTTATTAAAAATCATCATCAAGTGATGGAAGCAATAACTTGGGACAGTCTTTAGGTACATTTAGGAATCATTTCTGTACCCACCAGAAATTCATCTATGAAAGGAATGTCTTTTATAGAGATAAATTTAAGGTTTGCAGTGTAATTAGCCTTAAAGAGGCTACACCTTTTCACATGTTTCACTTCTCCAAAATTAATTGTTAACACAGTCCAATGCCTAAACACATGCTAAATGTGAACTCCAATATAACACTGATGCTCATGAGTCTGAGCTCAAGATTATCTGGAAATGTTTAAACAATATACTATTAATACATGATATATTTCTGATAGCAGTGTAAATCAATATTATAATAAATAGAGGAAATTAAAAGTTAATGAAACAATTGATCACTATCAACAGGACACACATTTGATGGTACCGTTATGTGCTGATTGTGCTATAGTCCCATGATCATTAAGATTCTTATACTAGACTCGCTGTATACTTGAAGAGGCTGGCAAAATTTTTGATACTTACATGTTGTATTTCATTTGGTAGGGGAGGGTCAAAATTATCCCTAATACACTCGTATACACAAGTGGTAAATGATCTTTTGACTCGGTGATTGTCTGACTGGTCAATGCTTTCTGAGGAGAAAAAAAAACAACAACACAGCATCACGAGAAGGGAGTATACATGCTGAAGCCACAACCTATCAATTTTGTTAGGGCAACACCCACCCTCAGCCAAACATGTAAATATAGCTGTGTGTGCTATTTAAAGCTCTTTTACTGTTGACAGTTTTTAATTTCAATAGTGACTCAGACTAGGAGTTCGAATTGAGCAAGGATTTTTTTTTTTTCAGTGAAGAACTGGTACAAGAAACAATTTGAAATAACAATACATGTATAATGTAGACAGTGATTGTAACCTTTTGTCCTCTTACTATATAAACTGTTTACACATTGATTGATGTAAACCCTGGTTCTGAAGTGAAACAGATTGCATTAGAAATGGGGTTTGATAAATATTATATTCATCTTGAAAATGCTTACTGGTCTATCATTGTATCATGTAAATAGTAAATACCAGGCAACTGAAATTAAGTGTCTTCAGGTATGCAGGTATAAAATATAAAGAAAATCATGATTGAAAGCCTCGGGGAAAGATGTGGTTATCTGACTATATATAGATCATCTATATATTGTATGTCTTGTATGACAGAGTAGGCTTTATTATGAAGTATAATTTCTGTAAATTTAAGAATTTCCAGGTAAAATTTAAAACACATTTAATTATTTCAGAATAAATAAATTACCTGAGAGAGAAAGTGTGATGTGATTCTGTCCATAAATTTTGGAAAAGAAAATGTATTTTCAAGACTTTTCTAGCTTAAGAGCAAATGAAGGACTATGTTGGTAACCTTTTTATTTTTACACTGTAGTTTTTAACGTGGAAACGCTCATATCTAATCAGGCATATTACATTAACTTTCTGATATTGCTTTGAAAATTTTTGAAAAGCAAATATAAGTTCATGTGGGAAAATTCATGCACTTTATGCTATTCACTAGTGTATTAGAGAAAATTGGAACTGTAAAATATTTTAATTCAAAAGATATTTTGAATCATGTGACAACTCCATCAGTTTGATACTGGCCGCATATATAAAGTAATTGAAATAAAAGCTTAAACTTTAAGAACAAATTTATTTTTAACTTTGATTATATATAATTACAGTCAATCATATGAAATAAGTTGTGGGTAAAATGGCTGCATGTGTGCAGATGATTTTCAAATGGAGCTTGTAAAACTCAGATGGTTTTGTTTTTAACTCTGCTTTTTGCAAGTAAATATAGGTATGTGTTTCAGTGATAAATCAGATCGGGAGATTATGTCAGAAATAGACTTGTAATCAAGATTAACAAATATATTTTGAATATTACTTGGAAATTTTGATCTGAACAGCCTTTTTTTTACTACATGGGAATACACATGCATTTGATAAAGACTCACGTATTGACTTAATGGGGGAGTTGTATTGAATATCTGTAAAATGTATTTACATGTAACAGTATGTTAGTTACATAAATAGCATTTGAAATTTTATGACAAGAATATTGGTCAAGTAGTTATGATGCCAGTACATAATACAATGCAAAGAATCTTGTTGAGTTTCTTTTTCTAAAAATATAACCGAAACTGTTCAATATCAAAATAAGGACACGTCATGTACCTGTAATCAGAGCCATGTAGGACTATTATCTACTAGTTGTCACGTAGATTTATTTCCTTGTTCGTCAGTATAATACCCGAGACAGGGTATGTGTGCATACACCGTGGTATATTGACAGTGTCCTTATTATGATGAATGTTTTACCCCATATGTACACATTGTATATATGTATAATAGGTTTAAGTTTTAAATTATAATGCACCTGTACTGCAATGTTGTTTACATATGCATCTCAATGCACAGACTGAACAGAAAACTCAAATGTTTGAAAATTTGAAAACGGCAGAGGTAGCTTAAAAGCAGAAATTAAAGTAAAGTGACACCTAAGTGACTTTTTATGATCTAAATGATCTTGCTCCGTAACGTGAAACCACCCTCTTACATATTCTACTTTACTTCTGATTTGTTTACCAAGTGTTTACCGGTTTATAGTTTTTCCCTTCCTTATTCTTAAATTTGCTTTTATTTTTCCTTATTCCCCAAAAACAGTAGTAGTATGAAACACAATTGAAATAATATCTGGTAAATAACTACATGTATTAGTCAAGCTATTCTAAGGCGTCCTCATTTCCACACCCAAATAACCTATCTTGCTAATGCTGGGTCTGACTCTTAAGTCTGTAGATAAATACCTGTATATATACTTGTAGTTGGCTAGGTGGAGTGATGTTACACTTGTTTTTATGTGCTCCAGATAGTTAATTAAGTGCCTGTGGCCATAGGCTGAATTACAAACAGAAAGGCCTCTTCAATTTATTGAAGCAACAGGTGTCATAACATTAAAGCCATATATGGGTTCATTTTGATAGCATTTTTTTCTCACAATTTATATGTTTCACATATATAGACTTGTTCCAATGTGAATGTATTTCTTGCATATGGTATTTATCAATTATCTTGATGTTTATATGTATATGCAGAGCCAGATGCTTGTTTTTATTTAATCAGTAAATATAAGAGTTTCTCATATTTGAGATACTTTACAGTTTAGGTCATCTTTCATGTATACTAAATGATTTATACAATGGGGACATACCCATTAAGTCTATTTTGCATAAGAATTAGCCTATGGAATGTTAAAAATTTGATCCACCTTAAGTTTGTCAGTATGGACTCAGAAATGCAAACAAAACTCGGTGGTTTATCCTTTATATGGACAGGGTAATGTGGAAAGTGATACTCTAGCTGTCATGAGGAATATAGACAGATCAACCTAACAGTTTAAAAAAAAATTGTAAACAGATGCGCCATCTTATTTGAATTAATAAAAACTAACACATGTAAAAAAAAAAAATTTGTCAAAATCATACTTTAAATTCCCCTCATCCATGTTTGATCACATTATATCACAATATAATGCACTTTCAAGAAAAATTTCAGTTTTGATGTTCTGATAAGGCCGCCCAAAGTTAATTCTACGTCTAACGTCACTAAAAAATACCAAACCTATGAGGGAGGGCGATAAAATTAAAACAAACAATTTTTTCAAACAAATGATTTTTATTCATTAATTTACATGTAAAAATACATTGAGCATTCAAGCTACATGTAGGCTACCTCTTCAATTGTGATCTTTCCTTATAATCCCATTGGGTATCTGATATAGAGTCCATAATGTGCTCTAAACATTTCAAATTTCTACAGCTTGCAGTATTTTAGTAAAATCTAACTTAAAAAATTCAAATCAAAAAAGGGGTTTGGTTTTTTTTAAAGCACAATTTCTCCTTAACCTACACGCGTGGGTTACGTTAAACATATAATTAATTTTGGACAGCCTAAGTGTCATAAATAAAATAAATAGAATTTTAAATTTCATATTTAATGTGTTCTAGTGAAATTTAGATCTTTATTCCACATTTTTTTTTTTTATTTTACTAGGTCCATGCATACATCATTAGTGAACTCCGAAAAGATATGCCTTCCATGTTTGGAAAGGACAACAAAAAGAAAGATTTGATCAAGAATCTAGGAGATGTTTATGCTAGATTACAGAGAGAACATCAGATTTCACTTGGAGATTTCCCAGACATGAAGCGCATGCAAGAACAGCTGATGCATCATGACTTCACCAAGTTCCACGCCTTTAAACCCAAACTTATAGAAATTGTGGACCAGATGTTGACTGTGGACATAGCCCGTCTGATGCAGATGATTCCAAACGAAGAAGCTGTCATGTCCAAAGAACCGCAGGTCAAAGGTGGAGCATTTGATACCATGAACCAGAGCATGTTTGGGTACGGGCGAGGTGAAGGAGTGGATGAAGGAAGAGGCGAACGAGAATGGGTGGTGAACCAAAACAAGATGGATTATGACGAATCCTTTGACAAGCTGAACCCCATCAACGGGAAGATCACTGGCGCTGCAGCCAAGCAGGAAATGGTCAAGAGCAAGCTTCCCAATTCTGTCCTCGGCAAAATCTGGAAACTGGCTGACATTGACAAAGATGGAATGTTGGACATGGATGAGTGGGCTCTGGCAAATCATCTAATCAAGATCAAGTTGGAAGGCCATGATTTACCGGCTGATTTACCCGATCATCTTATCCCTCCATCCAAGAAAAAGGAAAAATTTTGAAAACATATTCAGTATGAACCTTTTGTTTTGGACAGAAATTTTGTGAAGAGATCTGTTTAAACCATCCATTGAATACATCAATAAATTCATCTCTATCTAAATGTAGTCAAATTGGTATCATGTTACTAGCTTCCAGTTTGGCATCAAAAGTAAATCAATGTGTGTAATTTCAAACCTTGTATTGCTGCTTGATTTATATGTTGATCATTAAGAAAATGTAGGAATTGAATGAGTAAAGCGATTGACCTTATGCACCTTTAAGTTAATGCTGCATTTCTGGGGTGATCATGCATGTAATAGAGAGAGTTAGTAAAGAGTCCTCAAAAGCATGTAATGATGATTTACCACAGCTGGTATCTGAACATGCTTACAGGAACCTTAAATTGGATGCCTAACAGTGATAAGAATATCTTCCAAGATGAAACCTAGCTATTATGCTTTATGTAAAATATTAACTTTGTAACAACAGTCTTGTGATACAAATACATGTATGTGAAGTGAAAGTTATAGTATATTATATGGTGATTGTTAGAAAATATGTTTTGTCCATTTGGTTTAATCAATAGATAGTATGGACATATGTGATGATGACACAAATATTGCTTGGAGAAAATGCACAGGCATTCTACCAACACTACTGTTGTATACTACATTGTAAACTATCTTGTTCATGTATACCGTACTACATTGTCAACTATCTTGTTCTGATAATTTTATTGGGTTATATATAACTGCTATGAAGTTATCCTTGCTGTTTGATGTTACTGTTCAGTATCGAGCCGATATATATCTCTGCAGACCTTACATTATATGACATTCTAGTAACCCTAGATGATGATCCCATAATAAATTTTTATGTATGGCATTTTAAAGATAGTACATGTAGCTACCAGTACTCATATCCTTGTGCAAGTGCAATAGAATGTGATTACAAATACATGTTTGTATGTGTATCCTTGTATGTATATTGTTGGTTAACCATGAGAGAAGTCCAATACATTTGTTTTGTGTGTTTCACCTTCTGTATATGTATATAGGTACAAGTAGACAGATGGAGAACTATGATCAATTAATTAGCATTGAATAAGAAAATTTAATTAAATTTCATTCCTTATATTATTTAACCAATTAATGTTGCAGTTGAAAGTTAATTTTAATGCTATTAACCAAGCTTTCGTCATATACGCCGGTATGTATTGAGGCGGTATGTATTGAACCTTCCTAATATGTAAATGTAATGTAGCTAGCGGAAAATACCAAGATGTAAGAGCAATTAATCTTCTTGATATTAATTGGCAATATTTTCCAACACACAAATTGAGAACTGTCCATAAATTGAATTAATAAGTTAATTGTGGCACCAATATGCTGATAACATTACTACAGTCTAGTCATTTACCAGATTGGTTTGCCTTTCATTGATTAATTGTGCATGTATGTATATATATCCTTGAGTATACCAGTTCCTGTATGTACCTGGTACATACTTGCTAATTTTTATTATGTACATGTGCTATACAACTGAAATTTTGCTTGATCCTGTGATCCATAGGTTAATATCTGTTGAGGATTTCATTCTTATTTGAACAGAACTGTGAAGCTTTACACTCTTGATCAATGAACTGCCATTATTGGTTGTTGAATTGAATTGGTGGAAAGTTAAAACACGTAAAAAATGTTTAGGGAAATTAGAGAATTTTATACATGTATATTGTATATTTAACTCATAGGGATATGGTATAATTATATGGTACATCCTTTAAGATGTTTGCAATATTCATACAATTTGGACTGATTTTAAATAATAATTATTTCAAAAAATAAAGTTACAAAAAATAAATGTTCCTATATATACTAGAATTAAGAAAGCACAAACTTGCACCCACAGAAAAAAATAGTTATATTGCTATTTCAGAGATTGTGCCATTGATACAGTGCAATATATAATCTTTGGTTTTTCTTGTAACTTAATAGTGAGGTATGAAAACTAAGCACACCTATTACTTGGTAGATTGTTACCTTATATGCATGTCTATGTGCTAAACATTAGACCTACAGCTTTTGTGTTATATAAACAGCTTATATTAAGGAAATATTTCATAGTTCTTAAAATTTAACATGATACATGCGGATTGGAGGCTAATTTCTAAATACTGATCAGCTTTTCGAAAGGAATATTATATTAACCTGGAAAAAAAAATTCTGTATCTGTATGCTCGTTTTAACACATTGTTTTAATTGTACTCTTTTTTTTATTTGCAAGTGTGATCTTTCGAACTAGTCTAACTCTAACATTAGACATTTGATTTTTTTAAAATAATGTATCATGTCTTGATTTTTCTTTAAAACGGTTGATTATAGTTACATATTTCTTTGTGTGCTGTTATATTGTTTATGCATACGAGGGTTGTTCGGAAATTATTGAGACATTTATTCTTATTTCCTTGGGGGAAAAGATAAACCCTTGAAATTTCACCAAAACGTACACCAGGATAGAATTTATCAATGTGAAAAGTTTCATGTCCATAGCATGATTAGATCATTCCTGGTAAACTGACCAACTTGCCTTCGCCAGTGACCCGGCACAACCGCAAACTTACCGCAACGTCATTTTAACGTTTCTCATTGATCCTATGTTTTAAACACCTAACAAACAAAGGGAAATTAGAATTCTTCATTTCTCATCTTTTGTTTACATTTCAAGATGTCAACATTCGCATATTCTCTCCATTCTTGATTTTTGTGAAAAAATCGGGTTATTTCTAACCGAAAATCAAATTTCTGTAAAAATTTCTCTTGCAGTCATTCTGTGTACATATCTTGAAACTGTTGACATCAGCAAGTGTGTAAAAACTACTTGATATTTAGTCACTTTGTCTGAATTCTAACCAAACAATCAATGAAAAAAGACGATAAACTGAAGCTCTTTATCCCTTGCAATCGTATATTTTTTGTTTAAGCAATTGGGTAGCCTGAAAAGGTCTTTTTCCTAAATATCCAACAATCTGATGTTTATTCGCTGCGCCGCCTTGACGTCAAAATTCAATATACCGTCATTGTCAGATTACTATTGCTTGATAAATATATCTGTACCATATCCGTATTTCAACTCGAACACTAGTGAAGCTTGATCAAAAGTTAGTCACAGTAAATAGCAAAATGAACATATATAATCTAATTTCTTTTGTTATAAACTGAAAGTTTGCGGACACTTAGAAAGACGATGTTTTAGTTTTTTAATCTCCGAGTTTATGCTTGCGCCGGGTACCCCGACCACCGATTTGTTTATTTGCCGTTGTAAACAAAATATTAAACATTTTTTAAAAATTACTATGTTTAATTATTTGTTGAGGTTTCATCAATGTTCATACCAATTTTCCCCCTTATTCGTCACTTAAAAAGGGAAATATCCGTGTTGTCTCAATAATTTCCGAACAACCCTCGTAATTAATTGTAGGAACTTGTCTTGACATTGTTGAAGAGTTTTTCTTGTTTGCAAAAACACCACCTTTAATTTACACAAAACATGAAAGAGTTGACATATCTCATATATAATCACGTAGTTGTAATGTATGAGTGTATGTCATAATTTGTTTTTATTTTGTGTATCATTGTGAAGCGTTATGTACTCTGTACCATTTGTTTCTATGTTTCTAAAACAAGCCTTTGTGTTACATGTATGCAAGTTTGAATTAGTTATAATTAAATAATGATGAAAATTCAATGCTCCTGCTCATTAATTCCTACAAGAAATGGAAGACAAAGATCTATGTTGTTTCATAAGGGAACCTCAACTTCAGTTGGTGTTTCAAGTTTGCTGGTCATTGCATGAACATATAAGGCATATATACAGTAAAATATGCTTAATTAAAGCAAAGTGGCAGAGGCAAATTTTATATATTTGATCTAAGCATAATGCATTATATCAGATAAGTTTAAATAATATACCGGTATATTTGCGATCAATGAAACTGACTTGGCTGTTAGTGTGGAATCTGTTTAAAGCATTTTGCTGTAACCATGTTTTACTTTTTATCATACCCTTTTGCTATTTTTAGGATCTTTGATCTTTCCCTTCACCTTGATTCAGCATAGCTTTTGTAGTAGGAAAGGAGGAATGAGCATATGAATACAATGAAAACATATGGCTGGACCGGGAATCGAACCCGGGAACCCTGCAACTCTAGTCAGGAGCTCTACCACTGAGCTACCCAGGCCGATATCCACGGTCCATATAGCCCTAAATACTACATTTTCAAGTATAGAAGGAAATAATTTTAAAATTAATCAGGAAGAGGAAGCAAGTACTATAAAACAAGGGTGGTTGCAAGATGTCCTTAGTTCAAGAAAATCATAGTAATAGTACATGTTTTGATAGAGTGATTAATGTACTATGCACCATTATCTAGTCTGTATACAACATCATTATTGTCGCAAACTACAGGGTTTTGTTTCCATTCAGTTAGTGAGTGCCGGTAGTACTTCGTGGAAGTAGATTACACAAAACCCACAGCTTTTGACAATACAACTTCGTGCAAATTTTGTTCAATTACATATTATAAAACATACTGTATACAGTGAAATATTTTCAGCAGTCAAATTTTAAGACTGAGCAAATATAAAAACACTCTTTTATTAACTGTGTTAAAAAGGAAGAGTACTAGCATCTATTTCTAACTGAATCTGGGCGAAATCAAGACGGGGCAAAACTGTTTTTAAGTGTAGAAGGGCGGAAAAAAACATCGGGTGAAAATAACCCTGTTTTCAGTAGTAGCAAATAGTGATATGCATCAGGATCATAACAAAATACACTTAGTTAATGAAGGACTATTTATGATTAAAATTAATATTTATCACTTCATTTTATCCTCATTTGATCCATAGAAATTATGACAGATTTTTTAAAAAAAATTAATGTTTAAGGGTCATACATTACACACCATGAGGGAAAATCCTTTAAAAATCATCATTATTAAGATATATTTACATTTTTCAGTGTCTTTGTCTGTGATAACAATACAAATCAATTTTATAATGTATTGTCCATACATTTCATCAATGACTATTTAAATATTTAATCATAGAATTGCTGAAAATTATAGAAATATGTATGATCAAATTTATCATAAATTTATTATTAGATTGGCATCACCCCAACCATATTTTTTCTCTTCATTATACTCAAAGAACGATTCCTTATTCCTTAAATAGATTTCTAAAATTTATATGAAATATGTACTGCTTCTTTGCAAGCATTCTGATGTAATGTAGATTCTGAATTACCCATAGATAAGCAAAGGGAAATAACTCTTCTCAAAGGACTACGGTGTACATAAAAAAAAATATAACTAGCTTTTACATGTACTTTGCATTTTCTAAACTACGGTATATTTTTAACAGCTTTATATACTTTTCTTCCAAAGACTGTTTATTGTCCTCTCGATTTCAAGGTTCCACATAACCCAACCATCGACCCAACCTATTGACTGTATTTATAGGTATTCTTCATTTGGGCAGTTCTGTTATTTTTATCTTTTATTATGAAAATGATCATCACATAAATATATATTTAATTACCGGTAAGTATAATATACAAGTATATAACAATGTTTTTTTCTTTTTGAGTTATGATACATCTCCATATCAATTAATTTTGGCCCTAGCTCTTATAACTTCCATCTGTTTACAAAATCACATTTTTTCATTCATCATCGAGTTCCTTATGTAGTGTCCAAATACAAGTCTGTCCTAAGCCAGTCATAGCTTTAAGCTTGTATCCCCTCTTCTCTAGCTTGTTCAGAATAATTCGCACTGTGTCTTGAGAAATATATTCTTGACTATAAATAAAAAGCAAAAAAAAAAACATGAAATCAATTTCAATATTGAAGCACTGGAAATCAGTTTCTATGACTAATGATGTTATCACTAATTAGTAAATACAAAGTGTTCTCTGACAGTTCAACATATCCTGGTGAACAATCCTAATCTAAAAACATACAGAATAACCTTGTTTCAGCAAACTCTTTTATAGTGAATTCACATTTACAGTGCTGTCAACTTCATTCTCCTTAGTCATAATGCTCATTACAAATGCTTATAATGAATTACTACAAATGCTTATAATGAATAACTATAAAAGCTTTTAAACTTTTAACGAATTAAAATTCGATAGTCATTCTGGCACTTTGCTGTATGATTTACTGCAACAGAAACTTAACTGTTTCTTTTTTTGTGTTTAATGGTGCCAATTACAATGTATATAAAAATCATTTTTTTTTTTAAATCATTGTAAGTCTTTTCTTGAAATTCATAGATGCTGACCCCAATAATTTATGATTAGTTGTGAAGTAAAAATGTCAATTAACTTAAAGTTTTAGTTTTGTTGATGGCATCTATTTACTGTATTTGACATATACAACTTGAACATAAAAAACTTTGTGGTTCTCAATTTTTAACTAAACTAATATTGTTAAGGAAGACAATCCTATTCTTCTCACATTTGATGAGTGGGATTTCCTCATTTAAATTAAATTTTAATTATAAGTTGCCAGACTAGGGCGACTTATAATTATTGCATGAGAAAATGGAAAGTTGCTTATTTCTTACTTGGAAAAAGACTGACCAGTTACTTACAAGTTGTTTCCCAGAGTTTTGGTCAGTCTGGCACCCAGATATTCCATCAACTCTGGGTCACTCCATTCATCTCCACACACTGTTGGTCCCGTCTCCTACAGCACATATATACAGATTGAATCTATTTTCTTCAGCTGATTACAAGCTATCAACAACTTCTCAATTATGCCGGCCAGTTTATACTGTAAACGTATTACATTTGGCTGTGTACTCTTTTTAGCATTTTTGGCGGAAAATGGCGTCCGCTAAATCAAGTACATCGCCAAATGTAAAATATATTAGTAGATAAATAGGTACATTCAGAAATGCGCTAAATCAAATCCACGCTAACTTGTTGAAAAATCATATTCTGCCAAATAGTGTAAACGCTAAATATAGTACGTTTACAGTATTCAGTCTAGTTTAATTCAATTAAGTGGACCAGCTAGTCTATTGTTTGAATATGCATATGAAAATTTTTATCCCAACTTTAATTTGACTTCAGTGTAAAAAAGGGTGTTTTTAAAATTACTATATAAACTATAAATGTATTTACCATTTGAAAAAAATAATAACACTGAAAATTCATCATTACAATCCTATTTACAAAAATTTTAAGGTATTTTCTCACCCGCCACCCCTACATGTAGCTACTAGCTGTTTGCTTTAAAAGAATTTCTTATATATATTATCTTAAGACCACGGATCATTAACTGGCAAGAATGGAAATATACAGCTTAATATAATAAAAAAAAGAAAGACAAAAACAATAGGTCTTTTCGACCGAAAGTCGAAAATTAAGCCCTATTAATGAAATTAATCTCCTATCTCAATACAGTTACATATGGTACAGATATACGATTTTCACGAGGTATATTATACCATCTATCTCGTTTTATAGGCAATTTAGCAGTCAATTCAGACATGTTAATATGTCCCCTCCCATTTCAAATGTTTTGACTGTAACAGGTGAAATTGACATAAGCTGTATATTTTCAATCTTGCCAGTTAATGTTCCGCGGTCTTATAATTCACCCCCTCCCCCAAACTGCCTCATTCTGACCCACAAAGATACAAGCAATACTTATCAACTTAGAATTTGGCATTATAACTTTATTCTTACCTATTTTCACAAATATTAGCCTTTTGATTCTTCAGAAGAATTATTGAAGTGTTTTTCTTCTTATTTCTTTTTAATATGAACTTTGAACCCAATAGGGCCCCTTCCTTACCCCATGGGGTCATAATATGAAAAAATTAAAATCTACCATATATCAGAATACTTATGTAAAAGTTTGGTTATTACAGGCTATTCGGTTCAGGAGAAGATTTTAAAATTTCTTCTCTGTATCTTCACTCTTTCCTAATTATCCCCCCTATGAAGGGGAACTAACCCTTCATTTGAACAAACTTGAAAGCCCTTCCCCAAAGATACTTTAATTATGCCAAGTTTGATTTAAGTTAGCCCAGTGGTTCTGTAAAAATATTTTTAAAACACCCAATCCTATTTTCACTCTTTCTAAATTATCTCCCCTTAAAAGCCGAACAAGCACTTTATTTCAACAAACTTGAAAGCCCCTCCCCATGGATGCTCTGTGCCAAGTTCAGTTGAAATTCTGGTACAGAACACCTAACCTTATCTACACTCTTTCCTGATTACATGTATTCATTTCCCTTTTGATGAGAAACTGGCCCTTCATTTGAAAAAAAAACTTGAAAGCTTTTCCCAAGAATGCTTTGTACCAAGTTTGGTTGAAAATAGCTCTGTGTAAATTACTAAAGAAGAACATTTTTAAAACATACCCTATTTTTACTCTTTCCTAATTATCTCCCATTTAAATTCAAACTGGCCCTTCTTTAAACAAACTTTAAAGTCCTTTCCCCAAAAATTCTTTGTGCCAAGTTTGGTTGAAATTGACCCAATGGTTCTGGAGAAGAAGAATTTTAAAACAACCAGTGCTATTTTCACTCTCTCCATATTATCTCCCTTTTGAAGAGGAACCGACCCTTCATTTATGTAAATTTTAAAGCCCTTTCCCCAATGATGCTTTGTGCCAAGTTTGGTTAAAATTAGCCCAGTGATTCAGGAGAAGATGAAAATGTGAAAAGTTTACGATAACAACAACAACAACGACAAACAATAGACAAATTTTGAGTCATTGACTCTCCCTACATGGGACACAAGTCCATTGCAGGTAACTCCCAGCGTATGGCGGTACCCAATTTCAGCTGGGTGGACTGGAACAATGAGGACAAAGTGCTATGTCTACGAAAACAACACACAACATCAAGTGACCCAGCAGGGCTTGAACCAGCAACATTTGGGTTACTGGCCCAATAACTATGACCACTGACGCATCCATTACATTAAAATAACCAACATTGAGTGAAATGAAAAGTCTTGTGTGAGCTTTTTAAGAGATAAAAATCTTAGAAAAAAAAGGGAGGAAGAGTGTGAGAGTGTGTTTATAATAGGGTCAGCACTGCCATGCTCCTAAACTTCCCCTGGCTAGTACGGTACGTGGTTTAATTAACTCATTAATTAAATTGTTTGCAGAAGTATCTTAGTTTTGAGCCCATTAATTTTAGACACCCCCTATTCTGTTAACAGATCAATTAAATACTTCATGAATCCACCAAAATTGAGGCTCACGGAAATTTCTTTGAACACAGAACACAAAGGGTTCAAGATTTCATATACATGTATGATATATTCAGACTTTAAGACTTAAATCCCTGAGGCTATATACATATAAAACTTATAAGCCTATCAGTTGTTTAATACACACTGAGTAAATAATGCTTCAGTTTTGAGATGGTGCTAATAAACACATGTACAGTAATAGGATGGGAGAAATAATGATGAACCAGACCAGGATTCCAACATTGGTCCCCTGAATCTCTATTTAGGAGCTCAGCTACCATCTGAGCAATCTGGCACTGGTATTCAAATCAGTCTGACCATCACATTCCTACCCCCTTAAATGAGCTTCACCCTTGAAAATCAACCCCAGGCACTTCCCTGGCAGTTAACCTGTCAGTTCTAGGGGTTGGCACTGCACCAAATGTACTGTAACGGGATTGGAGAATTAATGATGGTCCAGACCGGTATTCAAACCCGGACCTCCTATAGTAAGGCTCTACCATCTGAGCTATATACATGTATATCTGGTGTCTGTACTATAGTCTGTCCCAAGATATTTTTGCCGCATATTTTCCATATTTATAAATACCTCATGGTTCACACGATGTTCATTCAATAGTATGAAAAAATCCCAAGATTTCCCCTTTGAAACGCCCCCTCTAGCTTGCTGGGTATCAATACAAGGCTAAAAATAAAAAGTCTACGGGGTTTTTCCATTGCTAAGGAGATGAAGACGCCCAGATGATAACGTTGAAAAATTGCACAAGGTGTTCCGAGTACTTCCGAATGGAGAAAAGATGTCAACATTCCCCATTTTAAATCTCCGCATGAAATCTGTTTTCGTTCCTGTGAATTTTTATGAGGAAAAAATGATAATGTGTGAATGAAGTTATCTTGGAAATTTTCCCTTTCATCGATTTCAATTGCACTTCTTTCACAGGTATGTGTATTTTTATTAAAAATCGTCCAAATGTGCAGCATAAATATCTAGGGACAGACTATAGGATTCGAACTTGTCTGACATACAATACGGTTTAGAACCGTTTTAACAAGAGCTTGGACTTTGGGTAGTACGTGACAAACTCCGATTTGATGAAGGCGGGGTCTACTCGTTGTTTACTGTCCAGTCATTGGCTAATAGATATGAATACATTGAACGCAGTGACACTCGTCCGACCTTATCCAGGGATGTATATTAAATTTGCTGAAACAGCATCAATTTCACACAGCAGAGCAGATTTTGGCAAACAACTTTCCGGTTTTGACAGTCTATGAATATTAATGAGCTTCTCTTAGCAAATTAGAAGAAAGGAGGTCAATATTTGAAAGCTTGTTTTGATGAGTAAACTAGATAGTAACATCCCACCGAAAGTCCAAGCTCTTGTTAAAACGGTTCTACCTAGCTGCAGATCTGTAGCTCTCTGGTTGAAAAAATTCAGATAGACAAACCAGGTTTGTCTATCCGAATGTTTTCAACCAGATAAAAAAGAGAGATCTCTGGTTTGTCTATCCGAATTTTTTCAACCAGAGAGCAAAAGATCTGCAGCTAAGGTTAAACCATGAATTTTTCTTTTAGTTAATTAAGCTCCTTGCTTGATGGTTATTTTATGTACTCCAAAGCGTTCCCCATTATTGTATTAAAAACGTTCATCCTCTATGTATAAGTACAATAAAATCTATAGGCCTAGTAAAGGAATGAAGATATTTATGTAACAGTAAAAAAAAAATTAGTTACACTGAAATTATGAGAAGTGCATGTAGGCTACATGAAAAATGTCGATAGTTAAAAACTATTTTTATATAGGCAAAACACATTCTTCAGGATATAGACATTTGTTAAAAAATCAATAAGGCTTGCTTTTTACCAGTCTGATCTGTGTACTGATCATTACATATGGCATAATTGATGTTGTCCACACAGTCTACTGTCTCTCTCTAGCCCGTCTTGAGATTCACAATGATGTCCCTTTAACGCATCAGAGTTCACTTCCGGTTACTGTGTTTACGTCTATCTCGAAGCATCACTCCTCCTCTTATGTCGTAGTTATCTCCGCAATCTTCTTTCGTTAAAGATGTCGACATTTCTCAGACACAACTCCTTGTTTTTGGGAGGTTTGGGAATGGGTTTATTAGTCGGCGTTGGGGGATCTGTGATTTATTTTCGATTGACAACCAATGTTGATATTGAACTCCGCTTGATATCAGAATCCATTTCTTCTCTCCGGAGAGAGGTAGAGGAGTTGAAAGAAAAAATTGCTTCCCGTAGGAGGAGAAGTCCGGCATTTTATTCTGGTACTGCTTCCAGTAGCGGGGAAACGGATGACGAGGCTTATGAAGATGCATACGGAGGGTAACAAATTTTAGTTCGAAATTCCTCAGAACACGTTACAGGATTTCCTGCAACACGTGCTTGAAGTTTGGTTTTTTTTTTGTCAGCCTGATATGCATAAACCCAACCTATGATATGGGCTAACATATGTCATTTTTAAATTCAGCATACCATAAATGCTTTAACTAAATGCATGGTTCTACATTGTACCTAGGTCCCCTTCATAGTGTTTATATTATATTATTTTTCATAATTCATGGTCAGCTACTTTACATATGATATCATGTATGATATTAAACTTCTCTGTTAGGAATATGAATAAATTTAGCTTAATCTATAAATGAAACTTATCTTCATGTACCAATTTGATTGTCTGAAATTAACCCTAATTTATCTGTCATTTTTAGTCACAGAAAATGCCAAATATATCTTAATGTTATCTTGCATTATTTTTAGGTCAGACTATGAGTTTCATAACTTTCACGACCTTCAAACAGAAATCCATACTCAGATGAATGCAAAAATTGGCAGGGATGAACAAGAAGAAACAAAAGATGACAACGACAGTGTCAATTTCTTTTCAAGTGTTGATAAACTTTTTGATGGAACTGACGAAGAAAAAATAAAGGCTTATGAATTGCTGCAGAACAATAGAGACAAGGTATGCTCATCAGAAATATCTTGAAATGCAGATTCAAGATATCCATCTCATGAACTTTTATTTACACTTATTGATTATTCCTTGTATATTCATTATTGGTTTACAAATCAAACTTTGATTGTTATAAACCAATAATGAATATACGAAGCAATACTTTGCCCGATTCTCAATTGCATTCAACGATCGACACGGGTCGCTAATCAAACATATAAAATACATGTTCATGCAAAAGTGCAGTAAACAAGCATCTACATATACATGTATTCAAAATCAATAACTGTATACAAATACAGTAATTAAGTCTTGATGTAAAAGTTTTTGTTATACATTTCCAGTTTGAAAATGATGTTGAATATTGTTGGAGACTAGCCAAAAGTACCTACCAGCTCTCACAGATTGAAGGAAGCAGAGGAGAACTGGAGAAGAAGAAAAAATTAGTGTATGCTTCCAAAGATCTGTCTCAGAAAGCTGTTGCCATGGATGAAAAATGTGCCAATGCTCACAAATGGTAGGGTTTTTTTTGTCTAATGGTACATGTATTTACACTTTGGCAGGATAACAAGCTGTGTGATAGATACTAGTGTATGTACAGAAGATTGAGTGCATTTGAAAAGAGGTCATATTGAATTGTAAAAACAAACAAAAAGTAGTTTGTATGTGTTAAATGAAGTTCATATATTTTGGTTTTCTTTGGAGCTCAAGTCATTTTGTGTATTGATTTTTTATATTAAGGTGAAATTTCATTTAGATCTCTTATATAAGCTGCAGGATATTTTGACATTTGGTAAGAAATTTGGTTTGACTGAGGCTTATTTTCAAGTTATAGCCAGCTGCAAGAAATAAGAGGCTTATTTCCAAATGTGGCCTATTGTCAAGAGCAGCTTATTTTTAAGACATAAAAAAACACTATGTATTTGCACATTTGCAAAATTGTGAATCCTTTACATGCATTATCTAAAGATTATCTGACCGTATTTTCTTTTTTTTAAAAATAGGTTTGCCATTACATTAGGAAGTATAGGGGATTATGAATCTACGCAAGAAAAGATAAAAAATGGATATATATTCAAGGTAAATTTGAAACTTGCTAAAGAATTCAATTACTATGTGATCCAAAGCCAAGTGATTGTTTTGTTCTCTTCCAACCATCTGGTAATTTTGCAATGATCTAATTCACTTTAACATCGTGGAAAATTCAATATGCAGAAATTATATCCAGTATTGTTTGCTATAAGGAACTTATTAAATCGCTAAAAATGACTGAGGCAAATAAAAAAAGATACACATTTTTGCAAATTTTGTGACCGGGATGCGAAAAAAAAAAACCCCAGATATATGGTAATGGATGAATCAAATTAAATACTACAAAATGTACTAACATCAATATTAAATTGTAATCCATTTACATAATATGTAAATAGCTGCAATAGTGTAGTCCTCTCCAATAGCTGTATATATATGTGTGTGCTGTTTTGACTTTTTAGGAACATATAGAACGTGCAATACAACTTAATCCTAAGGATCCATCCAACCACCATCTCCTGGGCAGGTGGTGCTTTGGGGTAAGGTTCAACAGTCAGGGCAGTACTAGTGCTGTTGGAGGGTGGCTCTACCCATACATCAATTATATAAAAATGTGCTTCCTTATTTTCAATATGCATTTGCAATTTCATGGATAAAACTATTCATCTAGAAACTTTCTCAAAAGAATTAAAATAAATCTTACTGTGAAATCATTAGAATTTCTGATGGCTTAATTTTTGTTGATTACATGTTGACCCATCATCAGCAAATGCAATTCCTCAATAAATCAAGAAACAAGATCTTATTCATTACTCATACGAAATGCATCCTTGTGAACCTGAAGATATTGACCAGCCATTAAAGTTGGCTTCCAGGAATTGAAGCAATTCCACATTATTTCATCCTCTATCAGAAGCTTCTACCTACATGTAAGTAACTTATTATTTTGTTGACAGGTGTATATGCTTTCCTGGATAGAAAGAAAGGCAGCTGCCACTCTCTTTGCCACGCCCCCAACCTCTACTGCACAGGAGGCTCTCACCCATTTTCTTGAGGTACTGAAACAGAACTGATTTATCTGTACAACAAGTACTCTAGTTTTATTAGAAATACACATCTAAATATATTAGGCTTGATTAAATGATTAAATGTTTTTAAAAAAAAATTGAGATACATGTACCCGATTATTGAATATTGATAACAGTAAATGAAAGTACATGTATTCCCCTCCCACCTCTATGCTCTATCCTATCTATTACCCCCACTCCTCCGCTGATTTATCAATTTCATTTTTCTCATTTCTCTTTCTTCTCTCTCCCTCTCTCTCTCTCTCTCCTCTCTCTCCCCCCTCTCTCTCTCTCTCTCTCTCTCTCTCTCTCTCTCTCTCGTAATTTTAAAGTTATCTCCCTTTGACCTATGCATATGCCTGTACATGTACAGTGTACTTTTTTTTTATTCAGGCAGATCGTCTAAACCCAGGAAAATGGAAAGAAAATCTACTTTATGTGGCAAAAGTAAGATATTTATTATCTTTTCAGTAAATGTCAAATTTCCATATTGAAGTATCAATAGAAAATTATGTTTTGATTTAAATTGTTTCAGTGCTATTACCAAATGTCGCAGTATAAAGAGATGACCGAATGGTTGGATAAGGCAGCAGCGATTCCTGTCGTTAGTCAGGATGTAAGTACATGCAGACTGGTTTATCATCAAATGTAATTTTAAAAATACAATAATAAAATCATCATCATCATCATTTAAAGTTTGGAGTTTTATTTTTCTTCCTCCTTGAAAGTTCATCAGTTTAATAACAAGGACTTGTCATGACTATTAAGGTTTTTTTTTAAATTTATACCACGCCTTGATCAAAACTTTACCTGTAGAAATCTTCAAAGCCTCACACATGAACAATACCTTATCACTGTACAACATCTGTCTGAACTTTGATAATTCAATTTTTGTAAACGGCAAGTAGCAAAAAATGGAGGCATGTTGGATTTGGATCATTTTTTCATTTTTCTCTCTTAAAACAGATATGATACTTTATACATACAATAAGAATTCATGCTGGAGTAGATATAACATACCGGTATATGTCACTTCCTATTTATTAAGATATGTCGGGTTACTTATGTCCATATATGGAAAGCTTGGATCAAGGAAAAGTGGCATGGCACACATTTTTATTCAAGCTACAAGCTTTAACTACTGGTACATTACCTACAGAAGAGTTTAATAGTGAAGCATAATAGAATACTAAAGATTTTTTAAATTTTTTTTGTAAACATTTGTTACTAATATTCATCTGTTTATCTTTCATACAGGACAAGAAAGCAGAAGAAGAAATCCAGTCTTTAATGAAATACAGAGTGAAATAAGCAATCAAATAATCTGAGATTTTAGTTGTTGTTTTTTTTTAACATTTAGATAGAATTATAGACTTTGTAAAGCCAATCAATCAAGGGACCAATTACTGTTGTGAATTTTTTCTGTGTTGTGTTAAGGAGGAATGGGACAGACAACTTTGTCTTGTGATGTACATTCTTTTGAAATAAACAATAAAATTAACACTTACTTTATATTTTTATCTTCCACACTATTATTTAAATTAACAGCAGCTTATGGTCAAGAGTTTGAGACTCACTAAAAATTTTATTAGAATTCATTAATGCAAGTTGTGTGACCAATTTTAAATTGTATATTTTTAGAACTTTTAAAGTGATTATATTGTTAAAAGTGTCCCATTTTACCTTTAAGCATTGCAAGGGCTAATTTTATATTTTGATTCTCTTTTGATATGCATGTAATACACATGAATAAACAGAAATGGCAGATATCATATGCTTGAATTAAAGTTTGGTTTTCTAGTGTGTTGCAAAGCTAATCAAGATCATTTTTAATGTGCAATACACATACAGAAATACCAGTACATTAATATGACTGTATTGAACTGGTAATACTTTTTTAATGTTTGGAATGTTTTTAAATAATCTACATTTTTTATACACATGTACTGTATTATTGTCTGCAAATTCTCTGTTATTAAATGTCCGAGTAAAACCAGGGTATCGTATGAAAAAATTGCTCAAAAGTATTACGATAGTCACATGTTTCAATGTCTTTGTACAATGTAATTAGAGTTTTATGAAAGAATAATAACTACAGTATGTTTGCAGTTACATGTCATCATATTTTTTTCTCTAGAACTCTTAGTTATAGAATAGCTATTTCATTAACGAGGACTACTAAATGTTTTACAAAATTCAAAGTTTTCAAGAGAAATAACAGAGGTGCGCTGGCTGCTGTATGTATATTGAAATATGAAATCAAATTATTGAATAGCAGTTAAAAAAATGGGTGAAAATGAAGATACCCATGTATTTGAGAGATTAGCATTTGCTGTAATACTATAAACAGATAAATTTTCATAGGGGTAAATTGAATGTGCAGTTGAGAATATTATGAATTCTTTGAGGAGGAAAAACACGTAAAAATGAGCTGAATTGAACAAGGATATATGGTTGTGACCATTTTCATAGTTCTTTTCTATCTTCAAATAAAGAGAGCTTGACATAAATTTTCATGTACCTTTATATGATGTACAATTTTATGAAAAATCAATGATCTGTGCAGGTGGTTTTTACTGTACCAGGATGCCAAAAGTGAAATAATTTTAGTAAGTTTGAAGATGATCTTTGTGTACAGACCTACTGATCTACAGTAATAATTATTATAACAAACATTGACTACTCATCCTCCTAAAATTACACCTCAACCTGATTGCAATTATCTTCTAGTATCTGACTACCTCCACTGTTCTATTTTGGAGAAATTTTATGTGATCTACAGATTGTGAGATAGACTGTGTCTGTAAATACATGTATTGTGTTTTATTACTACAGGTCCTTGTTAAACTTGTACACTACAAATCTTGTGATGTTTTAATTTTATTGAAAATACAATAAATGAGTATATACTCATAATAAAGAAAGTTTTTTTTTTATATTTACTAAAATTTAATATGAATTGCATATTTATTTTAAAAAAAGTAAAACTTATTATGCACTTTCATCACTATTAATATCCAGAGACATATATAACACATGGCGGATCTAGAGGGGGGGGCTGGGGGGGTCCCGACCCCCCCCCCCCCCCTGGAAAATGAAAATTTATTAAATTTACATAGTAAAATTATCGCAAATATGCCTCGGAACCCCCCCCCCCCCCTGGAAAACACAATTACCCTTCGGACCCCCCCCCCCCCTGGAAAAAAATTCTGGATCCGCGCATGTAACAGTTAGTATATACGTCCCTGTAATATCTCAAAGCATATGAAATTTTTACCAAGAAAAATGGTAGTAATATTTAGATGAATAAGCAACCTAGTAGTAACCCAAATATCCTTGATTTAGTTTAAACACAATTTATTGATAATTCAAAAAGATTAGGCAACAGGCAAAGCATCATTCTCTCACCAGAGGTCGTGCTACACAAGTTTCGCTTACACCTCTGTCAACGCCGGAAAAATAGTCTGTCACATGATCAAAACAAGCATGGCGAGCACATGGCATTGTTGATTCGTTTCTTCTGTTCAATGAGCTTGAAGGGGAGTCATCGACGGACGAAGACTTTGAGGACACTTTTAAAAACATCACAGGAGATGACATTGCTGCTGATTTATGTAAAATCATCGATAAATCGGTAGCGTACAGAAACTGGTTTTTCAAACATCTGTCAAACTAGATCATGTGATCAAATTTTAATTTTTACCTCCGCAAAATAGTTCTCCCAGTAACGTTGAAATAAAAATAAATAAAGGCGTTAAAGATTTAAATTTAATTATTTATAATCATATTCATAAATAAAAGGAATAACTAAATAGATTTTAATTCCATTTTGCCCATCGTTTAAGTTTGTACAAGAATCTTGTACATCGGGCGTTGACAGAGGTGTAAGCGAAACTTGTGTAGCACGACCTCTGGTGAGAGAATGGCAAAGCATATATAAACCCTCTCTTAATACAAAGTCAAGTAGTGGAAATCTCTTAGTACGAGATATTTCTATAGAATATAATATGAATGACGTGCAGAGAGATATATATTTTTGGAATTGTGTGTACATAAGATAAAGGGAAAATTATACAATGAAATGTACTATCATTGCTTAGCCTTATCTTTAGAAAGACTGAAAAATATGGATTAGATAAGTAAACATGTTAGATTTAATTCCAGGTTCAACCAAGACTAGTATAATCGGGTTTTAATGAGATAACAAGACCAAAAATATTTGTGTATATTTGCACTAAATTTGAACCTGAGCGATTCTATTTTGATGATGGAGTTCATTTTAATTAAAATGTTGTTCACAGAATTTGTGGTCACTATCATGCAACAGTATTTAAGTGTTTGTCGAATTTAATTGAAGACGAACCCCGCATTAGAGACTTGTAGTTAGTGAGTGGTGGCCCTACATGTTAGCATAGGAAATATATTTTAGGTACTGAAAGTGAGATATACATGTATATTTGAACAATTCTGAAACCCTTTTAATTATCTTTTTGTCAATGATTTATTATTATTATTATTATTACTTATTATTATTAAATACTTTTTTACTTTGAAGAATTATATATTTTGTCAAATGTATGAAAATGTCCATGTATACTTATATTATAAAACTCCTATTCAGTTGTGAATAATTATGTAGTAGGTATATTTGTTATTGTTTGAAAATAAATGTCAATAATAATTTTAAAAAAATCAATTACATGTCATCTTAATTGATTTGAGCAAAACTATATAACTGGAAATTATCACGTCGTGTAAAAAAGGAACCGGAAAACGAAAGACACTAGACTTACCTTAATTTCATAAAAAGCTTAATTTAAAGCGCTCCAAAGATTCCAAACTAGCCAAAGAAAAACTTTACCAAATCAGATGATGATTTTAGCATGTTAATTAATACGTCATCAGAAGTCTATTTGACCGGACGATTATTGATTTGAGATACTGTGCTGTTAAGGGTAGGATTTTGAGCAATTTTTTTTATCAGTCCCTTAATTGAGTAATCGTGTGATTTTAACCATTTCACGTAGCATAACTTTGTAGTATATAATTATATATATACATGCGCGGATCCAGAAATTTTTTCCGGGGGGGGGGGGTCCGAAGGGTAATTGTGTTTTCCAGGGGGTCCGAGGCATATTTGCGATAATTTTACTATGTAAATTTAATAAATTTTCATTTTCCAGGGGGGGGGGGGTCGGGACCGACCCCCCTAGATCCGCGCATGATATGTATAAAGACGAGTAAGAATATGAAATGAAAATAAGGTAATATGAAGAGTGATGTTGAAAATTGCACTGAGTCATAGCCTATAGGTATACTACTAATACTACTACTACCCCCACCACGGATTAGGAGAATTTCATGATTTTGGGAATTTGTTTGGTTTTTTTTTTTTTTTTTTTGCTTGTCAAGATTTCTGATAAGTCTAGCCCCAACCTCCCACTTTCAATTTGCTTCCGACGCCACTGCGTAGCATAACTATGCGTATAAAGACGAAAGGGAATTTTGTAAGTTCGGTGTCCTTACTAAGTAATCAAGAAAACGACATCGTTTTTTAGAAAGAAATCCCTCGCATTAATGAACAGTACTTTAGATACTTTTACTTAATCTATACGATCGATTCATTAATTTGTTAAAAAAAAAGATGTAAAAATAAACAATAGACTGTTTCCTTTGATGATTCATGCGGGTCATGAAAGAAGCGATCATAATGTTGCAGAAAAAAAATTATGTAACCCACCAACGCGGATTGTGAAAAACTTAATGCAATTCGGAAATATCTTGTTGACCTTATAACTTATATATTATACAACTTCCTGTCATTTCAAGTTAAATGCGCGGGCATGTTATGACTTCCTTAGTTACGTGAAAGCTCTTGGAGAGATAAGCAGCATTTTCGTGACTCCCGAAGACTGATAGTTTGTGAATACTATCAATCTTCGCATTCGCCCATCGAATCGTTTATAGTGTCCGTATTCTTGTGTAGATTCATCGTTCAATTGGAACAGTTATCAACTATAGATTTGTCTTATTCTTGAATTCGAAAATTTGAAAAGGCCATAACGTTATAGTTCTAAGATTTTTATTTAATTCGTGTCCCAAAATGAAGGACACAATAGTTGTGTCCACTGAAAAACTCCCCAAGCGTGAACCGATTGTGGTCAATCGGGACGCTTTATACAGTTTTCTTTGTAAAGAGGATGCTGACCCTCAAGCCTGCTGGCTTGAAAGGAAGCGACAGGAAAGAATTATTAAAGTAAGTTTATCTTAAACCTTTTTTTTTTTCTAAAATAAACATTCAATGTATGATTGATCAATAGCCTAGGTTGATTTCAATGTTGACTCACTTGATTAATCAATAGCCTAGGTTGATTTCAAAGTTGACTCATTTGATTTCTTTTTCTTAAGGCTGCAAAAGCTGCACTGAACGCTTCTAATGTCACAACTTTATCATCTGGGTCTTTGGTGGTGGACTCCTCAAAGTTTGGAAATATTCAGCAGAACGGTAGGAATATTTGATATAAAATCTTTTAAGTACAATATTCCTTATATTTGTTTGAAAAAGATGAATAAACATGTGGTTTCATATTGAATTCTTGATTGAATAAATGATTTATTTTATTTTATTTTACTCATAGTCATACTGTATGTCCAAAAGAAAACAGGGAGGGGTATTGAAGTGATCAAGCATAAGATTTAAATTAATATGATTAATTCATTTGTAATTTTAAAACAGAATTGTGTTAAGAAATTTTGTAATCATGAACAATTTGTAAGCACAACTGCTCTTAAACAGCTACACAGAATTTAAATAAACTTTGTAGGTAAAAATTAGGACACAATGTGTAGACGTGCAAATTACTAGGAAATTTCAAATCCACTATTTTTCTAAGAATTATTTGGCCCTTTTAAATATAGAATTATGTTGATGTTAAAGACACAGGAATAAGTGTGCATATGTGCAGGAAGTTTTGATCTGATGATATTTCGCAAGTTATGACTGGTTTATCAAATCATATTTTGTGTATTTAATTCATACCCTGTCATTCACCAGTGACCACGTGTAGCATTATTATATAATGAGGGAACATGGGGTATGTGAGCTTGCTCACATTTTCTTTCATTTGTGATGTAGGCATGCTTATATGTATCTATATTGAAACAAATATTTTTGTTTTCAGTTATAAATCGCAACCAGAATAAAACTCCATCTCCGCCTTCCTCAATATCGTCTGAAGAAGATGTCCCAAGAGTCGACCAAAGAAAATCATTTCCAAAATCTAGTCTCTCGGATGGTTCATCTTCAGGCATCAAAGGTTCAAATGGCACAGTTTCTCAGCATTTTAACTTATTCATTATTAGCTTTTTAGCCATTCATGATAACAGTATTATATGATTTATGTCTTCAAACTTTTCATTCCATATATGATTTGATTGTTTCTGAAAATATGATAATTTAAATTTAATTCTTTTAATATTTTGTCTTATAAACATAGTTCCATTTAAAAAAAAGTTTGTTGTTTCAAATAGTGAACAGGCACAAAGGACCTTCACCTCCTACCTCTGTTGTCTCATCCAATGAAGATGATGTTCCAGGAAAATTTTCTCCGAAAGATGATAACCTAACACTCTGTTGTGATTCACCATCGGGCATTAGAAGTTCAAACAGAAAGCACTTTGCCAAAATTGGCCACTATTTAAACAGCGTTTATGAAAAAGAAAAACTGTGCGATATTTCTTTCAAACTAGACAATATGGTATTTCCTACCCATAAGGTTGTTCTCGCCTCGCAGAGCAAGCTGTTTGAGAGAATTTTCCAAAGCAAAACTTTTACCGAGCCCCCTGCCACTGCAAAACAAATACAAGTCAAAGGGGTTTCAGTGGAATCCTTGCACACATTTATTAAGTGCATCTACTCTGGAGATTTGCATCTAATGAAACCAGAATGCCTTCCTGACATACTTCAATTGTCTCAGGTCTTTCAAGTGGAGCAAGTCACATCTATGTGCTACCAGCTCATATCCTCGCTGTGTGATGAAGACATTCTTCATCTTCTGCCGAAGATGAGGAAAGCTGGAGATGTCAAAGTATGTGACATCATTATTGATGTCATAGCAAAGAGATTTCTGGACATAAGAAATTGTCCATCCTTTTTTAACCTAGATTTTCATTCTCTTTGCTTGGTCCTACTGAGTGATGGGCTGAATGTCAATTCAGAAATGCAAGTTTTTGACACAGCTGTCAGCTGGCTCCATCATCACAATGTGGAGGAAAGATTAAAACACCTTGACCAGTTGATGGACACAATTCGTTTTAATCTATTACCTCACAAAGACCTGATGGATTGTTTTAGAAAATGTCCAGCCCTAAAGCAGAGTCCCCATTGTGTGGGCCTTATCACTATGGCTAACTGGTAATTAATAGTACTCTAATAAGTCAATTATATTTTACTCCAGCTTCAAAATTCTGTTCCCCTGATAACTCAAGAAAGTGAAATAACAATGTTTTAGATTACCGATGTTATTTAAAAAAATATCTAATATAATTTTGAAGAAATAGTTATGTATGAGTACTAGTATGCAGTAATTTCATAGCATCTTTTCATTTGTTGTTCAGGGTTCAAACTTCAATTGACCTCAAGCAGCAAGATCCTCTGAATCTGGAGGCTTCCAAGCAGAGGAACATTGATATCATTGGACCAAGTGTTGAACAATATCTAAGTGTGAGTACTAAAAGATGTTGTTCCTTTTTCCTAAGTTGTGTTTTGAAGTTGTTGTTTTAATTCTGTCTTAATTTGCTTGAATCACAAACTAGTATTTTAATATTTGCTAACTCCAAGAGAATATAATTTTTTTACACAGGGACAGGGACCTATCATAATTATAAATGAGTAGATATATTCATTGTACTATGCATATTTAAAGTACACTAATTTTAGAGCACTTATGTTAAAATTTTTAAATGGATGAAAGAGATGTACTCTAATTAGCTGCAATAATGTAGCCCTCTCCCATTTTTTTTTTTGGGGGGGGGGGAGATATCATATAAAATAAATCATAGAGGGATACTCTTGCAGCAATACTCTAATTAATCTAAATGTATTTTGATATTTTTAATGTTTGAGAAGTTTTATCCTTATACCTACACCAGTCATGTAAACACAGTAAATATATTCAATATTTCAAAATCATATATGGTGAATGTGATGTACCATTGCTTCCCTTTGCATGATGTGTTAACGTGTTTTAGGGTTAGTTACATTTTTGCATGAAGTAACACACAGACTTTAATACTGTGCTTCTTTACTGTGTATTCATATCAATTTCTGTGTCACTTTCTGATCTTTCCCTTTTCTGCCTTTCTTCTTTCTGTTGCTCTTTTAGACACACTTTAGCCCTGACATGAAGGAACCGGATGTCTCTTTTGACATTATTCCACTGACAGAGGACTCCTTGAAGGATTTTAATCTGCATGCATGTCTTGGCAGTCAGAGCTGGTCCACTGTTTCAGCTGCACATGTTCAGCAGTACAGTGAATCAAAATGTACTATGGTCTACCTTATCAGATTTGTTGTCAAAATAATGGAATTTAGATGATAAAAAGCCTTAAAAGAAAAAAATTCAAATGAATACGATAGATATATATTTATTTTTTTTCACCTTTGGTAATCCATGTACCTTCTACATGTAATCAAATGTCCATAGAATATTACTCTTTCTAGATACATGTACTTCAATCCTTTCAAAAACATAGCAATAAATGGTCGGGGTAAGTATATGCATGCTATTTCAGGATGAGATTCTGGAACATTATTAATATAAAATAAATGTGAAAAATGCACTGTGTACAGATATGCAATAAGCTGGGAAAAGAGGTTACCGGTATATGAAAGAATTTTAATAACCCAATCTTTAGTAAATAATGTAATGACCAGTTATTATCAAGCCTAGTCATATCAATTGATTGATTTTGTTTGATAAATAAACTTTGCTTTGAATAAGAAGTAGAATTGTATACATATGCTACATGTACATACAAATTAATACATATACCGGTTCAATAATCTACCTAGGCCACACTGTGAGTGATGTCAATGACCTGAGCAAGAAGGAAAGAGCTCACAAGCCGAGAATTTTGCATCATGCAAAAAAGAAACAATTTAGGGACAGAAGTATGAAGCAGGACTCCCACCATGGCCAGAGTGGTAGAGAAGCCATGGTCTGGAGTGGCCAATTCTGGTATATGGTTGGTAAGTAGATGAATATGTCTTTGGTCTTTTTATATTACCAAAATAGAGCACATGGCTCAGTAGTCAAGGTCGTTAGGCCAGTAATCCAGAGGTTGCTGGTTTAAGCCCCGCTGTGGTCCCTTTGTGTTGTGTATTGTGCCCTTAGACAAGGCACTTTATATAGTACAGTCTACAATTCTAAAAAATAATTTTTTAATTACTGGTAAATTGTATTATAATCAGTTCCAGATGACCTGACTATTGGGGTTTTTTTTCAGGGGGAGCCAGGTACAGAGAATCAAAGGGTGTGTACCCCACCAAAAAAGTCATGGTATACGAAACAAACAAATGGGTATCTGTTGCACCAATGAATGTTGCAAGAATGAAACATTCATTGTGTGTCGCTGATGGCCTCCTGTACGCAATAGGAGGAGTTGGCAAAGGCAATCGGTATGTACCGCTATATCTTCACAACTTTGACATGCTATTTACTCCATATGTCTTATTCTTACAAATCTATAGTAATATGATATGGTGTCTGTGAAAATAATTTGGCAAGAGAGTCACAATTGAGAAATTTCCCATTTCAGAATTCTGACAAGTGTGGAGTGCTTTAACCCCAGAACCAATTGTTGGTTCTTTATTAAAGATTTGCCGGAACCCAGGGCAGGAGCCACCGCCTCAGCTGAGGGGGGCAATGTTCGTCTGGAAGGGGGGTATGCAGAGCTAAATGGCCAGCCGTCCACATACAGCCCTGATGAAGCAATAGTCTATAATGTAGAATCTAATAAGTAAGTAACTCACAAGAGTCCAGCCATGTCACCTAATTTTACAATTTTACCAGTGTTTATACGGTGCTTATTTCATATCATATCTCTTATTTATTAAAGTACTTGTCATTAATTTATTAGGAAAAGTACTTCATTTATTAAAATAAATTTCCTCTTAACTTCTTTTTTAGGTGGACAAGAAAATATTGAGGCCCCCCAGTTCAACCGAAAATTTTCATTCACAAAAAACAGTTGATATTCAAATATAAATTTAATAATCACTTTACTGCAATTGATTTTCCTGAAAATTTATGAAACAACATGAATGATGTGAACTTGGGCCAAAATTATTAAACATATGCAATTGTTAGTGTTCAGTTATTTATTTCTTTATAAACCTATGCTACAAGTTTGTTTCATGTAACAATGTTGGTTTTATTTCAATTATTACATCTCATTTTTTTTTCTTTTAAAAATTTACTTCTTACAAACAAATCAAAAGATTAGCACAAACTATGTTGGAAATGATAAAAGACCATCTTTGATCTACACCCTCAAGGTTTAAAAAACACATCCATTTCCATTCCAAGTAAATACGCATAATAAAGCTGCAAGATTTGTGGGATTGAGTTGACAAACTTGCAGCTAGAAGAGATCTGGGATAATGCATACCGTACAGTACACATATTTTTAATTATAATTTAAACTTAATATCAAGAGAGAAACTTTTCAAGTAGCCAACTTGTAATATGTTGAGTTCCTTCATCTAAATTCCATAAGTTATCCTACATTCATTGCACAGAAATCTCTATTGTTCGGACAATATTGTTACAAAACTTTTTGACTATCAGACATTATCTAAGACAGCTTTGTATTCTGATCTTCTGTATCCTCCATGATAAAAAAAATGTAACTCAGCTTTTGCATGGATTGCCTCCCCTTGCTTAGATTTCTTTTTTAAAAACAATTTTCTTCCAGTTATCAATATAAATACAATGAAGAAAAATTATATTGGGACTCTTTATTTGGGAAACATAATGACAACATACCTAGCTTGGTTTATAATCAAAACCAATGTTGGATTGTTTAAAAAGTGCAATTTATACAATGCTAAAACAGATGAATAATATAATATTTATTATATCATTAACAACATTTTCAAAATAATTTTTTTTCAATAAAATAAAAACATAACAGGGTTTCATATGAAGTTTCTTTGCATCATAATATCATACTATAGCTAGCAAATTTATTATAACAAAAACATTGTTGTGCTTCATAATTCATGACTGTTACTGTATCATTTGAAATGATTCATTTCAATTTAAAAAAAATATTGTCAATATTCTGTATAAAAATACATGTACAGATATACAGGTATGTTCCACATAACTTTTAAAATACTCTGAAATTATTTGTTCATGCTATACTTCATTTTGAAAATGTTAAACTTATCTTAAAGTGTTTACACAGTAACCACCAATGAATTTAAACTTAATTATTAAAATTGCACAGAGAATATTTCTGGAGGAAGGAATGGTTGTGACCATTTTCATAGTTCTTTCCTATCTTCAAATAAAGAGAGCTTGACATAAATTTTTCATGTACCTTCATATGATGTACAATTTTATGAAAATTCAATGATCTGTGCAGGTGGTTTTTAGCTCACCTGAGCTGAAAGCTCAAGTGAGCTTTTCTGATCACTTTTTGTCCGGCGTCCGTCTGTCTGTCGGTCCGTCCGTCCGTCTGTCTGTCTGTAAACTTTTTACATTTTCGACTTCTTCTCCAGAACAACTGGACCAATTTCAACTAAACTTGGCACAAAGCATCATTGGGTGAAGGGGATTCAAGTTTGTTAAAATGAAGGGCCACGCTCTCTTTCAAGGGGAGATACTTAGTCACGTGACACAGAGGTAATCGGATGTGTTTTTCCTTGCTCTGTGTCTTTTGACTCTTTTTTCTGGATTTACTGCGTAAACCCGGATCCTTTTGAGTGAAAATTGACAAGGCTTATGTATGTATGTGTATATTCCACTTTTGAGTTCTTTGTAACTTTAGAATTTTGTTAGAATTTAATCCTATAATCTATCAAGACATTTGTGTTTAGAGAACTGAGTAGAGCTCAGTCCTCGGTCTGCTGTCCTATGCAGAGCGCTATTCTATAAAACCTGCGATAAAGCGCCAATCAATACTGTAAATACCGTAACAATCAGTCAAGTATGTCTACAATGGAAATGATTAAACCAGTGTATCTTAAAAACTCTTAACTCCCGCAAGATCACAATAATAGAATTTCTGACTATGAGTTGTCCATTGCCGCGTCTTCAAGCGCACCTGATTTAAAATGTGTTCAGAAGGATCGCGATCTGTGGAGGCTATACGTGAGCTCCCCAGAGAGTCGAAGAAAACTTGTCTGTGAAGGTTTGGAAATTCGTAACATAAACATGAGAATCTATGACACAAACCCCTTTTCTGCAGGTTTATCAACTCCTGATGAACAAGTCCTGAAAATAACGGTAAAGGGGGTACCTCTGTCAGTTGATGACGATGAAGTCTTGAAAATGCTCAACAAATTCAATCTCAGCTTTAACAGTGATCTCAAATATGAAAAGATCCGACACCCTGAAACACATAAAATGACGGGTATTTTGAATGGAAACAGGTTCATTTATGTGAAAGCTTTAAATGAAGGAACTTTCCTTCCCCGTACAAGTACCTGCGCGGGTCTAAAGTGCTTCATTTATCATAAAGGTCAGCCCTCCAACAAACGCACCCCTTACTGTACCCAGTGCTGGGAGGACTCACATTTTAAAAAACAATGTCCTAACAACCCGAAATGTAAGGTGTGCAAGGAAGAAGGACACACCCCGGGCGATCCAGCATGTAAGCACTATACAGAACCTGTGACAAATGTTGTGCCCTTTTCCGGGGAAAAAATTGTCTATCAAACTTCTTCCCATGCGACATTACCATCTTTGGTCACAACCACATATCGGCTGAACACGCATACCAATATGTGAAAGCAATGAGAAGTGGGGATGTACCGCGAGCATCCGCCATCCAATCGGCTAAATCGGCTCTTGAAGCAAAAAAGATCGGCAACCTAGTCACTCCTTCACCGATGTTCGCTATTGAGCAGGTCTCCCTGATGACCGAGATCATAGAGGCTAAGGCTTCACAGGTGCCCGCTTTTGCCGATACTCTGAGAGCCGCAAAAAAATCTACAGTTTTTGCTGAGTCCACATACAACTTCTGGGCATCAGGATTAGACGCCATAGGAACAAGCCATACGAGTGCTAAGTACTGGCCCGGCAAGAACACCCTCGGAAAAATCCTAGCTGACATGTCCTCTCGCTTACGCGCTCGCTCGCCGTCAGTAAGGTCCGCATCCGCATCGAGATCAAAGGGGAAAGAGTCAGGACAGATGGATGTGTCACAGTTGATACAAGATGTTAAACATGCTAGTTCTCGAAAAACCAGCGCAAAAAAGGCGCCAAATTCCGGATAGATCGATCATACTACTCTAAAGACTCACGGTAATAATATCAATGATACCTCTTTTTGTTTGCCTAATCATGTCTTTTTTGTTACCATATATATGCAATATCATGTGAAATATTCAAAATGTGTCCACTAAAAATAATTTCGGTTAACGCTCGAGGTTTAAATTTAAAAGAAAAAAGAGATAAATTTTATAGCTGGATATCAGACACAAATATAGACATATGTTTTTTACAAGAAACACACTTCATTGAAAAAAACGAATTCCAGTACAATTGTAATTGGTCAGGAAAATCAATTCATGCATTTTCAGATTCTAATTTTAGCAGAGGAGTTTCAATTTTATTTAAAAAGAACACGCATGTAGAAATTATAGACATTCATAAATCAGTAGACGGTAGAAAACTACTTGTCAATGTGAAGATTAATGAACATAATATTACTTTGGTTAATGTTTATGCTCCAAACAAAGAGTCGAGTAGAATAGATTTTTTTAAAAGATTGAAGACCTATATTAACACTCATAAACTACTTCAGTCTCATGTTATCCTTTGTGGAGACTTTAACTGTAACATGAATAACATGAATGATAAAAGTACTAAAATTCTCAAAGATATTTTACAAATTTTGGATATGAGCGATTTATGGTTTGACAAACACAAAGATTTAAATGGTTTTACATGGTGCGATGCATCTGATACACCCAGAAGTCGAATAGATTTTGTTTTTGTAAATAATGACCTGCTAAATCAATTTAGAAATATCTTAATTAGAAAAATCCCTGGAACCCATAGTAACGGTAAAAGAATGTCAGATCACAGAGCGCTTAAATTTGAACTAAATATATATAAAAACCAACGAGGAAAAGGTTACTGGAAAATGAATGTTTCAATAATAAATGAAGATGAATTTAAAAAGAATATTATTCAAATAATAAGAGATACCGAAAAATTAGAAAAATCATGTGTTGAAAAATGGGAAACGCTTAAACAAAGGGTAAAAGATTTTTCAATAAATTATTCGAAAAACCGTCAGAAAACATTGAAACAAAGTATTTTGAATATTGAAAAAGAAATATCAGAAATCGAACTTCTACCTCATCATCTAATAAATATGAATAGAAAACGAGAATTAGAAACTCAATTAAGTTACCTTATCGATAAAAAAGCAAACGGTGCACAAATTCGATCTCGTGCTAAATGGATCCAAGAAGGTGAAAAAAACACCAATTTCTTTTTAGGACTAGAAAAAAAAAATCAATCCAACAATGTGATAAATGAAATCGAAACAGATAAAAACGAAATTCGCTCTTCCACCTGTGATATTTTAGGAGAAATGTGCAATTTTTATGAAAAGTTATACAATTCTAACTCAATACCCGATAACGAAATAAATTCATATCTAGAAGATTGTGAAATAAAACACTTAACAGAAAACGATAAAAAAAATGTGTGATAGTTTTCCAACACTTGAAGAATGTAAAGATGCAGTGATGAATTTAAAATCAAATAAATCCCCGGGCCTAGATGGAATACCAAATGAATTTTATCAATGTTTTTGGAAAGATTTATCTACCTTATTCTTTAGTATGATGAAAGAAACATATACAAATGACATAATGAGCTACACACAAAAACTCTCAGTTATTTCTCTTATACATAAAAAGGGAAGTAAACGTCTGTTAAAAAATTACAGGCCAATCAGCTTAACAAATACGGACTATAAAATAATCGCATTTATCTTTGCTCGACGCTTAAAAAATATCATAGACAAATACATTAGCAATGAACAAACAGCGTATATTCAAGGTAGATTTATAGGTATAAATGCAAGACTGATTTTAGACATTTTTGAGTATTGCAAAAATAACGATCAGGAAGGGATACTCTTATTTCTAGATTTTGAAAAAGCCTTTGATTCGGTTGAATGGAATTTTCTGTTTAAAACCCTAAATAAATTCAATTTTGGTAAATGCTTTATAAACTGGATTAAAATTTTGTATAAAAACCCAAATTTTCGATTAAAAAATAACGGATGGATGTCAAAAACATGCCAAATGAAAAGAGGAATCAGGCAAGGGTGTCCAATATCCGCGATTCTATATCTTTTTGTAGCGGAAATCCTATCGGCAAAAATTAAAAATAACGTATATATTCACGGATTTAAACACAAAAATTCAGATAAAGAAATTAAAAGTATGCAACACGCAGATGACATGACGCTAACACTCAAAAATATTGAATCTTTGGCACATGCGATTAATACAATAGAGGTCTTCGGTAAACATGCTGGGTCAAAAATTAATTTAAACAAAACGGAATGTATACTTTTGGGTCCTTTAAAAGATCAATATGATATCATAAGCGGAATTAATGTTTCAAAACACGTAGTAAAATGCCTAGGCATATATCTAGGCCACGACAAAACAGAATGTTATACAAAAAATTGGATGAAAGTCTATCATGACATAGAAAAACTATTTGAATCTTGGAAGAAAAGAAAATTAACACTTTTTGGTAAATGCTCTATAATAAATACTTTAGCAGTTCCAAAATTAATTTATTTATCCACAATACTAGAACTACCGGAAGAAAACTATATTAAAAATATAAATAGATTAATTTTTAACTTTATGTGGAATAACCATGATAGAATAAAGAGAAATACTGTGATAGGGGATATAAAAGACGGAGGAATAGGTCTAATAGATATTGAATCAAAATTAAAAGCTTTAAAGGCAGCGTGGGTACCAAGATTATTAGAAACTAAACATGCTATAAACGATTTTGTAAACAGTTTTTTCAAAGAATTAAACATAGACATTCGTTTTATATCTATCACATCAGAAACATCTATTAAAAAACTCGATATTGTTCAAAAAATGCCCCACTTCTACAAGGAAGTTTTTTCGTGTTTTAATATCTGCAAAACGAGGCCTAAATTCAAAACTACAGAATCATTTTTGAAGCAACCTATTTGGTCTAATAGCTCTTTTACCTACAAGGGCAAAACTGTTTGTTTTAAAAATTGGATTAAAAGTGGAATTTTATTTACAAAGCACCTTTTCAATATAAATGGGAAACTAAAATCTTTAGGCGATTTTTCAACTGTTATACAAAACAAAAGTAATTGGCTTTGTGAATATACCATTAAAAGTATTTAGGAAATATGAAAAAAACTTTGATTTTTCAAAAATTGATTTCATTCATATAGAGATTGATAAATTGATTCCAGAAAAACAGAACACCAATTTTTATTATTCCATACTTAAAAATAAGAAATTTCAAATTTCATGCACACAACAAAAATTAAGTAACGAGTTCCAAATTAGCTCGAAGTCAGACTGGGAATGTATCTACTTCAATAAAATCAAATCAATGGAAGATAAAAAAATAGTAGAATTCAATTACAAACTTCTCAATAACATTTTATGTAATAACTTATATTTAAGCAAATGGAATAATCAAGTAAATAAACAATGTAAAGTGTATCAAAATGACACAGAGAATATAAGACATTTAATTTTTGACTGTAAAAATGTTCAGAAAATATGGAATGCAATTAGTGATTTTTTAGCTTTTCAAGTTCAGTGGAAACATGTTATTATTGGTTTTTACTCGTCACAAAACAACACAATCAGAATGTACAACCTACTTTTCTCCTTTATTTCTTATAAAATATATAAACATAAAATGTATTGTCGACTTGATAACATTGAAGAAACAGAACAATCTTTGTTTTATGCAGTAAAAGATTCTGTTTTGATATATTCAAATGTTTTAAAATATATGCGTAAGAGTTGTGATGGCATCTTCTTTAAAAAATTATATCTAAATATATAAATGTACAAAACTCACTACATGGTGGGTCAGCCATCATGTAGGTAATTCAATCCGGGGGTAGCTTTATATGGACTCTGGAGATGTGTTGGGTTGCTACCTCCGGTTGAATGAGAGTGGTTCATGTATTAATACATTATATTATATCACGTTGCACATGCTGTTATACCTTATTAATTATACTGTATATTTATATTCTGAATTTTAAAAAATAAGAATATTTACATATCCTAATGCTTGAAAAGGTATATTTATGCATAAATTTATAGACATGTATATTCTTTTCCTATTAGTTTTATGAATTTATGTCATCTATGATTCAGATACCAATATAAGAATGTAAACTTTTAAATTTATGATTACATTTAAAAATGTTTTGTGATCCAGGGGGCCCCTGGCACCCCAGGTGAGGAATAGTTAGAGGGCCTCTGTGGAGGTTTTGCCTCAAAATTTCTTTTGTATGGTATGAAATAAATATACTTACATTAAAAAAAAAAAAAAAAAAAAAAAAAAAGGGGAGATAATTAGGATTTAGTGAAAATTTGTTGATATTTTTCAAAAATCTTCTCAAAAACCATTTGTCCAGAAAAGCTGAAAATTGTGTGGAAGCGTCTTCAGATAGTGTAAATTCAAGTTTGTTCAAATCATGGTCCCCAGGAGTAAGGTGGGGCCACAATGGGGGAGTCAAAGTTTTACATTGGAATATATAGAGTAAATCTTTAAAAATCTTCTTCTCAGAAACCAATTTGCCAGGAAAGCTGAAACTTGTGTGGAAGCATCCTTATGTAGTGTAGATACAAATTTGTAAAAATCATGACCCCAGGGGTAGGGTGGAGCCACAATGGGGTGGGGGTCGAACTTTTACATAGGCATTTATAGTGTAAATCTTTTAAAATCTTCTTCTCAGAAACTAATCAGCCAGGAAAGTTGAAACTTGTGTGGAAGCATCCTCAGGTAGGGTAGATTCAAGTTTGTTCAAATCATGGTCCCCGGGGGTAGGATGGGGTCAAAACGGGGGGGGGGGGGCAAAAATTTACATTGGAATATAAATAGAAATTTTTTTTCTAAAATCCACTTGCCTAGAAAAGCTGTAACTTTACTGAAAGCAACCTAAGACAATGTAGATTTAATTTCTTTCAAATCAAAATTTTGAGGGGTGGGGTGGAGCCACATTGGGATTCCAATTTTACAAAGTAAAATATTTTAATTATTCACAAAAAATGAAATGGACGATTCTTGGGCCTCACAAGGGGTTCAGAGTTTGATTTATATTGATTTGTAGGTTTATATTCCATATATAAACAATTGTTTAGGATCTTTTCGAGAACTGCAATGCTCAACAGGTGATATGACTATAAAATCATCCTGTTAGAAAAGGGACTTGATTATAAACATAAGAATATCCAGAGTAAAAAAAATGGACTTTTATTTATACAGGATCAACATGTATTATACTACTTTGTCCAGATTGTTTGTATTATGACTCCGTTAAGCTGATTTTATCATACCTATTGTTGCTCAGGTGAGCGATGTGGCCCATGGGCCTCTTGTTACTGTACCAGGATGCCAAAAGTGAAATAATTTTAGTAAGTTTGAAGATGATCTTTGTGTACAGACCTACTGATCTACAGTAATAATTATTATAACAAACATTGACCACTGATCCTCCTAAATTAAACCTCAACATGATTGCAATTATCTTCTAGTATCTGACTACCTCCGCTGTTCTATTTTGGAGAAATTTTATGTGATCTACAGATTGTGAGATAGACTGTGTCTGTAAATACATGTATTGTGTTTTATTACTACAGGTCCTTGTTAAACTTGTACACTACAAATCTTGTGATGTTTTAATTTTATTGAAAATACAATAAATGGGTATATACTCATAATAAAGAAAGTTTTTTTTTATATTTACTAAAATTTAATATGAATTGCATATTTATTTTAAAAAAGTAAAATTTATTATGCACTTTCATCACTATTAATATCTCAAAGCATATTAAATTTTTACCAAGAAAAATGGTAGTAATATTTAGATGAATAAGCGACCTAGTAGTAACACAAATATCCTTGATTTAATTTAAACACAATTTATTGATAATTCAAAAAGATTAGGCAACAGGCAAAGCCTATATAAACCCTCTCCCAATACAAAGTCAAGTAGTGGAAATCTCTTTGTACGAGATATTTCTATCGAATATAATATGAATGACGTGCAGAGAGATATATATTTTTGGAATTGTGTGTACATAAGATAAAGGGAAAATTATACAATGAAATGTACTATCATTACTTAGCCTTATCTTTAGAAAGACTGAAAAATATGGATTAGATAAGTAAACATGTTAGATTTAATTCCAGGTTCAACCAAGACAGTATAATCGGGTTTTAATGAGATAACAAGACCCAAAATATTTGTGTATATTTGCACTAAATTTGAACCTGAGCGATTCTATTTTGATGATGGAGTTCATTTTGATTAAAATATTGTTCACAGAATTTGTGGTTACTATCAACAACAGTATTTAAGTGTTTGTCGAATTTAATTCATGCGCGGATCTAAAGGGGGGGGGGGGTCCCCACCCCCCTGGAAAATGAAAATTTATTAAATTTACATAGTAAAATTATCGCAAATATGCCTCGGACCCCCCCCCCCCCCGGCAAACACAATTATCCTTCGGACCCCCCCCTGGAAAAATTTTCTGGATCCGCGCATGTAATTGAAGACGAACCCCGCATTAGAGACTTGTAGTTAGTGAGTGGTGGCCCTACATGTTAGCATAGGAAATATATTTTAGGTACTGAAAGTGAGATATACATGTATATTTGAACAATTCTGAAACCCTTTTAATTATCTTTTTGTCAATGATTTATTATTATTATTATTACTTATTATTATTAAATACTTTTTTACTTTGAAGAATTATATATTTTGTCAAATGTATGAAAATGTCCATGTATACTTATATTATAAAACTCCTATACAGTTGTGAATAATTATGTAGTAGGTATATTTGTTATTGTTTGAAAATAAATGTCAATAATAATTTTAAAAAATCATTACATGTCATCTTAATTGATTTGAGCAAAACAGATAATGATTTTAGCATGTTAATGAATACGTAAACAATAGACTGTTTCCTTTGATGATTCATGCGGGTCATGAAAGAAGCTATCATAATGTTGCAGAAAAAAAATTATGTAACCCACCAACGCGGATTGTGAAAAACTTAATGCAATTCGGAAATATCTTGTTGACCTTATAACTTATATATTATACAACTTCCTGTCATTTCAAGTTAAATGCGCGGGCATGTTATGACTTCCTTAGTTACGTGAAAGCTCTTGGAGAGATAAGCAGCATTTTCGTGACTCCCGAAGACTGATAGTTTGTGAATACTATCAATCTTCGCATTCGCCCATCGAATCGTTTATAGTGTCCGTATTCTTGTGTAGATTCATCGTTCAATTGGAACAGTTATCAACTATAGATTTGTCTTATTCTTGAATTCGAAAATTTGAAAAGGCCATAACGTTATAGTTCTAAGATTTTTATTTAATTCGTGTCCCAAAATGAAGGACACAATAGTTGTGTCCACTGAAAAACTCCCCAAGCGTGAACCGATTGTGGTCAATCGGGACGCTTTATACAGTTTTCTTTGTAAAGAGGATGCTGACCCTCAAGCCTGCTGGCTTGAAAGGAAGCGACAGGAAAGAATTATTAAAGTAAGTTTATCTTAAACCTTTTTTTTTCTAAAATAAGCATTCAATGTATGATTGATCAATAGCCTAGGTTGATTTCAATGTTGACTCACTTGATTAATCAATAGCCTAGGTTGATTTCAAAGTTGACTCATTTGATTTCTTTTTCTTAAGGCTGCAAAAGCTGCACTGAACGCTTCTAATGTCACAACTTTATCATCTGGGTCTTTGGTGGTGGACTCCTCAAAGTTTGGAAATATTCAGCAGAACGGTAGGAATATTTGATATAAAATCTTTCAAGTACAATATTCCTTATATTTGTTTGAAAAAGATGAATAAACATGTGGTTTCATATTTAATTCTTGATTTAATAAATGATTTTTTTTTTATTTTACTCATAGTCATACTGTATGTCCAAAAGAAAACAGGGAGGGATATTGAAGTGATCAAGCATAAGATTTAAATTAATATGATTAATTCATTTGTAATTTTAAAACAGAATTGTGTTAAGAAATTTTGTAATCATGAACAATTTGTAAGCACAACTGCTCTTAAACAGCTACACCGAATTTAATGAAACTTTGTAGGTAAAAATTAGGACACAATGTGTAGACGTGCAAATTACTAGGAAATTTCAAATCCACTATTTTTCTAAGAATTATTTGGCCCTTTTGAATATAGAATTATGTTGATGTTAAAGACACAGGAATAAGTGTGCATATGTGCAGGAAGTTTTGATCTGATGATATTTTGCAAGTTATGCCTGGTTTATCAAATCATATTTTGTGTATTTAATTCATACCCTGTCATTCACCAGTGACCACGTGTAGCATTATTATATAATGAGGGAACATGGGGTATGTGAGCTTGCTCACATTTTCTTTCATTTGTGATGTAGGCATGCTTATATGTATCTATATTGAAACAAATATTTTTGTTTTCAGTTATAAATCGCAACCAGAATAAAACTCCATCTCCGCCTTCCTCAATATCGTCTGAAGAAGATGTCCCAAGAGTCGACCAAAGAAAATCATTTCCAAAATCTAGTCTCTCGGATGGTTCATCTTCAGGCATCAAAGGTTCAAATGGCACAGTTTTTCAGCATTTTAACTTATTCATTATTAGCTTTTTAGCCATTCGTGATAACAGTATTATATGATTTATGTCTTCAAACTTTTCATTCCATATATGGTTTAATTGTTTCTGAAAATATGATAATTTAAATTTAATTCTTTTAATATTTTGTCTTATAACTATAGTTCCATTTAAAACAAAGTTTGTTGTTTCAAATAGTGAACAGGCACAAAGGACCTTCACCTCCTACCTCTGTTGTCTCATCCAATGAAGATGATGTTCCAGGAAAATTTTCTCCGAAAGATGATAACCTAACACTCTGTTGTGATTCACCATCGGGCATTAGAAGTTCAAACAGAAAGCACTTTGCCAAAATTGGCCACTATTTAAACAGCGTTTATGAAAAAGAAAAACTGTGCGATATTTCTTTCAAACTAGACAATATGGTATTTCCTACCCATAAGGTTGTTCTCGCCTCGCAGAGCAAGCTGTTTGAGAGAATTTTCCAAAGCAAGGCTTTTACCGAGCCCCCTGCCACTGCAAAACAAATACAAGTCAAAGGGGTTTCAGTGGAATCCTTGCACACATTTATTAAGTGCATCTACTCTGGAGATTTGCATCTAATGAAACCAGAATGCCTTCCTGACATACTTCAATTGTCTCAGGTCTTTCAAGTGGAGCAAGTCACATCCATGTGCTACCAGCTCGTATCCTCGCTGTGTGATGAAGACATTCTTCATCTTCTGCCGAAGATGAGGAAAGCTGGAGATGTCAAAGTATGTGACATCATTATTGATGTCATAGCAAAGAGATTTCTGGACATAAGAAATTGTCCATCCTTTTTTAACCTAGATTTTCATTCTCTTTGCTTGGTCCTACTGAGTGATGGGCTGAATGTCAATTCAGAAATGCAAGTTTTTGACACAGCTGTCAGCTGGCTCCATCATCACAATGTGGAGGAAAGATTAAAACACCTTGACCAGTTGATGGACACCATTCGTTTTAATCTATTACCTCACAAAGACCTGATGGATTGTTTTAGAAAATGTCCAGCCCTGAAGCAGAGTCCCCATTGTGTGGGCCTTATCACTATGGCTAACTGGTAATTAATTGTACTCTAATAAGTCAATTATATTTTACTCCAGCTTCAAAATTCTGATCCCCTGATAACTCAAGAAAGGGAAATAACAATGTTTTAGATTACTGATGTTATTTAAAAAAAATATCTAATATAATTTTGAAGAAATAGTTATGTATGAGTACTAGTATGCAGTAATTTCATAGCATCTTTTCATTTGTTGTTCAGGGTTCAAACTTCAATTGACCTCAAGCAGCAAGATCCTCTGAATCTGGAGGCTTCCAAGCAGAGGAACGTTGATATCATTGGACCAAGTGTTGAACAATATCTAAGTGTGAGTACTAAAAGATGTTATTCCTTTTTCCTGAGTTGTTTCTGTCTTAATTTGCTTGAATCACAAACTTACTAACTCCAAGAGAATATAATTTTTATTTACACAGGGACAGGGACCTATCATAATTATAAATGAGTAGATATATTCATTGTAATACGCATATTAAAAGTACACTAATCTTAGAGCACTTATGTTAAAATTTTTAAATGGATTAAAGAGATGTACGTACTAATTAGCTGCAATAATGTAGCCCTCTCCCATTTTTTTTTTGGGGGGGGGGGGGGATGTCAGATAAAATAAATCATAGAGGGATACTCTTGCAGCTATACTCTAATTAATCTAAATGTATTTTGATATTTTCAATGTTTGAGAAGTTTTATCCTTATACCTACACCAGTCATGTAAACACAGTAAATATATTTAATATTTCAAAATCAGACATATATGGTAAATGTGATATACCATTGCTTCCCTTTGCATGATGTGTTAACGTGCTTTAGGGTTAGTTACATTTTTGCATGAAGTAACATACAGACTTTAATACTGTGCTTCTTTACTGTGTATTCGTATCAATTTCTGATTCACTTTCTGATCTTTCCCTTTTCTGCCTTTCTTCTTTCTGTTGCTCTTTTAGACACACTTTAGCCCTGACATGAAGGAACCGGATGTCTCTTTTGACATTATTCCACTGACAGAGGACTCCCTGAAGGATTTTAATCTGCATGCATGTCTTGGCAGTCAGAGCTGGTCCACTGTTTCAGCTGCACATGTTCAGCAGTACAGTGAATCAAAATGTACTATGGTCTACCTTATCAGATTTGTTGTCAAAATAATGGAATTTAGATGATAAAAAGCCTTAAAAGAAAAAAATTCAAATGAATACGATAGATATATATTTATTTTTTTCACCTTTGGTAATCCATGTACCTTCTACATGTAATCAAATGTCCATAGAATATTACTCTTTCTAGATACATGTACTTCAATCCTTTCAAAAACATAGCAATAAATGGTCGGGGTAAGTATATGCATGCTATTTCAGGATGAGATTCTGGAATATTATTAATATAAAATAAATGTGAAAAATGCACTGTGGACAGATATGCAATAAGCTGGGAAAAGAGGTTACCGGTATATATGAAAGAATTTTAATAACCCAATCTTTAGTAAATAATGTAATGACCAGTTATTATCAAGCCTAGTCATATCAATTGATTGATTTTGTTTGATAAATAAACTTTGCTTTGAATAAAAAGTAGACTTGTATACATATGCTACATGTACATACAAATTAATACATATACCGCTTCAATAATCTACCTAGGCCACACTGTGAGTGATGTCAATGACCTGAGCAAGAAGGAAAGAGCTCACAAACCGAGAATTTTGCATCATGCAAAAAAGAAACAATTTAGGGACAGAAGTATGAAGCAGGACTCCCACCATGGCCAGAGTGGTAGAGAAGCCATGGTCTGGAGTGGCCAATTCTGGTATATGGTTGGTAAGTAGATGAATATGTCTTTGGTCTTTTTATATTACCAAAATAGAGCACATGGCTCAGTAGTCAAGGTCGTTAGGCCAGTAATCCAGAGGTTGCTGGTTTAAGCCCCGCTGTGGTCCTTGTGTTGTGTATTGTGCCCTTAGACAAGGCACTTTATATAGTACAGTCTACAATTCTAAAAAATATTTTTTTAATTACTGGTAAATTGTATTATAATCAGTTCCAGATGACCTGACTATTGGGTTTTTTTTTTCAGGGGGAGCCAGGTACAGAGAATCAAAGGGTGTGTACCCCACCAAAAAAGTCATGGTATACGAAACAAACAAATGGGTATCTGTTGCACCAATGAATGTTGCAAGAATGAAACATTCATTGTGTGTCGCTGATGGCCTCCTGTACGCAATAGGAGGAGTTGGCAAAGGCAATCGGTATGTACATCTATATCTTCACAACTTTGAAATGCTATTTACTCCATATGTCTTATTCTTACAAATCTTTAGTAATATGGTGTCTGTGAAAAAAAATTGGCAAGAGAGTCACAATTGAGAAATTTCCCATTTCAGAATTCTGACAAGTGTGGAGTGCTTTAACCCCAGAACCAATTGTTGGTTCTTTATTAAAGATTTGCCGGAACCCAGGGCAGGAGCCACCGCCTCAGCTGAGGGGGCCAATGTTCGTCTGGAAGGGGGGTATGCAGAGCTAAATGGCCAGCCGTCCACATACAGCCCTGATGAAGCAATAGTCTATAATGTAGAATCTAATAAGTAAGTAACTCACAAGAGTCCAGCCATGTCACCTAATTTTACAATTTTACCAGTCTTTGTGCTTATTTCATATCATACCTCTTATTTATTAAAGTAATTGTCATTAATTTATTAGGAAAAGTACTTCATTTATTAAAATAAATTTCCTCTTAACTTCTTTTTTAGGTGGACAAGAAAATATTGAGGCCCCCCAGTTCAACCGAAAATTTTCATTCACAAAAAACAGTTGATATTCAAATATAAATTTAATAATCACTTTACTGCAATTGATTTTCCTGAAAATTTATGAAACAACATGAATGATGTGAACTTGGGCCAAAATTATTAAACATATGCAATTGTTAGTGTTCAGTTATTTATTTCTTTATAAACCTATGCTACATTAAGTTAAATGTTTCATGTAACAATGTTGGTTTTATTTCAATTATCACATCTCATTTTTTTTTTCTTTTAAAAATTTACTTCTTACAAACAAATCAAAAGATTAGCACAAACTATGTTGGAAATGATAAAAGACCATCTTTGATCTACACCCTTAATTACCAACGATCACTCTTTACGAGCAGTTTGAACAAGATTGGTCCAAGGGAGAGAAACATGGAATATCACATTGCTGCATGTTTTGACCTGGGCCCTCAGGTACATGTATTGGCCTCAGCTGTTGGAATTGATCAAAGCTTAATATTTAAGGCATGCTGAAACTATCCGAGGGTTGATACCATATTGCTGAAATCAACACAGCAGTGTGGTGCTCACAGTTTATATCTAAAGCTAAAAATTATTCTAAACACAAATATAATTTTAATAGCATTTATTACTCAATGTATATATTTAGTTAAATATTTTTTCAAGTTTTAAAAAACACATCCATTTCCATTTCCGTATATGTATGTTCTGCGGCGCCAAGTCAAAAGAATCTTCAGGGTTCGAACCCATGTGTTAGATTTGAACATGTCCAGGTGGTGAAAATGTATTATATTTTTCTGCATGGTTCTGTAAACCTTCTTTCTTTATTCAATGAATTATGATGTGTTCTAAAGATATAAAACCATATTCTTAGATTAAAGCTCCTAATAATTTTTCAAACGAACTAATTTTCCTATAGAAAGTTTAAACTTTGAAAAATTGCAACGGTTGTTGCAGAATGGTCATATTTTTCTTAAGTTAAAGATATGAAATATATGAAATAATTTTAGTTTGGTTACACAACAAAAATTAATATGCATGTAGAATGTACAGAGGAATAGTACATAGTAAAATTGTTTCTGAACCTTGGGTCTGGTTCGAGCTACTTCAAGACACTGTGTCTGCTTAAATCTGTGCTCGGGTACAACCTTTTAATCACTTTGTTTTTATCGTCAAATATCATTGAGATTATCGTGTGTTTTTCTCATCTTAATCCTTGATCCTTGAACTTGTCCAGGCCAGGATTAAAGTTAGGTTTTTTCGACATTTCACACTTATAAATACATCTTCGCTAGCCAAGGGTTTTCGGTCCACTCTGCTCCCCATATGTTTTCGGTCCACTCTGCTCCCCATATGGGGAGCAGAGTGGACCGAAAACCCTTGGCTAGCGAAGATGTTATAAATATCATCTCGGCGGATATATTTTTTTTTTCAATTCAATTTTCAATTCAATCAAACCATGAAATGGTACATGAGGTCAATCAGTATACACAGTTCAAAAGTCAGAGACCTGTACATTTTATGAAAGAATAGATAGGTAGTAAATAGTAAATAAGCATTACTGTACAATACATGTAAATACAATGAAAATAGAAAAAGTAGAATTATGGAGGACAGACTATTAAATTTTCAACTCGAGTACTTAATCTAAAGACAGATGATCTTAATTAATTAGTAGGAATATATGTGAACAAACGCGCACAAGTAGTACATGTACGTTAAAAAGTGGTTACAGAAAACCATTGCTGTGTCTAGTCTCTACTATAGTTATCGAAAGTTATAGATCAATTTCTTCTCATGTAGTTCATCTCTCTCTCTCTCTCTCTCTCTCTCTCTCTCTCTCTCTCTCTCTCTCAAACACGTGGAAGTAGTTTTTACTTATAAAATGTAACGTGGTCAGCAAAGATTAAGATATCAACATTTTTGTTAATGCCTTGTGTTCTCCACCTTCAACTTCGATTTATCCTTGAACTGTAATTGTCGATGGATTAAAAAACTGTTTTGAACATTACACATTTATGACCTTAGTTTAGTAATAATTCAAACAGTCGTATGCTGGAATTTAAAAGATGGTCGATGAACCTGTATTTGAGTAACCTAACGTATCAAAATCAGACCCACTTTTACACTCGAAATTACTAAACTTACAAATCATACATAAAATCCCTTTTTGGAAGATTAAAGTAGATGACGAAACTGAATGTTACTTAAAATGCTGAATTAGAAAGGCAGATGACTATACATGTACTTGCAGGATCAATTTGAAGTACTAGTATACCATGCATTATGCCCGGGGGCAGCCTGATTATTAAACCACCCTCCTTCTCCTTACACCCGTCAGTGAAACAAGAAGGTGTTCTGTCTCTGTGCGTGTAATTTTTACTCCATATTATAAATTTGATTAAGAAACATAATGAAAGGATTCAACTTTTTATGTCTGAAGCCAAATATAGTCTGTCTGATGGATTAACGTTAACCCCATGATTGATTTAAACTGAATTTGTTAATAATTAAGACTAACTGTATTATGAAAGCATAATGAGGTCAATTTTTTTTTTATGTTATAACGAGATAATTATCTTGCTATTTAATACAAGTTAGTATAGCGAGTTAGTATATTGTTTCTTGTTATTATGAGATAACTATCCCGGTGAATTACAAGATAATGAACTCTTTATAACGAGATACTAACTCGTAATTTAATTAACGGGATATACTACATGTAATTGGTAATGTAACGAGATGCTAACTCGTTATATAACAAGATACTTACTCAAAATAACGAGTTAAATACTTTTTAACTTTTTTAGAATTGATCTTATTAGGCTTTCGTACTATATGCTCTGTAATCATCATTTTTCTTGCGCAGAATTTTTTAACCTTGTGAAAAAGAGGGCGATTTATCACTAATTAGAGACCATGTTAACTAGCCCTTGGTGTGATCTGAGAAAGATCATCAATCAACAACGTATTTAACAATAATTAAACACCGATAGATAAGAACAGGGCCATGTATGTTTATTTACTCAAACTGTGACCTGCCAATCTTATAAGGGCTAATGGATCAAGATTTGTGGTTTGGGGTGGCACCGCGACCTTGGTATCAAAGACAAGTGCGTGTCAGACTTCTTTAGACTGGACATATTGTTCTCATGGCTTTACTCAGAGTCTACTCATTGATAAACTGAAATCTTAACAGTGTCTGTAGTGTGTTAGCTCTAAAAAAAAAAAACAAAAAAAAAACAACTAACGTGGTATACTCTATATAATTTAATGGTAATATATCCACAAAATGTTTGCTTGAAAAACATGACCAAACTTTGAAACTCCAACGATTGTGATTGTCAAGTATATAATCATTTAAACAATAAAATGCTTTCTTTGGTGATTCATGTTGGATATGAAGGTAGCGACATTGCAGAAAAAAAAATACATAACCCGCGTTAGCGGGTAATGTTAATTTTTTTCTGCAATGATCGCCACCTTCATAACCCGCACGGGGTGTGTCGATATCAGTCCTGTTAGTTTCTATATAGAGCTATGAATATTAACTAAAGTTTCCGTAAGAAATAGAGGGAATCTTACTTGGTATTTGTAAATATAACCATATAAAAGGCGAAATAAAGAATTATGACTCGCTCTCTCTCTCTCTCTCTCTCTCTCTCTCTCTCTCTCTCTCTCTCTTCGTTCCTCATTTTCAGATTTGTTTTGCCAAACAGTCATAAAACCCTAGGAACACCCAACCATTTTTTGGAGTTATTTGTTGGCAAATCTCGATGACAGACTACAGGTATATAGCTGAAAGCAGGTCTTACAGACTATACGTTGTAGGTGACCCCAGCATTTTGTGGGTTTGTGGCAATACTTGTAAACGAAATAAATATTTGTTTCGCATAAATTCCTTCGACACAAACACTAGATTGTTTCTTAGTGATATGGGCTGTTTATGCTCCCCAAAAAGTGTGAATAAAAAAATCATTTGGTGAATGTCAAAAAACATCTTCATACGCACACACCCTCTTCTTTGTTTAACGCCTATAAATATCCCCTTTGATAAAGTAGTCCCACGGTCCTGTCTTAAAATGAGGAATCGTCGAAAGATCTTTCATGTGTTGAAGGGTTACCATTTTAAAGGATCTTTAAACTTTATCTACCCAACACAAACAAATAACAGATAGAAATCATCCGTTTCTGCATTTATTGAATCTATCAAACAATTTACTAAGAAGAACCCGAAGCAGCTTTAAATGGGGGCATAGAAACACCTCAAGTGATAACAATACAATTTTTCAGTGGTAATATATGGAGGCCATTGTTTGCCGAGTCTTGCTCCTATACCTAATTTATGGACTTCTCGTTATGTTCTAGACACAATTTAAATTCTTTTTTTTTTAACATTCTTTTTTTTTTTTTTTTTTTTTTTTTTTAGATTTTTGCATAACAAAGTTACTTTTAATCTGATAATTGGAGACAATTATGACAATGCCATTTGGAAGTTGAATAGCTGACGAAATAATGAGATAAATCTGCGCTAGGTTGTTGATAGCTCTTCATGCAAATATTCCCAGACTGTTATGTAAAAGCGTAGGCGCGGGAGGATTTTAGCGACAACAAAAGACAATGGAGATTTCGTAAGTTCACTTATTAAAGTTATCATGAATAGAATTCTGACATATTTGTAGAAATTCTTTTAGTTGGAAAAAATTTTATATGGTTTTGATGTTCATTTATGAATAATAAAAGTAGTGATTATTCTTAATTCGAATTTTGCTTGCAAAGTGTAAAGCATCCAAGTATAGCTAAAACGAAAGATTATATTCTAAGGGTTTTTTAAAATAATTTTATACACTGTTTAATGTATGAGGCTCGTATGTATTATGTTATGAATCATGTTACGTTACAATTTAAAAATATTTCTTACTAACAGTTCGACCCCCCCCCCCCCATACCAATAAGAGGATTTAAATGTTAGGAATATTAAAAGATTAAATCGCCGAGCGTTAGACTAAAATTTGCATTTTTAAAGTTTTATCAAAATCGCGACCGATTCGTGGAATACAAACTTTTTTTTTTTAAATTGTGCAGATTTTCTCAAGCATAGCTTAATTAAATGAAAAAAAACACGATTTTTCTTCATTCTGTGATTTTGAATAAAAATTTCTATTTTTCTGTCTTTCTTTTCAAATGGAAGAATTTATTTATTTTTCCGACCGAAAGTCAAATACTCAACAAATACAAATATGCGGCATTGATTTTCTCTTTATATCCATGAAAAAAGACGCTCGTTCTATGAATCATTTAGTTCCTGATGCATATTTTGAAATATACAATTTGTCATAGGGTTAAACAAAATGGTCATAGAAGATTGCAAATCGATTGCAAATCCGTTGATAATTTTTGTCTTTGATTTTATCTTCTTTAAGCTTAATTTAATACTTGTGCTAAAACATTACATTTTATATATTTTGTAAATGACCCATAAATTCACCTTCTCGACAAATGTTGGGGGACAGACATACGGACAAAGGTTGAGTAAACGACCTCAACCACCCACATCCGCCATGCATCGCAGGGACCTAAATTTATTTTTTTTTAATGGTGAAGAAATGTTTCATTTTCAATCTGTGAATGTTTTTTGAAAATTAGTACAGGGAAAAGTATCATATGATCATGCAAATTGACTTAGTTCATGATCGATGCGTCATTTAAAAAAAAATGAATTCTGTTCCTACTAAATTTTCTTATATTCGGATCTTCATATACACTGTACTGCTATTGCATAGATTCAAATTGAAGTTATTTCTTATCTTTTTCATTTTAGATTAATAAATACCCATTGGACGTTTTCTTCTATGATTACATATTATTATAAAGATGAAAGTTTTATAAAGCAGACTGAAATTCTCTCAGGGTATCCTACTTTAGTCTTAAGAAAACGCACTTTTTTTTTTTTTTAAACAATTCGACTTAAACACGCAGGTCCTTAGCATATAAGTAGTCTTTAGTTTTGTTTTGAAATACAAACATTTCGAAGTGATGGAATGTCGAAAATTGTAATACCAATAGTCCCAAATCGTGCACAAGTAGACATGACATTTGTTTTCTTTTCCACTCATCGCCTAATCATTCTTTTAAGTTGTTGAATGTAAATATATCCTTACACGAAGGGTTAAAAATTCTGCTTATACGAAATCATCACATGTATACATGTTTAAGGTTTTATACTAGTCTTGTATCTACTGGTACAATAAGTTTTTGAAGTTAGGTTGATACAATCTCGTCTAGGCATTAAGGAGTCTTAGAGAAAATAAATGGATTTTTAAAATAAATGTAACTTCAATCGCACAGTCATGATTTTTAACCTTTTTAAGAAACGGAAAGTGAGGCCATATGTATTTTTAATCTCAGATAAGTAAAGTACACGTGTTCTTGTATATTTTAAGACACGATCAGCTATGAATTATATAGATAAGTGTATTTAAAATCAAGGGCTACGTAAAGAATTGATATTTAGAAATCTCATTTAATCTCTCTCTCTCTCTCTCTCTCTCTCTCTCTCTCTCTCTCTCTCTCTCTCTCCAATTTGATTTTATCATTTTATTAAAAATATTCTCAGTACTATATCTACATGTATAATGTACCCTCTTTTCAAGTCAAATGAAATAAGTTTATTTATATTCTTTAAAAGGGGTGATCTCTCAAGGCGTCATTCGATTTCCCTACGACAAAATGCCAGTTAAAAATACGAATCTTGATGTTAAATGTCTTAATGTTAAATTTGAAATATTATAGCTTCGTCATGCTCTCATTATTTAATGACTCCTTTATCTTGCAGTTTTAATTGGAAACAGATAACAGTGCAATTTTTATCAGTTTATTTTGTATAATCTATAATCTTTATAAAGCTTTTTCTAATGGCAAGAAGAAAATGGGCCCAAGAAGGTTTAGCATACAAATTCAAAAATAATGTAAATTAATAGAAATCGGGAACATTATATCATCGATTTCTCTATCATATTTTAACTGCCATTTTGAATCAGCGTGGTGCATCTTGGAAACACTTTATTGGCTTTTTATCAGTCGTGTGGAATTTGACTGCCATTTTTGATGACATTGTCGAGTACGAAAATAATGCAAGAAGAAACGAGAAAGAAATTGGATCTTCGTTAAATTCGTTCAAATTTTTCTTAAAACTAAGTGTAACAAAGATTTATTCAGTAGATCGCAGATAAGGGCTGTCACATTTTCTGGCAGTACTCTTTTTAAAAATAATGATTTTATATAGAAATTTCTTGTCAAGTGTCCCCCTTTTTTTTTAAATCACAACTTTTATGAAAAAGGTAATAGTAAGTTGATGTAAGAATGAATAAACACTTTCTCCCCCATCCTGTATTTAAGAACTTGAGGTTAGACGGAGTAAGTTTTTATTTCCTTTCTTTACTGTCTGTCGAGCTTTGGGGTAGCCCCCTCCCCCCTCCCCGCACCCCTAGTATAAAAAGTGATACTACGCATTATATGTGCTTGTATGGCATAATTGAAGAAAATAAACAAGAGTTATAACAACTTTGAAAAAAAAATGGGCAACGAAACTTTAATCAAATGACATGGCCACCGTCTTCGCTATAATAAAATGACCCCACCCATCCCTTCAGCGACCACAACTATTCCATAGGGAATAGGCCTAGCATCGTCGGATAGAAAAGGGGTATTTAATAGAAATTTCATAACACAATGAGTTAATTGCATTGGTTTTTCATGACTCAACATTATGAATTCCTACGTTGCATGTGGTTTTTGGGAGTGTGGAAGAGTGTCTTACTCTTGACGTGTATAGCCTATTATCAGGAAAGAAGCAACCTTGAACGCTAATGATACAGTAGCAACTAGCTAAGGAGTTGCTCAAATACTTGCAACGAGACATATATACAGTTATATTTCAAACCGTTATCCAAAATTACTTCTTTATGCTTATCTCAACTTTTTTCAACGTGAAAAAGAAATGAATTTTAGTCTCTTGAGCTGTCATTTAATTTATCATAATTATCTATAAATTACTTGGATATTGCATATCAAATTTCATCCTCATACGTCATAAAACACGCTGAGGTAAATCTATCTATTATTCGAATGACTGTTAATGTCTTACTCTTTATTACAAAATAATTTTAAAAAATTCTTGTAAGTATCTCTTACACTGAGTCCACTATTCATGTAATTAAGGAATTTGTCTCAAATTAAACAACCGTCGTCAGTATAGTTAATGACTTTGCATATTTTTTTGAGAGAGAGAGAGAGAGAGAGAGAGAGAGAGAGAGAGAGAGAGAGAGAGAGAGAGAGAGAGAGAGAGAGAGATATTATTTTAACAATCTCTCCATGTTGAAGTTTGACTTAATAGACACATAAACCATGGACAATGCCAAACTTACATTCTATCATATGGATATAATTGGACGATTTTTTGTAATCATTCATTTTTTTTGTAAAAAAAAAAACTCTAAGTATTAGCGAATATACGATAACTGAATGTACTTAAATTCTGTTTTATTAACTTCTCTTTTATTATTTTGAAGAGCTGTTCTAAAAGTACAAAAAACCGACATAACAGTATTGCCATTTCAACATTCAATCAAATCAATGTTTTAAGTCAGCTGTGTTATTTTCATTCTTTGTCGGAAATTGTTAACATCCAAATACCTAGTATAAACGAGAAAACAAACGCTTTTGTTCGTTTGTTCATTTTCTCGGTTCTTTAAAACAAAGTTTATTCAGTGTTCGGTGCAAGAAGACAAAAAACCAAATCCTCAATGACGTCACACTGCATGAGAAACGATATATATATACTAACGATATTAGCACTTTGAAGTTCATTTAAACAAAAACACTTATCGATAAGTAGATACTTATGATTGGGTTGACAGGTCAAATAACCTGTGTTTGAACAATCACGAAATCTTTGTTATATATTTGCAACTCAGTTCACAAGGTGGTTCTTTATTGTAATCAAGACTATCATTGTAAAGCAGTCCGAACTTAAAAACGGCATCGAGTCATCTAAATGTTTCTTTAAGGGTTCAATAATTGACGTCAGAAATGAAATGCCTCTTGAGATTGTAAAAATTGATTTCGGAATCATATATGTGTGGGTTCAGAACGGCGATATCAAAGACTTTGGAACTCGACCTTGTATTTAAATCATTTTAAGGACCGTCCCGTAGCCGTGAAACAAACCAACACCACAAAACACTTCCGATTCTAAATTTAAATCAACAGACTATATTTAATTTGAATAATATAAAAACCGGAATCATTCCGTCTGCGAGACTCGCGCTGACCGTTTCATTCATACATGTGTATGGAGTTTTGATTTTTAAATCTTTTTTGTCAAGGTTTATATCAAGAATATCAAGAGTTCGGGAATTTTATAGAGGGATATAAAAGGTACAAAATCGCATGTTCCGTGCGAAGTTCGATCAAGATTTAATTGACTATAGTTAATAATATGTTCGTTTTTAAACCCGAAATTTCTTTGAAGTGTCATAAAATTGAGCAAATTGAACTTAGAGTCGCTTAATTTGATTCAGGTTATTTTTCATGAAAAGTGCATTTATAAAAGCTTTATAGCATTTAACCTTGATGGAAATTTTCTCATAGGGAATAATAGTTATGGACCTTAATAACCAATCTGAAAGTATGCCTCCTGCCGTAACCATCTCAATGCCTATATAAAGGGGAAATTGTTGCTCGTCATTTGCAAACTTATCATTATAGAATGTGAACCTTTGAGTAGACATTTATGCACATTCGCTTAATAAGCTCTATATATTATTATATTTGAATATTTCTTAATTTCAGAAAGAAAATCCAGTTCATTATAGCGACCAAATTTGGTAAGTAAACATTTTCCATCACCTATTTTTCATTATTTGTGTTACTCGGTCACTGTTTTTAATTGAAATCAATGAATCTTGGCATATAGCAAATTCACGTTTTAAGTCACACGAGACGTTGTTTGCACGAAGTGCGTGAAAGATCAGTGGTACCATACAACAATCTCTACATTGTTTGGAAAACCTGACGGAATCTAGTCTACGTTTAATCCGCTCTCTGTTTTCCGTTCAATATATTGGTCTCTCGCTGTGTCTTACCCTTCATTTATCTTACTTTCAATGTTTAAAGTATTAAGGCAGATCCATCTCTTCTTAGACGATTTCTTTCCACTGCCATTGTTTACTACGATCTTATCAGAATTATTATGCCGTTAATTTTTCAACTTTTTATCCTTTTTATCAACAGTGACAACGTCAACACAAGAACAGTGTACAACAAACAGTCGAAGTGAACGGCAAACCATTCTCAACAATGGCTCTCAAACTTCATCGTAATACGATATGGACACACAATACAAACAATATCGGACATCTTGGACTTCACAGTGAAACGAAAAACCTGACTCTCGCAAAAAATACGAGCGTGAAGAAACATTTTGGTGTTCTTATTACTGCTCTGAAAACTAGTGAGAAACAGAATTTTAGAATCATGAGTGGAAACCGACGTGAACTTGAACAGTCTTTGTTGGCTCTATCGCAGAGAATGCGAGAAATCAACGCAAGCCGTCTCTCGGTGCCTGCAATGAGAAAGACTTCTTTCTCTCCAAGAGATTCGAGGTCCGTTTCTGACGCCAGCACATTTTCGTTTTCATCGTCCAATTCCAGTGCCGCGTCTTATAACTCTTTTTCGAAATACATTGGTCGAAGACTTTCGCCGGTAAAAGGGAAAAGAAAATCTCGAGTTTCACTTGAGAAAGATACCGTAGACAGTGATAAACAGGAGGAAGATGGAAAGAAAAGAGAAAGGAGATTGGCAACGATCTCCCCGCCAGATATCGTTGAGCTTCAAAAGATGAAAGAGGATCCGAAAGAATTTGCGGAGAAAGCAAACTTCTCTCTACCCGAGTTACAGGACAGAGTTTCTTTGCGTAAAAGCTTTGTTCGAATTACTACGTTTCCTGATATTCCAATAGAAACGGAAAATACAAATAAAGAGGAATCATCATCGAATGTTGCTGATGATCACGGTAGCACACCAAGACGGTCTGTACGCAAAAAATCCAAAGCCGGCAAAAAATCTAGCAAAGGAAGCTTGGAAGACTTCCATGTGCAGGAACCAGAAACAACCCGCAACAACCCTCACGCAAGAATGATTGCCCTGCAGAAACTGCAGATGGAAACCCAAAAGCGAGCTGCGCTTATTGAAAAACAGAGACAAGAATTGATCAAGAAAAACCGCAAAGAAGTGACGGAGTGTTTTCGATATTCGCATGCCGTTGAGCAGTTCTTGAAATCAAGAAGACAAAATTCCAAGATATCTATGTCTGATGTACCAGATGAGGTCGAATACGACGACGAGGGACGCGAGATTCGCCATCTTGGCCCCTCTGTTTTGGCCGTGATAAACGTGGACGACATGGATTACGTCACTAGCGTCACCGTGCGTCGCAGACGACACACAACAAGCGGTTTAGGAGAAAAACGGCCGAGTTTCTACAGAACAAAATCAAGAAAATCAATCGCTTCCATATATCATCCATTACCGAGCATTAGCAAGGAATCAAAACCAACGGAACAGTCTACAAAGAAACTAATCTCAAAAGACAGTCTTCCGCCACTTGCAGAGGAGCAAGTCGTAGTCGCGTGAGACATTCTACGAATGTGCAGTCGGATTTCTAAGCAGTCATAAAATCTATACTTTTTGAACAATCACGTTTTAGTGTTTCTAGCTAGATCTTGCCTTTATTAATTAAGGTTTGTCTCTTGATGCGTTTATACGTACGTCAAACTTGCCATTAATGTACATGTATGTATTGAATGAATAAATCATTTATGTTACATTTTACTTTGACTTGTTCGTCTTGATCACTCTTTTTTTTCTTTTTTTTTTCTTCCAAAAACATTAAAGTCACAGTATGGCTGTAACATAATGTTTCAACGTTTAAAAAAATGTTCAATGCCAGTATGTTTCAAACAAATCGTGATATTGACTTAAACGTGGATTTTTAACAATCCAAAACTTTCTGTACAAATTGTAAAAAGCTCGAGGATAAGCCTAAAACACCCAACTCGTTGGATAAAAATCATATACCATCGCAAATCAGAGAGATCCTTTATATATTTTAAAGAGCAAAACATTTTCTTTGAATTTCTGTATTCACAAGCTTAATAAGACATGCTAGAATCAACAACACCCCCCCCCCCTAACCCCCATCGCAAATCATTTCAACATATAAAAAAAAGTATACTTTAACTATTTTAGCACATATTAGAGAGATCCTTGTGTAAAAAAGAAATATTAAATTGAAAGAAATTATAAGGCTGGAAACTATGTAGGATCAAACCAAAAAAAATTACGTTAACTATCTATTAAATTAAATTGATCTTTCAAATAAAAAGCAAATATATGAGAGCATTCTTCGAAAAAAAAATCACGTTACCAAAAATCACCATGGGTGAACGTAGGAGAGGTAACTCCTATTTCGTAGTCTAATTAAAATAGTTCGACGTTATAGACAAAAGACATCATTCGTATATCGTTATCGTTTTAAAACTTTGAGACTTATATTAAATTTGTTAAGATTTTTCAAAGAACACTTCTTGGTCCGTCATTGATGGCCATTTCTGATTTCGATCAGTTACTCCTTAACCGGGTGTTGTTGGTCGGGGACTCAAATCCTAGACAAAATATCAAAATTTATCCAAATAGCACGTGCCGTTGTCTTTGACAGACCGTGCACCATTGTTCGGGAGTTAGGGACTTTGTTTTGCCGGGCTGTCGCCAGTCAATGGTCTGAATAAATAAGCCATACAGTTTAACCTGGTTTTAGATGATAATAAATTCTGTCATCAGAGACAACAATCTACGTGGGCATCGTAACATTTAAAAGCTGTTCAATCAATCGCGCAATCAATAAATCGATCGATCGATCTGTTGATAATTCATTCCATTACTTTGACTTATGCATTGGCTGCCATGTAACCGAGACTATGACAACGTATATTTACAGAGATAAGATTCGATATCATTTGTGAACGCAGCCATCTAATTACTTCGGAATCATATAAAATTCGTAGGGACATTGATTTGTGGATCCACTTTTACGAATAATGATTAAGCATCAAGTTTCACAATTCGATAAGGATGAATTAAAATTGTCGGTTGAAAAATTGCTATCCACGAAAATTAATACACCGCGAATATAATTAATTTCACACCACTTTTATATGACAGACCGAGTATCGAATTAAGTTGAATAACAGGTGAGACTACTCTTTATCTCTTTTTACAAAGAATTTGGGGATTCTTCTCCGATTATATAAAATGTCAAAAGTCAGAGCTGGGTCGATTTGACTGAATGGTCAAGGTCATTTTAAAATTAGTATGGATCAAAGGTCAAATCATTTAAGAGATGTGCTCATAAAAGATAAAAAAAATATACATATAGATTAGCACGAAGCAATTATCTAAAAAAAAAAATAAGTGAAATGGTTCCACAGGCACCTGACGTTATATATTTTTCTCATTAAAAAATATATAACGGTTCTTATAGAATATATCTATAGAATGTGTTTCCGTATTCCTTTGATTCATGAGCCCATCTTCATGCTCAGTGTTAATGTTTATATTTTTTTTATTGGGTAACTTTTTTTATTAGATTGGCTAATATTAGCGGGAAAATAAAAGAAATGGAAATCATACATGAAATAAGAATTTTTTATATCGGGCTCGGCATTCCGCTTTTCATGTAAATAATAAAATTTTGGAATTACTTCCTCTTCAGAGTCTTCCCTATCATAACGCAAATAGAATTTTCTTTTCCGTCGTGCCTACGATATGACGTCTACAGCACGGCCTTGCAGACCTCCTCCACCTGTTCCAAAGCCAGGTAAATTCAGTTAAACTTTTCAGTGGTTGAACTTTGACAGGTTGTCAACAGTGTTAATGCTAACTTCTGTGTTGGGAGCGGTTGGGCATCTAGTCAAACGTCAGTATAAACAATACATTTGATTGCCCTAATTGATAAATCGCATTATATTAAACCATATCTAAAGGAAATTTAAATTGAAATTTATATCTCTTCATGAGTGACGTGTCTCTATTGAAGGCTACATGCCTGTCAAATCTTCTATATAGAGAACTTTTTCTTAAAATTTTTGCATGATTTTGCCACAATGTGCTCATCTTTACGTAGTCATGCATGCTCATATAATATGTAATTGGAATATGTTTTGTTTTTTATGCAGGACATGTAAAAGTAGTAAGAGCTCTGTATCGCTATGAGGCTCAACAGGTGTGTATAGTAATTGTGTAATTTAATAAAAAAAACCCATAACATTATAAATAAATTCATATTGCAACTTTATTTACTAATATGTAGTGAAAAAAGAAACAACCTCAGATTAGCCATGTCCAGTTGAATAAATGTGGTCTTCTTGTGTCATTTGAATACACGGTAATTAATATGTCATTTCAGGGTGATGAGCTGTCCTTTGACGAGGGTGACACACTTTACATTCTTGATATGAGTAACACTGATTGGTGGAAAGCAAAGTGTGGAAACAACACAGGACTTATTCCCAGTAATTACGGTGAGCAAGAGAACTAGAAGTTCTTATGAATATTCAGGTATAAAATATTCGTATACATCGATCATCAAAATCCACAAGTCTTAGAATGAAAACCACAACATTCTAATGATGGTGAATAGCCAGTGGTGAGAAACTTTTCAAACAGATGTGGAAATGTATAGCCTGTTTATCAACGAGATTAAAATATGGAATTAATAGATATATCACTAGCAGGATTGATTATGTAGTGACAGCTACATGTAGTGATGCATCAGCTTGTTGCACATACAAGCGAATGTTAAACAATGGGGGAATAGATTGTGAATTTTTTAGGGGAGGGGGTTTGGTGGATTTGACTTTTATTCCCTTTTATTTAATAAGTTGATTGATAATGGATTAATGGTATACATGTTTTTCATTCTGTATTGTTAAAACTCAGTTTGAGAAATAGATAGAAACTAAGTAAAAGTCTAACCACCTAACCTATATATATATAACCTATATAACTAGTGGTTACAATAACTTAGGGATCCACTTTTTGTCTGAATTTTGAGTATCACTGATATTGCATTTACAATAATTATGCAATGTTTAAATTTTCATTTATACCAAGTAACCTAGGAACAAATAGAGATATACACTGAAGAACTTTAAGGGTTTCAAAAGCAGAATACAGGTGTAAATTGATGTATAATTACCCCACACTAAGTAGAGATGTTATTTCCTTATTTATTTAGTACACATGAAGATTCATATCTCTTTCAAGTGGTGAGACATTACCGGTATTATGATCAATACACATCACATCAAGAGGAGGCAGAGTCCAAAATATACATTCATATATGCTATACTACGGTGGATTCCCCTTAAACTGATAGTCAATTTATTGAGAAAAATTATCAGATATTAACTGATTATTAGATTAACTTTTTTAGTATTTTTTAGCTCACCTGAGCTGAAAGCTCAAGTGAGCTATTCTGATCACCTTTTGTCCGTCGTCCGTCTGTCCGTCCGTCCGTCTGTCCGTCTGTCCGTCTGTCTGTCTGTCCGTCTGTAAACTTTTAACATTTTGAACTTCTTCTCTAAAACCGCTCGGCCAATTTCAACCAAATTTGGCACAAAGCATTCTTATGGGAAGGTTAATATAAATTGCAAAAATGAAAGACCGATCTTTATTCAAAGCGGAGAAAACCTCGAAACTGTAGAAAAAGGGGGGTGCATTTTTAAAAATCTTCTTCTCAAGAACTACCGAGTCAAATTCAATGTAATTTAGCATAAATAATCCTTATGGAAAGGAAAATATAAATTGCAAAAATTATTGGCTAATTCTGTTTCAAATCTGAGTTATTACGAAAATAATAATAAAGGAAAGGCGTGTTTTAATCAGTTTATAGCTTCGGGTTCGGTATTCCATGAGCATGATGAGATTGGTAAAATGGGTAGGCAAACGCGGGCCGGGGCAAAACAAAAGATTGGCAGTTATTAATATGCCAATCTCATTAAAATTATGAGGATATGTTACGGATCAGTATATTTGTATTCGCTGTAAATATTGCTGCAAAACAATGCGTATTTTGGAATTGACGAATGCCGATCTGCCCCGGCTTTTATTTTGCCCCGGCCCGGGTTTGCCCACCCATTTTACCAAGACTCGTGTTTAAGATAAACGGGTCGATCTGACAATGTTGTGCAACAGTTCGCGTACGAAGGGGATCTTTGAAACATGCAGAATACATTGGTGCCGATTTTGTGAAGTAAATTGAGGTGAAATATTTCAATGCGTTGACAGTTTTCACATATGACGGTGGTGTTAGCTTGTTTTGATTTTCGTTTCGTTTTTAGCTCACCTGAGCTGAAAGCTCAAGTGAGCTATTCTGATCACCTTTTGTCCGTCGTCCGTCTGTCCGTCCGTCCGTCTGTCCGTCTGTCCGTCTGTCTGTCTGTCCGTCTGTAAACTTTTAACATTTTGAACTTCTTCTCTAAAACCGCTCATCCAATTTCAACCAAATTTGGCACAAAGCATTCTTATGGGAAGGTTAATATAAATTGCAAAAATGAAAGACCGATCTTTATTCAAAGCGGAGAAAACCTCGAAACTGTAGAAAAAGGGGGGTGCATTTTTAAAAATCTTCTTCTCAAGAACTACCGAGTCAAATTCAATGTAATTTAGCATAAATAATCCTTATGGAAAGGAAAATATAAATTGCAAAAATTATTGGCTAATTCTGTTTCAAATCTGAGTTATTACGAAAATAATAATAAAGGAAAGGCGTGTTTCAATCAGTTTATAGCTTCGGGTTCGGTATTCCATGAGCATGATGAGATTGGTAAAATGGGTAGGCAAACGCGGGCCGGGGCAAAACAAAAGATTGGCAGTTATTATTATGCCAATCTCATTAAAATTATGAGGATATGTTACGGACCAGTATATTTGTATTCGCTGTAAATATTGCTGCAAAACAATGCGTATTTTGGAATTGACGATTGCCGATCTGCCCCGGCTTTTATTTTGCCCCGGCCCGGGTTTGCCCACCCATTTTACCAAGACTCGTGTTTAAGAAACGGGTCGATCTGACAATGTTGTGCAACAGTTCGCGTACGAAGGGGATCTTTGAAACATGCAGAATACATTGGTGCCGATTTTGTGAAGTAAATTGAGGTGAAATATTTCAATGCGTTGACAGTTTTCACATATGACGGTGGTGTTAGCTTGTTTTGATTTTCGTTTCGTTTTCATTATCTATGCTTTGTAACCTGGGAACTATCGCCTGTATTTTGTAAATGTCTAAACTTCGGTAAATCAGCCAGTTAACTGTTTACCTGCGCAAATTAAGCAAAATCTGATGTATTAAAAGAGTACTAAAATACTATTCATTCTATCGGTAATTCGGTATGATCTTTTGCGTAATATTAGATTAATGCAATGTGTTTTGTTGAGATGCTTAGCATTTTCTCGAGTTTATTCATAAATTTATAAATAGAGTTTAATATCGCTGACGGAAATATGTAGGTATATACATGTATATGATTCATTTTGAAAAATAAATTGTGCACTTTATTTGTTATAGTGCATGTTTCTTATGTTTAATTGTTTACAATTTCTATTTACTAACCATATTTGAGTGTTAAGCTTCGAATTATAAGCAAGATACAGAGATTTGCTCACAATTCTATGTACAGAGATCTGAGGCCATTCTTTTTTTCCACTTTAAATGCTGAATAGGAAATACCAAATTAAAAATCTTAAGCTGAATGTAATAATTTTTAACTCGTGTGAAAAAAATATGACTCAAACCTAGCTGAATTGTAAGCTCTGTATCTTGCTTATAATTCTACGATTGACACTGAAATTTTGGTTGATCATTAGAAATGTCTTGCTAAATGTTAAATACTTGTACAAAAAAATTAACGGATGATATGCTGTATATAACTACTCTCTAGGGCCCCCTCTTTATACAATGAATAATGTGAAATCTACATCAATTTTGATAGTTTTTCAGACATGAGTAAATAAAAACGACACCGTTAAACAATTTCCATAGTTCTGACACATTTCTGTTGCGGGGATAAAGGAATTATCGCTATTCCAAAGAAAATATTACAGTGGAAAATTATCCTGGTCTGTAGCCATTTTTATTTTTTAATAAAGATGAAAATAATGGGTGTGCCATAGTAAAATAGAGTGATGTGCCTGTCAATACTGTAACATTGATTTTTATAGTTCTTTAACATGTCACGTGACAACAATTTTCATTCCAGTGTATTCATCACTCAAATGTGAGTAAAGTTATAAAAGTCACACGAGTTTACGCCAGGTAAACAACAGTCATTTAATTATAACGGAGAAGACAAATTAAATTTTTGAATGTTTTTAATTTGAGGAATTGAGCGGATTGGAGTACAATTTTCTTCTTCACATCTATGGGATATTTAATAAAATGCAATGACTATTATATGATATTTTTAAAAAAATACAATAACTAGTAAGTAGTTGAGGAAGAAAATGTACCTATATGTTCTCATATATTTTGATCGCTTTATAAAGTGGGGGAAGGGGGTGGGGGCAGAACGAAAATATAGGGAATTGGAAGTTAACAGTGTACCCCTACCAAATGTTAGTTTTATATCTTGCGTAGGATTTTCTTATTCTGGGTAAAAATAGTATTCCATAAAGATACAATGTCAAAGATTACTTGTATGCAAAAATAAGTGTAAAATTCGAATACTTTACAATATTTATTTTTTGTTATTCTACTGAGGGGCCATATGGCACAATATCTTTTGAACGCCCATTGTTGCTCAGGTGAGCGATGTGGCCCCATGGGCCTCTTGTCATTATCTATGCTTTGTAACCTGGGAACTATCGCCTGTATTTTGTAAATATTTACGTATCAAATCAAACAGAGACTTCGGTAAATCAGCCAGTTAACTGTTTACCTGCTCAAATTAAGCAAAATCTGATGTATTAAAAGAGTACTAAAATACTATTCATTCTATCGGTAATTCGGTATGATCTTTTGCGTAATATTAAATTAATGCAATGTGTTTTGTTGAGATGCTTAGCATTTTCTCGAGTTTATTCATAAATTTAAATAGAGTTTAATATCGCTGACGGAAATATGTAGGTATATACATGTATATGATTCATTTTTAAAAATAAATTGTGCACTTTATTTGTTATAGTGCATGTTTCTTATGTTTAATTGTTTACAATTTCTATTTACTAACCATATTTGAGTGTTAAGCTTCGAATTATAAGCAAGATACAGAGATTTGCTCACAATTCTATGTACCACTTTAAATGCTGAATAGGAAATACCAAGTTAAAAATCTTAAGCTGAATGTAATAATTTTTAACTCATGTGAACAAAATATGACTCAAACCTAGCAGAATTGTAAGCTCTGTATCTTGCTTATAATTCTACGATTGACACTGAAATTTTGGTTGATCATTAGAAATGTCTTGCTAAATGTTAAATACTTGTACAAAAAAATTAACGGATGATATGCTGTATATAACTACTCTCTGGGGCCCCCTCTTTATACAATGAATAATGTGAAATCTACATCAATTTTGATAGTTTTTCAGACATGAGTAAATAAAAACGACACCGTTAAAAAATTTCCATAGTTCTGACACATTTCTTTTGCGGGGATAAAGGAATTATCTCTATTCCAAAGAAAATATTATAGCGGAAAATTATCCTGGTCTGTAGCCATTTTTATTTTTGAATAAAGATGAAAATAATGGGTGTGCCTTAGTAAAATAGAGTGATGTGCCTGTCAATACTGTAACATTGATTTTTATAGTTCTTTAGCATGTCACGTGACAACAATTTTCATTCCAGTGTATTCATCACTCAAATGTGAGTAAAGTTATAAAAGTCACACGAGTTTACGCCAGGTAAACAACAGTCATTTAATTATAACGGAGAAGACAAATTATATTTTTGAATGTTTTTAATTTGAGGAATTGAGCGGATTGGAGTACAATTTTCTTCTTCACATCTATAGGATATTTAATAAAATGCAATAACTATTATATGATATTTTTAAAAAAATACAATAACTAGTAAGTAGTTGAGGAAGAAAATGTACCTATATGTTCTCATATATTTTGATCGCTTTATAAAGTGGGGGAAGGGGGTGGGGGCAGAACGAAAATATAGGGAATTGGAAGTTAACAGTGTACCCCTACCAAATGTTAGTTTTATATCTTGCGTAGGATTTTCTTATTCTGGGTAAAAATAGTATTCCATAAAGATACAATGTCAAAGATTACGTGTATGCAAAAATAAGTGTAAAATTCGAATACTTTAGCATACCGGTATTTATTTTTTGTTATTCTACTGAGGGGCCATATGGCACAATATCTTTTGAATGTCCATTGTTGCTCAGGTGAGCGATGTGGCCCCATGGGCCTCTTGTTAGTCTTTGATTATAACCTGTTGGTAAGGCGTAATTTATCTATCTATGTATAGAAATAATCTGTTAGTAACATATTTCAAGTGTGTGGGATATATTTACATAATATATATATATTATAATATACATGTATTTATACATACATGTTATATATAATTTAACTATTTTGGTTCAATTTTGAACAACTTCATTGACCTGCAAAATGCAAATGTTTTGATTTTACCATATGATTATTTTTGTGAAAACTTGTAGTTGACCAAAATACAGAGGCTATTGACTACCCACTTCATGAAGCTTCTAAACGAGGAAACATCACATTTATGAGGGAATGCATATCAAACAATGTAAGTGGTTCAATTATTCTTCTGATTGCATGATGTTTTTTTTTCTATTACCGGGGTACTATTTGAAAGCCATTCCAGTAGAACGAGTCTTAAGGACATGAATTTTACTTCTGTTTAACAGAGAAACTTTAATTCTATTATTATCAATATATTATGAATTTTTTTTACAATATGAGTGATGGGGTTAAGATATTTCCATTTGATTCATTTATAATTTTTTTTACTGTATTTAATATAATTACCGTTATATAGAGTGGTGAACTTTAAAAGGTTGTCAAACAAGCCAAAGATCTGGTAGCCAGAAGAGATCGGAGTTTTGGTTATGGTAGTTCAATACCCAGTACCTAAAAAAAAAAAAAAAAAATAAGAGAAATTGAGACATTGTCTCCACTAAATTGTTTTTTGTTATTGAATGCAGGTGTCTGTCAATGGCTTAGATAAAGCTGGATCCACTCCTCTACACTGGGCAGCACATGGGGGACACATAGACTGTATCCAGTTATTACTCGGCTCAAACTGTCAGGTCAACGTTCAGGTACACGTCTTTGTCTCTAATCCATGCAGCACATTATGCATGTACATGTAATTGGTAAAAATTAAATGGTGTTTTTTTTTTAATGAAGCATTTCTGGTACAATTTAAGTGTCATCATATTACATGTATCTATTACGTTGTGCATATGAAGTATTAGATAATCTGCTTATTGAGTGCTATATGTAATATATGTATATATATATATGTAATACATGTAATGTTCACTCTCCTCTATAACTGAATTACACATCTGTCTTTTCCACTTCATTTAATGACCGTGCCAGCAACAGTAATATAGAAACCTGGAGTATCAGATTTAAAATGTTAAACCTCTTGCATGTTCGTACATGTATTTTCTACATATAGGATGTAAGCATTGTGAATATTTCTTACATAATAAAATTATACTCTCATAGGAACTCCAATCCATTGACTGTTCTTGCAATTACTTTTGTTGACAGAATAAATTAGGAGACACCCCATTACATTCAGCAGCCTGGAAGAACCATGCAGAGGCAGTCAAACTGTTAATTCAGAAAGGTATTTATTCCCAATGTGTCAGCTTTAATGTTTTACTTCTTTAGAGAATATTTCCACTTCTTACACTTACCAAATTTTTTGTCCCAACAGCATACTGCTATTGCTTGTAAATGTATATAATCTGTCTTTTTAAATCAAATACAGATGTATTGTATGGGCACAGGTGCTTGTGACAGGAACTATGATGCCTCCTTATTCCTTCTTCACCATATTTTAAGTGTTTAAGTTTTATTTTGTTTCAAGGTGCTGGAGTGGATATTAAGAATAATGAAGGCAGGTTGCCACTGGAGCTAACGAAGGATCCAGAGTGTGCAGCCTTGATCAAACAAGCAGGTAACACAGTTCATCCCATTGGCTAATGTTTGACTGAAAAATTTATTTTGCATGTTCAGTTAAACTATTTACAATATAAATGTATGGTGAAAATCCATCTCTCATTTAGAAAATTTAAGAAGTTTATTTGCCATCATGTACTGGTATTCTAATGTTCTAATAAAGTCCCAGGCAATTGAATTGTAGGTAATTGCTTATGCAGACCTTTCTTACTTATTTAATAAAATATGAACCTTTTTGTTACAGTTGCACCAAGGAACAGTTATTCAAATGATTATGGAGATGAGGAGGACTCCGATTAGACTCATTCAACCATGTCAAGATGGTGGATTTCATTTTGATCCACTGGTTTTCTCAGTCCATTTATAATTGTGCAACATTTACCTTAGGTTGACCATTTAAAACTTTGAAAGCACTGTGCACAGAGTGTGCTATTTATAACACAGAGGCATTTACCTTTTATTCAATGTAAAAAGGTGTGTAAAATTCTTGTTTTCACAAGATGAACATCATGTATTCAGTGAAATGAAAACAAAACTGCTTTATATAATGGTATGTATTTGCAGTTTTATCTTTGTGAAAATATTTTCTTTTAGAGAGGTATAGCGTTCTTAAATATTAATTTCATACTATGAAGGCAATTTATGTGTGGCCAAGTGGTAGCGCAGAGGTATTTTTGATTTGAGGTTGCTGGTTCAATTCCCCCAAATAAGGAGGGTTTTGAAAATTGTATGGTAATTCGACAGATATTTCAATCTTATGGAAAATAAAGAGCAGACAGAGGATCTGATTTTAATCAGATTGATGAAAAATATACCTCCTGTTCAAACACGGAACTTTTGGGTAAAAAACTAAAAAAAAGTGCTATACCTCTTTGTTTACTCTTTGTGGAATTTACATGTATTTTTTCCCCTGAAATATATTTATTTCTGTTTTATTGTATGTAATTGTGAGTCAAACTTATTTTTTTATAGGTTTGTAAGTTTGAGAAAAGTACATGTTCAGTTTAGGTGAATCTCAGTCTATGTATTGTTTTAATCAATTGTGCTTCAAATAACAATACTTCTGAAATTAAAAAAAAAAAAAACAAGCAAGGTGCAAAAGGAAAATTGTTTGAAATGATAGGAATTTTTAAACACATTTTATGTTCTTCCCATTAAAAACATGTTATGAATATGAGCCAATTTAAACCACATTCCATTGATGCCATTTTAAAATGATACTCATCATGAGTGACATCTAGTTTTTTGAATCAACAATTTTAAAATTTTGATTTGATCCGATATAGAAAATGAGCAGCTAATCCTAACGTTATTTCCTGTTATCTAGATTTTTACTGAACTATTTCCTTAACAAACTTTAAAATGAACTATATACTGTATTTAAATCCTTATTTTACTTCCTCTTTCTCCTTAGTCAATTATCATAGCATTTTAAATCCATAATATTTATTGGAATATTGATGCATGGACAACAATATCTGGTTTTGATTATTGAAAAAAATTTGCCAAAAAAGACCCCTCTCTTTTCCCAGCAAATAAATTAAAACCTATTAATGAGAGAAAGAATGTGTATGATGAAAACTTGTTAATGTGAGAATGTATTTTATAAATATGAAGTACCAGTACTTATTATTTCATTGCTCTTATGCAATTTCTGTTCAATTTATAAAAAAATCAAGTTTTGTTTTCCTTTCACATTGAAATTTGATAATTATTATATAAACATGTTAAAATCTATTTTTGTTTATGTAATTTTTTTTATATTATACCTACATGTAACATGCATAAAAACAATGCATTCAGTATACAACTTATCAACTAGTCATCAGAAGGTGTATCAATATCAACTCTTGCTCTGAATTGTTTATTAAAATATTTCTTAAAAATTGTACATTGTACTTCTATGCAATAAAGTAGTAAAATGCAAACAATGTTGCACTTCTCAGTTTCAAAGAATTCTAAGCTCTGTATCTTGCTTTTATAACCGACATTAAAAGTTGGTGTCCACAAGATATTCCTTCATGAAGCATCGTTAACATTGAAGTAAAATTGAATAGTTTAGCTCAAATCATTACCATGCCCCTTTATCTTCCTAGGCTGCATTCAAGATCATATCAGTTACCCATTGGCACCTGACGTTACATATATTTCTCGTGATTAAAAATTATATATCCTCATTAAGTAGAGGGTATATTTTTTATTATGAGAAAATTAGATAACGTTAGATAGAGGGTATATTTTTTAAATCTGAACACCGCTCGTAAATGGGCACTGTCACACAGGTACCTGGTATATAAACCCTTCAATTTCGTTACACCCGATTGCACACCTGAAACTCGTGGCCGACGTGTAGTATTTCTATCATGTTCTTTGGATTTTATGCATTTATGTCTTATACTATGTGCATATTCTGTTTGTAAATAATGCATTGACCAATTTATTTGATGTTAGTATTCTCCTGGCTTGAAAAAAGTGCGTAAAACTTGATAATTTCATCGCGACCGAGTAACACGGCCAGGCAAGATGTACGTCCACACACGTGAGACCTCTACAGCAAAGTACTTTGAACTGTTTCGAGGTCTTCGCCTTATATAGGGGTTGTAGGGACAGCAGTGATGAAAGAGAAATATGGCGGACAGTGCCTATTTACGAGCGGTGTTCAGTTTTAATATGAGAAAAATATATGTCAGGTGCCTGTGCAGTTACCTAGCCCTACAGTCTTAAAAGATATGCTAGGTTAGGTTTCAATACTATCTAGATATCTAACCTACTAGATATAGATATAACCTAGATATCCAGCCAGGGCAATTGTAGCTATGATCTTGACTGCAGCCCAGTATTCATGATGCATTGTAATACATGCAATATCAAGTAAGTTTCAGCTTCTTTAACATAAACATCAATACGTGTATGTTGATTATCCAAAGATATATGTCATAGCACGTTTGAAGTCCAAACCATGCACTGTTAATTATGTACATCAGAAAACAATACATCAACAGCATGACTGGTATTTGGTTAGTTGCAGAGCTGTAGACCTAAAGGTTCACAACTAGCCTCTCAAAATGTAACATCCATGCAATTTTGATTTAGCAAGGGTACAGTTTCTAAGAGGATCCAAGCCAAAAACTTGAATGCAAAAAAAGGGATCAAATTCAGCATCTGTCTAACTACATGTACCAGGTACTAGTAATACATTGCAAGTCTCTCCAGTGAAGCTGCCTACATCTTCAAAATGTGAGCTAACAATTCCACAGTCTCTTGAGATCAGTTTCTGTGGAGTCATATTTTGTCAGTATCCTCAAAAGCAGGATTATGATACATGTACCTTAAGTTCCTATGTTAATCAAAAGACTAAGGACTAATTGACGGCCACTAAAAAACATACCAACTCATGAACTCTGAATTAATAATACAAAAAAAAAGGACAAGAAGGTGTATAGGGCTTATTGTTTATTTCTTTTTTACATTCGTGGCTGTCTGTAACCCTGAACAGCTGTGATGGGTTGTGTGACCTGCAGACCTTGAAGGTTTCCGAAGTCCTGAAAAATACAAACCAAAATCAACCCTTTGGAGCTTATGAAACGAATATATACATCTATACAATAACGTGTGGTCACGAAGGCTTCTTTGCTAATGAAAGGTCCTCCATTCAAGGCAGTTTTAAATGTTAAGGAAGTTTTTACCTCGTATTACCAATTCCCTGATTAACTGCTACCAGTATACATCTCATTTGATGTTTTTAAGTTATATACATGTACCTAGCTATATGCATGTAAATCTGAATATCAATGAAGACAAAATTTTGACAGTATCATATTCTTGTGGCTTGGAGACAAAATATTTTATAAACCACAGTATTACATCTCAAAAATGCATATATGTTACAGGAACAAAGAATACAAATAAAGTTTTGAATTGATTGACAGATTATCATGATTTGATTTCTGATGTTTTGCCAGCATTTAAAACACTACTCACCAAGGCTTTCAACATTTCTTTAGTGTCTGGATCAACTTCAATAATGTCATGTTGATCAATGTAGGAGATCTAAAGAAATAAAAGAAATCAATGCTTTGAAATAACATTATTTGTTGTGCTTGATTACTTGTAATGTAGAGGTCATTTTGAAGAAACAAGAATATTTGTAAAAACTCAATTCATTTTTAAATAATATTTAATACATGTAATTGGAATTTAATGCAAATCAATATAATTCAGTCAACTTTCCATATTAATTAACAGTTAAGACTTCACAGGACCGCCAAAAACTTTTGAGATATCCATGGGTTCAATATTTGAAGTTAATAAATTATAATGCTGCATATTCTTATTGTGAACTTCAAGCAGTAAATGTTCTTATTGATATTTTGTCAATTTTTTCCTTTTGAAAAGAAGATGGGTGAATAAGGCGTGTAAACTGCCTATATGAGGATAGATAAGATACCATAAAATTAAAATATCAACAAATCTCATAATTTCTTTCTAAATTATTGAAAACAATGTATATTTACCATTACATCGATTTATAACCCTTAAATATATTTATTAATTGGAATAGGTTGATTTAAACTGGCTTATGCATGTCAAAACCTCCAAAATAGTGTCATTTTTATAACTTCAATGCCTTTTCTTTTATAGAGTTGGTCTGAGCTCCATATTTTTGTCATAGTCTATATAAGGTTTAAAGGAAATCAAACCGATTCCAATCAACGAAAACATGGAAAGACGACCCACTATACTTAAAAAATGTCATTTTGTATTGCAACAATTGAACGTTTTAGAAAAATATTACAAGTCCGTAAATTCGTGGTTGAAGTCACATATTAGCATTTAACGATGGAGATTGTTGTGACTGAAATGGCTCAGTGGTTAGAGCACCAGACAGTAGGTAACATTATAGAGCTAGGGTTTTTAGGTTGTGGGTTTGATACCACCAAAACTTATGAATTTATTTTTTTTTCTTATCGTTTGTTAAAATATTCAAAACTGAATATAGTTAGAAACTGTGCTTTTGTAAACTTGTATTATAACATTATCAAGTATATTTAGTTAAAAAAAATTTAATTTGAAATTGTATTTACGACTAAACCAAATGGGCATTTGCGCTATCTTGTTCGCCCATCTTTATTTATGGTTCTCTTTAGACATACATGGTCTATGGAAAGTATGTAAACTATTTACATGTATTGTATATGACAATTGGCAATACAAAGGAACCAAATATACAAGTATATGGAAACTACAAAAAAGGCCTTGCTATCGATTAGAAATATTATGAAAACTTTGATATTTTTAACTTGTAATAGATAAGTTTTACTTTGCTACTCTCCGTGCACTTTCATTTGTCATAAAAACCAGAGCACATAATACTTCAATAATCTGTTTACATCAAAATCCAACATTTTACCTCTGGGACGTAGTTGTCTCTGCGCTCACGTTCCTCCTCCTGCAGTTTGATGGAGATACCTCTCACTGGCCCTCTCTGAATACGCTTCATCAAGTGAGTGACAAACCTGTCATTGACAAACACTTCAATTATTACCTTCTAATACATTGTAGAGTCCTATTATTAGCCAGTGAAAGAAAAAGTGAACAAGCTCACATACCCAGGGGTGTGCAATTACAAAATTTGGTCACTAGCCCAGGGGCTAGTAGGAGTAACAAGGTTACTAGCCCAAGATTCAAAGTTACTAGCCAGACATTTGTCGGACATGTTGACATTTCATTTTATAAAATGCCTAAATTTTATGTTCATAATGTTTTCTCCTGTATGATACTATAGTATATGATTATTAAAGCTGAACACCGCTCGTAAATAGGCAGTGTCCGCCATATTTCTCTCTAACCACCGTTATCCCTACAACCCCTATATAAGCAGCAGACCTCTTAGCAGTTTAAAGTATTTTGCTGTAGAGGTCTCACCTGTGTGGACGTACATCTTGCCTCGCCGTGTTACTCGGTCGCGATGAAATTATCAAATTTTACGCACGTTTTTTCAAGCCAGGAGAATACTAACATCAAATAAACTGGTCAAAATATAATTTTCAAACAGAATATGCACATAAAATAAGAATTAAATGCATTAAATCCATTGACCACGAGAGGAAAACTACACGTCGGCCACGAGTTTCAGGTGTGCAATCGGGTGTAACGAAATCGAAGGGTTTATATACCAGGTATCTGTGTGACGGGGCCTATTTACGAGCGGTGTTCAGCTTTAATATACAAAATATTTATTATTTTCATGTTTTCTGCAGAAGACTAGTTCAAAAATATTCAACTTCATTGATCTCTCACATTTATGTTACAAAATTGGTTTGAATGTTTATACATGTATAAGAAAACCTAAACATAACATTTGTGAACGTGATCACTGCAACTATCTATGTGTGCATGTATTTTATCCTGTTGAATTTCCATGTACAAAATACAACTATGCAGTTAGAACCATTTTAACAAGGCCTTGGACTTTCAGTAGGACGTGACTATCTATTTACTGCGTCAAAACAAGTTAAAATGATGCTGGTTTCAAGTGAAATATACACCGATTGCGTAGTCTTTACGCAAAAGCCAGACAAATCTTGTTGATTTCAATGAGCCATGGCTGAGTGGCCTACGATGAAATAGACAGGAAATTACGTCACAATGCTGTTTGACACCAACTACCCAAAGTCCAAGCTCTTGTTAAAATGGTTCTAATTATGTAATGGTAAATTTTAATTGAAAATAATGTAAAATGCACAAACAATAATATGCAAAATATGATTTTTTTTTTAAATTCACTAAGCAGGTCACTTTAAGATGTGTTCATGAGAATAGTTACTGCAGAAATTTATAATATCTCTGTAATGCATCTCTCTCTCTCTTTTTTTAAAGCCATTGAATACTTATTAAAGAAACGCCAATTCAACACAAAAGGAAAAGGGAATCATTTTACAGTGATGTCAATTGTAAACAGCTGCACAGGTAACTATCCAAGCCATGTGCAGTTAGACGTGACTATCTCGTCTAGCCACTGGTCAACACTGTCGGTAAAACTTCAAAGTCTGAAACTTTGTAGAAGCTTCTCAGAAGAATGTAGCGCGAGAAAAAGATGCGCAAGAAATTTTTAGGCTATCATGACACAAAAGGAGCAGATTTTATGCCTCTGTGATAACAATGACGATAAAATTTTCCTACTAGGACGTTGCAAATTTACCGGCACATCTTTACAACTCTAATTATGATTTACTAGCCCGACGGGCTACCACAGGTAATGTTTTTGCTAGCCCGACCTCTAAAATCGGTACACCCGGGCGTCGGGCGATGGTAATTGCACACCCCTGATACCCCACGCTCCCTTTTTACTTGACAATGATACCCACAATGAATGGCAAAGTACGCATTAAATACACAAAATAATTTGATAAAGGGCATAACTCGCAAAAAACTTTCTGCAAATAAGCACATCAATTCCTTTGTTTTTAACAACTTAAAAACTTTTTGAAGTTCAAAAGGGTCGAAATTCGCAGAAAAAAAATAAGGAATCAGAATTTCCTGATAATATGCACATCTGCATATTGTGTACTAAATGCCAACAAAGTTTCACTAAATTCCAAGCAGTGGTTTAAGAGGTGTTGCACTTACAAACTGTTAATTACTTTATTTAAAATAGGGACAAAATTTTAAGTTCAAAAGGGCCAAAATTCCCTGAAAAATAATGGAATCTGATTTTTATGGTAATATACACATCTTCACATTGTGCCCTAAATACCTACCAAGTTTTACAAAATTCCACAGAGCGGTTTAAGAGACGTTGAGCTTACAAAAAAACATGACTGACGGACTAGTCAAAAAACATTATACCCCTTGCAACATGGGGTAAATATAGATTTAGTAATGTCAGTGGTGATGTGGGTTGGGTCGGTGCCTGTGTATGTGTGTTTGAGGGAGGGAAGGCGTGTACCTTTTATTTGCTACACGTATATAAATTACAGTTCATACATTGTACTTTAACATATGTCAAAGGATATGATGTTAAACACAAGGCAAGTACTTATTGCATGTTTACTTCCTAAATACTGTAAACAAACTTTTATTTGCATGTGAAATTTTTTTTGCAAGGTTCGCAAAAGCCTTCTCCTTGTGAATATTTCTCACTGAGACCCAGTCCTCAAATGTTTTTCCCCCCAGATAACCTGACATCTTGACTGCAAAAATTATTCACTGCTCTACCCAGTTTGTCTCCAGTTAATCGCAAAATAAAATCATTGTGAACAAAAGTTGGATTACAGTAAGCCTTCTTTTAAAAATGTTGAGACTTTATCAAATTGATCTAGGGGGTTATGATATACATCAATGCATTTTGTTTTAAAAAGATATTTTGGTAGGAAGAAAAACATGACATAGCTTACTAGTACTCTCTAGTTTTAATTCCTACCAAAAGTACCATACAGGCAATAGAAAAAAAAAATCCAATCAAAAGATCTTTACAGATGTACATAGGAAGTTCAAATAAGATACAGTGGCCTGCTCATGCATGTATCTGTTTAATTAAATGTCATGCTTAAAATTAGTCTGATTGTTATATAAAACAATGTTAATATTTACACAATGAAGACTTAAAATTTTGATAAATCAATTTTTAAAAAAATATTTGTGATAACTTCTCTGTATCATGATAGAGCTTTGAATTCGTAACTTATAATTTTTAAAGCCAGTAACTGATTTTCAATTTGCAAATAGAAGAAATCAAAAGTAGAGAATAAATAAAAGGAGGCAATGTTGTTTTCAGAATTAAATTAATCTTCTTGAGACACACATTGATAAATCATGACTTCCTGGATGCATTTGATTTTAACCTTATAAATTTGTCATAGAGCAAAACATTGTTGTATAAAATTTTTAAATAAATAGGTTTATTCATTTTGAATCTTGATTGGTATGTAAATAGTGGGCTACATACAGGCATTTGACAACCAAATGGAAATGAAACTGCCAAACTTCTAGTATTAAACAGGTTGGGCAAATGTTTTACCCCATTTAGTGGTGAAACTCCTGTACAATATACCCACTTTACCTACTCAATGAAAGATATTTTATATTCATTTGGGATAACGTTTTTCTGAAGAAAAAGTGCATCATGTTTACAAACAGAGCAAGTACTGTTGTGTTTATATCATAATTAAACATTATTTTAAATTATTAATTCTATGTGTTGAATTCTCATTTCTCAGGCTCTTTACTTTCGATTCTTATCACCCTGGCAATTAAACCGGGTCCATAGGACAACATCAAAATTTTAACAATAGAAGGTTCAATCTATTTTAACATATGACATTGGTACCATTAACCAGATGAATAAAACTTACCCTGCAACCTTGTTCCTCAGTTTCTTACTGGGCAGGATTGCAATTTCTTCACATACTCGTTTGTTGGTATGGAAATCCAATGTGAGCTTAGTGTAATATTTTTCAATAATTACACGAGCTGCTTTTTTGACGGTCTTCGTCCTCACACGAGCCTAAAATGACATCGATAAAATTGACAATATACTTCATCTCGAATACACAAAATCTGCTTCAAAACATGAACATCGAACACTAGGTTCGTAGCTGAATGTCAACACTGAGTTTTCTTCGATCATTAAACACATTTCTGTAATGTTTTCATATAGAATAACATGCTCAGGGTATAAAAGATATATCAAGGAACTGTTTTTATTTTCATTAATTGTTATTAGTGTGTTACAAAGACCGAGATGACACCGATTTGTATCTAAAAGGCATGAGTTTCTCACCATCTTTGATATAAAAACGGAAAAGGAAGTTAACGGTGAAATATGGTCGGAGAAAACAAAATTCCGAAAAAAAAAATTAATTAGAAAACTACTTTAAAAATGTTATCTTTCAGATAATGATTTAATCTATATGATTATTATTGGTTCTAATTAATTAAATCCTTAGGTTTGTCTAGAAAATAATTTTCACTGAAATTTTCGGAAAAATAACGTTTAATACATAATATTTTATGAATTATTTTTTCTTCGTATTCATCTTAGCGTTTGAGACGACCGACCGTTGACACGTATTTTCAAAACAATATTTTACATTGAACCAATATTTTTTTCAGAGGTTAGTATGTAACATGTCGTTATATATATATATGTGCAATCCGCATGAACACTTGGTTAAATACCTCTTTTTGGAAGCATTAAGTGCTTGGGTGGAAACTGTTGGGTAAATTTGAAAGTACGTAATTTTTTATATTTTTAATTTCCGACATTAGCTATATTTATTTGGAGAAAATGATATACAAAGTTTGTAAACAAAAAATACTTAAAGCATGCGCAGATCTAGAGGGGGATCGGGGGGGGGGGATCCCGACTCCCCCTCCCCTCCCCATGGAAAATGAAAATTTCATAGTAAAATTAGTCACAAATATGTCTCGTACCCCCTACCCCCCTGGCAAACACACCAATTATCCTTTGGACCCCCCCCCCCCCCCGGCATACATGCCAACTATCCCGATTTCCGCGGGATTCTCCCAATTTGACGTCAAAAATAAAAATAAAAATCCCGATATCCCGATCGAGATTGCCAAAATACCCAGAAATCCTGATTCTCAAAAAATTTAACCCATTTTACAATCATAAGTCCTGAAATTTTAAATCCTGCGCTGCTTGTCTAAGCTAACCAATGAAAAAGTGGGATTATGACTGCCATTGCTGTTTACCTGTATTGTGTGTACCGCGTGTTTAAATATATCGGGATGTGTGAATTGGTGCAATTACCTGTACGCTACCTGTGTCGTGGTGTTTGTAATCCTAATGAGGAGCATGTTTTGATAGTAATTAATCGGGAAATATGAGGATGTGTAGCAAAATACCTCACTTTTTACACAAACTTTGACAAGTATGGGGGTTACACCACAAAAGAAGAAAACGAAACTTCTGTCCCGATATCTGAGCAAGTGGGAGGCAGATTCCCGATTTTCGGGATGGCTATGGGGATCCAAACTGGGTGACAACCATGCATATTGCCGTGCATGCAATAGGTATGTTTAACTTATAAAAAGTACATTTGAAAATATTTAATTATTGACTATATCATGTATATGGTATACTGGTATATAGGAGGTCAAAATCGACAGGGTCCTTATTTCGACAGTGTTTTTTTTGTTTTTTTGTTTTTTCTTTTCTCATACATTTCGTTTGTACATTCTATTGTATAGAACTACAGGACAAATTTACAGCCAGTACATTAAAATGTTCATGAAGATAGTAAAGGAAATATTGAATGTGAAATATTTTACCAGAAAATAAATGAATTTGACTAACCCTTTATTCCTTTTTGCATTTATTTTTTTTAAGCATCTCACCACAAATATTATTATTATTGTGTATATATATTGTCTGCAATGACTAACATTTGTTGATGAAAACTCAGGTAGTTTTGGCAAGTTTAATAATTTAAGATAAATTGGAGCAACAGGAGCTCCTGTTGTACTACTATATAAAAAAAATATCTACAAGAAAAATATATTTTTTAAACTTTATGAGTAACAAACAATTTATTTTTTAGGGATTTTAGGGTGGACCATGGTGGAATGAATGATGTAACAAAGCACACAAAGACAGCCATCCATCAAGCCAGCATCAAGTCCCATAAATCAACACCTGCTGCTACCAACTTCTTTGTGAAGTCAAAATTGGATCAAGATGAAGGTAATTAAGTTTTTTTTCTCTTAATTTTCTAAGCATTATTTTTACTTTTTTATTTTATTTTCAAATAAAATTTCTAAAGTCAGGAAACTATTATTAATACTTAAAATTTTTACTATCACTTTATATAGCAACTTTTTAATATAATTATATTAATTATTTATTTTGTTTTGTAGATGTCACAAGAGCAGAGGTCCTGTTTGCCAACTTTGTTGTTGAACACAACCTGTCGTTCCTTGTCGCCGACTGCTTCACCAAGCTGTGCAAGTCCATGTTTCCAGATAGTAAGATCGCCACTAAGTTCTCTTGTGGAAGGACCAAGACAACCCAGATTGTGAACCGCTCCTTGTCTCCATCTCTTCACCAGGACGTGGTACAGCATCTGCAGACCCAATCATTTTCCATGGCCATTGATGAAAGCAACGACAGGAATTGCAACAAGTCCCTTGCCATCCTGTTCTGCTACTTCACAGATCGTTCCTACACCAAATTCCTGGCCATGCCAATTTGCAACACTGGAACTGCATCCAACATCTTCGATCATCTCCAGCAGGTTTTCCTTGAGAATGACATTCCTTGGTCAAATTTGGTTGGATTTGTGTCTGACAACTGCAGCGTCATGACCGAGAAACACAACTCCGTAGTGTCCAGAATGAAGGAGAAGGTGCCGTCTGTGTTTGACTTTGGTTGTGTCTGCCATCTAGCCAACTTGTGTGCCATTGCTGGAATCAAGACCCTACCCCTTCCAGTGGAAGATCTCCTTGTAGATGTCTACTTCCATTTTTACAACAGTTCAAACAGGAAGGAGAAGTATAAGGAGTTCTTAGACTTTACAGACACAGAACCCAGCAAGATCATCAAGAATTCCTCAACGAGACAGCTGAGCTTGGAAAAGTATATCAATCGCCTTCTAGATCACTGGACAGCACTTCAATCCTACTTCAACTCCCATGACGACATGGAAAAGCCAGGCCGAGTGAAGAAGTGTGCTGCCTTCCTAAAGGACCATGAGATGAGGCTCTACTTCCACTTCTTGAGCTTCATCATGCAGCCCCTCAACAATTTCAACACCATGTTCCAGGCTGATGAGTCAAGAATTGGGTATCTTCAAGATGGGATGAATGTATTGCTGTGAATGTTCCTGGGGAAGTTTGTACAGGCCAAGGTCAACCAAACCAGCCAGAATCTGACTTCTGTGCCATTTGAAGATAACCAGAACCAACTCCAAGACAATCATTGCCATTGGTTCAGCAGCAAGGGCCTATCTAGTGGACAACGAGGATGAGATCCCAATATCTTCACTCAGGAGATTTTTCATGTCTGTGAGGAAGTTCTACATCTCTGTTACCACAAAGATGCTGGCCAAGTTCCCTTTTGAAGATCCAGTTGTGTGTGGACTTTCTCTGCTGAATCCAAAGAACAGAGGTGATCTTCCACCATCATCAATCACTGACATTGCAAGAAGATTTCCCCATCTTGTGGCAGAGGAGGACTTCACAAACTTGGAAGAAGAATTCCTGGATTACCAAACAACACCATCCAGTGAATTCCCCAGCTGTGATAATGTGAGGACTGATGAGTTCTGGGGATCCATTCTACACCTCAGTAACAGGAACACCCAGAAGCCAAGGTTTCCCCTTATGAAGAAAGTGATCTCTGCTGTGCTCACTATACCAAACTCTAATGCAGACTGTGAAAGGGTGTTTTCCATCGTCAAGAAAATCCAGACAGACATGAGGAGCAACCTAGACAACTCAACATTGTGTGCCCTCCTGACCTCCAAGCTGAACCAGAAAGAGAGATGCCACAGCTTCAAACCAACAAAGGAGCAGCTGAAGTGCGCCAAGAGTGCCTGTGTTTCCTACAACAATGGACTGTGATTGTGATGATGTGCCATGTGATTTTGTGTCATGCTTATTGTGCTATGTAATATAATATTAGACAAACAGTTATGTGCATGCAAAATATTTATTGTTTGTTGAGTTTTTAAAGATTGATGTTACTATATGAAAATAAAGTTATGTACTTTATTCTTGTTTTAATTTGAAAGAGGAAATTGATTGATAAACACACTATTAAGTAAATGATAAATAGATAAAGAAAGAGATAGATGAATATCTAGGAGCACAATACATGTAGTTAATGCAAACCAGTAATACGACAAAACACCGCGAATTTTCCTTCTAGGAAAATGTCGTCGCACGTAAAATCCCCCATGGAGATTTTCAAAAGTTGGCATGTATGCCCCCAGGAAAAAATTTCTGGATCCGCGCTTGCTTAAAAGGCAATGATCGTTCTAAAGATTCGCCCGCTTGTATAACAAATTATTTGATATTGTAGTTGCAAATGAAAAAAATCGATCAAACACCTTTAAGGTGGTACAAAACAGATACAATACAGCTAACATTTTCCTACATTCCTAAAGTTCAATTTTTCTGAAATTTTGATATTTTGTTATTTGGAAGCAAATCTATAAATATGCAAAATTTAAAAAAAAAATCCAATTTGACAATTTTTGCCCACATCGCCTCAAACCTACCATTTGAATCTCCTTTCAGTGTAGTGTATAATTAAATAATCATTGTTAGAATTTGTTATGCGAATAAGTTACTTTTTAAGATATTACAAATGATTGTACCGCTGTTGTACAGGAGACCTTTTTATTACTTATTATACAGACACTGAAATATTAAATTCTAATGGATAACTTATGGTAATTTCTGATGTAATACTGTAAACGTCTTTAATTTCACGGGTCTAAAATTTCACGGTATGCCCAGTTGTTACCTTTTGCAGTGGTTTTAATTTCACAATTTTTCTATGATTAAAAATTCACAATACATGTACTTGTCGTCTTTCAGTTAAAAGATGTCGGAATAAATTGCTGTACATTGTTTTAATATATATCTTTGTTTTTTTTCTGGGGGGTTTTTTACAGACCAAATGCTGAAATCAATTATAAATCATTTACATTGTGCCAATTAAAATGAAGTCTATTTTAGCAAAAGAGTTTAGTAAACAGTCCGTCGTCTTAACTGCTACAGAACAATACTAACAAAACATGCTGTTTTTGGCATCATTATTGAACTCAACTATCAAAATGTTCACAATGTTGTTATATTCACGGAAAATAATCCAACTGTGAACATAGTGAAATTAAAAACACCGTAATGTTTTCCACGTCTACAGTAAACAGTCCCTGAAACATTCTACTTTCCCATTTTTCCGTGAGCTTACAGTGCGTTCACTTGCACTCTCTGTTCTGTTCGTGCTCACCGTTCATAAAGCGCTTATCGTGTGTTCACCTCGCGCTCACCATTCGTTTGGCGTTCACTTATCGTTTAGTCAGATAATTTTATATTTAGGTTGATAACAGTACCTACAGTCATGTAGTTTATTTGTTATTTTTTCCTGATTACCGAAGAAACATAATGTAAGGATAACTTCTGAGGCACTCCGAATAATTAAATCATTCATCTCACATTTACATAGCACATATTGTTCAACAAATTCCGTTCAGCGTGTGCTCACTGTTTGTTCAGAGTGCGCTCATTATTCACTCAGGGTGTGTTCACCGTTTGCTCAGAGTGCGCTCATTGTTCACTCAGGGTGTGTTCACCGTTCACTCACCATAATAAGTGGAAAAGTAGAACCTTACAGGGACTGTATAAATGTAAAAATAGCAAAAATTTGCAACACTTAACAGTGTCTAAAAAGAAATATAATTATTGTATAGTTCAAATTTGATTAAAATTTAGCAGTATGATTGTCATGACCCAGCAATTAATTTTAAAATAATGAAAATTTTACCGTTGGTTTTAGATTACAATGTAATTGAGGTTTAAGTATATTTGAGGGGTGTGAAAATTGATAAAAATAAAATATATATATATATATATATATATATAACACTATATTGTTCTTCAGACTCTCTTGCTGTTGTGATCCTAGCTATCAGGAGCAGAAGATGGGGGTTTTAGGGACTATAGGCTGGGGTGTATTACTCAGCTCAAGGTGAGTACATAGGTACCAGCAGTAGGTTTTTACTTTCCTCTAAAGCAGGTACTAAAACTGTATTTAGCACAATCATTGAAAAGTGTTAAAAGGATGAACTTCCTTCTTGAAGTGGGAGCAACATGTGGATGTGTAACTTTGGAATGGAGCTGAGGAGAACATCTTAGAGCTTAGATAATTTTGCATTACTGTATTTAATCAAAGTCTAATGTCTATAGAAGACATGACATTAAATCAATTGTCAATTTGGATATTTCAAAACTTTAGATATGTATGGGGTATCAGTTAGAGAAAATGGGTCTACTTTGCATTGATGTTTTGGCTAAACCTTTAAAAACAATTTCACTTGTTATTAAGGCTGAAGTTAAGGTGATTAGATAGCTAAACTGATTCTGATGGAGATGGACACAGAAACACAGTGGCAGCAGCTTGGTTGAAATTTAAGTTGCTCTTAATCTTAATATGTACCTCCTAGCACATACATGTATATGAATGACCTTTTTCTAAGATTACATGTCAAACGCATTTGCTTGAGATAGTACCGGTACCTTAAATAATGCCTTGATATATGTTAACCAAATAAAAATTTCTTTAAAATAGAACCCTCAGAATCAGAACAACACTACTGTATAGTAAAACATGTTTGTGATGAAACAATTCATTGGTGCATGTATACAGCAATTAAAGCAAAGAAGTCAAACTGATGTATCATTGCTGAATGCTTTCTTTACAGCACTGTAATTTATGGCACCTATTCCATATTAGTACACCTGTGTGAAGTTGATGGAAAGGTTCCATTTAAATCCTCATCTGTTGTCCTGATTATTGAAATAGGAAAGGTGAGTTCTTTTTAAAAAAGTATTTAAAAGCAATCCAGTGTTCAGAGCAATAATGGAAATGGAAGTCTACATCTGAGTCTTATCATTTCAAGTGTAATTGTCTTATTTTTATATTTTTTATATCATTGATAAAAAACTATGAAAACAGTAAGTTTATCCAAGAATTCCATAATAGGGTCATCACTATATTACCAGGTTTTGCACATGAACAATGATTTTGGTCTGTGGTTGCATAAAGCAAGAAGAAGTGAACACATATATCGTACCTCCTAAATTGCAGTTTATAGTTTCCTTCATGATGCTGATGTGGCAGACTAAAGGCTCGCTCCCCCAGCATGTGTCCCTAGTGTCCTTCTTGCAGTATGCTGTCCCGGGGCTGCTATACAGTGCCAGTAATAACCTGTCCATGATGATGCAGGTGTACATGGACCCCACAACATTCCAGGTGAGATGTCATTCAATCACATCCATAATGCCAAAACGAATGGCTAAGCAGGCTGGGTGGTCGTGGCCATTTCTAGACTACGGTTTGTAATCGGTTGGGAGAAATAATGACAGACCAGATCATGATTCAACCTGGGCCACTTTGATCTCTACTCGGGCCCCGCCGTCACCAAAACTTTTAAATCACTCACCTCAGTCCTCAACTCAAATCCTTAAAGGGACTTTGACACGATTTGAGCTCAATTTTTTCAAAATTTATTTTTTCATTTTTAATATCTAGAATGGTCAATATGGATGTTTTTAATGCTTTGTCAAAAGAACAAGGTACACTTAGGGTCATATTTGGCCTATTTTCAAAGTCAAATATCGAGTTACAAGCGAGTTACAGAGGTTAAAATTCTTTGTTTTGTAAACAAAGCTCGAGTCCTGTTATTTTTAGCTCACCGAGACGAAGTCGGGGGGAGCTTATGCTATACCCTCGGCGTCGGCGTCGGCGTCGGCGTCCGGACCTGGTTAAAGTTTTTGTTGCAGGTCCTGTATCTAACTTATTACTTGTCCTATCTTCACCAAACTTGCATGAATGATGCATCTGGACCTACTAATGGACTTGAGAGACTTGGATGCTGAATCTGGGCCATGAATTTCAGATGCTGGAGGAGGTTAAGGTGTTTGGAGCAGGTTAAAGTTTTTGTTGCAGGTGCCCTTTGATAGCCATTTCTAAGTTACTACTGGTCCAAACTTCACCAAACTTGCATAGATGGTGTGTCTTATGATACTGATGCACCTGACAGGCTTGAATGCTGAATCTGAGCCATAGGTTTCGGATGCTGGATGAGGTTAAGGTTTTTAGAGCTGGTTAAAGTTTTTAGAGCAGGTGCCCTCTGATGATTATATCTTACTTACTACTGGTCCTAACTTCACCAAACTTGCATGGATGGTGTGTCTTATGATACTTTTGCACCTGACAGGCTTGAATGCTGAATCTGAGCCAAAGGTTTCGGATGCTAGATGAAGTTAGGTTTTTCGAGCAGGTTAAAGTTTTTGTTGCAGGTGCCCTTTGATAGCCATTTCTAAGTTACTACTGGTCCCAACTTCACCAAACTTGCATAGATGGTGCGTCTTATGATACTGATGCACCTGACAGGCTTGAATGCTGAATCTGAGCCATAGGTTTCAGATGCTGGATGAGGTTAAGGTTTTAAGAGCTGGTTTTGGAACAGGTCACATGTTTAATACATGTAGGTAATAGCACTATTTCAAACTTGCATATATGATCTAACTATAATATAAATGAATGGCAGAAGTATTTCAGGTGCAGAGCCAGATCTCCATTATCAAGGATGCTAAAAAATATATCTTAGTTATTACTGGTCCTAACTTCACCAAACTTGCATGGATGGTGCGTCTTACGATACTGTTGCACCTGACATGAATGCTGAATCTGAGCTTAAGGTTTCGGATGCTGGATGAGGTTAAGATTTTAAGAGCTGGTTAAAGTTTTTAGAGCAGGTGCCCTCTGATGATTATGTCTTAGTTATTACTGGTCCTTACATCACCAAACTTGCATGGATGATCTGTCTCATGATACTGATGCATCTGACAGGCTTTAATGCTGAATCTGAGCCATAGGTTTCGGATGCTGGATGAGGTTTAGTTTTTTGGAACAGGTTACATGTTTTATAGATAATAGCTTGCATAATTGATTTAACTATAATATAAATGAATTGCAGAGGCAGCTTCAGACGCAGAGCCTGATCTCCATTATCAAGGATGCTAATTAAAAAATTCTCCTACCTCAAGCCTGCTTGATAGATGTGTTTGTTGTTAAATGATATAACATGATTCCTATGATAAAGTATTCTATGATATGATACACTATTGTTTTATATGATACAATGTAATATCATACATTATAATGTAAAAAGTTATATGATACGATATGATATTGTATCAATTTTTTTGTACATTATTATATGATATTGTATTATGATATTGTTATGTATAGTATTGTATATTATTATACCATATTGTAGAATATGATATTGTATGATATATTATTTTATCAAATGATATTGTTTTTATATTATATTGCAATATATAATATTGTATCATATGATACAATATTGTATATTATAATTATATCATATCATACGATACAATATGGTATAATATGATATTGGTTTATATAATATATTGTTATATAATACATGAAATTGTATTATATGATATAATAGAATATTATATATTTATAGATATATAATATGATATTGTATAATATGATATTGTATCATATGATATGATATTGTATAAAATGATATTGTATAATATTGTATTATATAATATATTACTATATCAAATGATATTGTATCATATGATATGATACAATGTTTTATCAAATTATATTGTATCATATGATACAATATTGTGTATCAAATATGATACAATATCATACAATACAATATTATACTATATCATACAATATAATATCATATGTTACAATATTGTATTTAAATACAGTATTTATATTAGGTATTATGATATTGTATTATGTGATTAAATACAATAATGTATAACACAATACAATGTCATATTATATGTTACAATATCATATTGCATCAATATAGTATTATATTGTATTAAATGATATATATGCTAAGTATCATTGGATGCAATATCATATTTTATATTATTGTATTGATAAACATTGAGTCTTATAATATTGTATGAAATGAACATATGATTATCATACAATTTTTTTACATATGATATACGATATTGTTTCAAAACAGTATCCATGAATATCCAAGATCATTAACTATGATTTTCATATAATATGATAAAGGTGGTTTTATAAAGGTGATGCCTCATAAAGTTGATGCCTCGTCTCGGTGAGCTTTGTAATCTGTGATTACCTATGTTTTACATATGTTTTGTAATGGTGAAAGTTTAAATGGAATGTTGCTTTTTGTTGTTGATAAAATTATTTATGAACACATTGAATGAGTTTATCTTAATGTTTCCCCATGTGATTTTGTCAAAGAAATGGTAATTTCTTTACTTTACATTATTAGTAAACAAATATAAGACTCGAGCTTTGTTTACATAAACGACTTCTTTTCTCTGTATCTCGCTTGTAACATATGACTTCTTACATTCAAATTTTGGAAAATTATTCAAAATACACAAGTAAACTATTTTATACATAAAAAACAAAAATAAAATTTTCATCTGAAATCGTGTCCAGGTCCCTTTAAAGAAAAAATGCATGAATTTGAGGTAAAAACTCAGACTTGAGGCCGAGTTTTGACTTGAGGAAAGTTGGTGATGGCGGGGCCAGGTGCTCTACCAATCTGAGCTATCTGGCGCCTGTTTGAATCGGTCTGTAACAGGTTATTGACCTCCTCAATACAAAGAACTCTGTATAAAGATATAGGAAAACTTTTAAGTCAATCTGATTAAAATCAGATCCCCAATCCGCTCCTTTTTTCTGTTGTCGCTTCACGAGGATCTGAAGAAACCCTGCTTGGTGAACTTTGTTTTGACCAATCAAATTGTTGGTTCCATTCCTCAGCTACATGTTTTGGAAGTTATGTCGATACAATCTTGGGATTCCTTGAGGACAGCTTATATCAACTTTTGCTATGGTAGCTTGCTGACACCCAAAGATTCGAGAACATGTGACAATGCTTTGTCATAAGATTCTATTTTAGTTTGTAACCCAAAAATATATTTTCTAAAACTTGCTCTGATTTGATAAAATAATCATGAATATTCTTAAATCAAAGTTCACCAGGAGGTGACCTCAAGCTGGGTTTCTTCAGATTAAAAAAAGGAGAGGATCTAGGATCTGATTTTAATCAGATCGACTTTCAAATTCTTAAGCTAAAACATTTGGAGTTTTTCAATAGTTTATGGCCTAATATATTATACCTGGTATGGTAGATCAGATGAGTAATTTGTTGACCATCCAGCCTCCTTAATATTAAATACTTTGATTTCATCAAATTCATTGGCATGAACATGGTTCATACATCCTGTAATTTGATTGTCATTAAAGTTGTATGCACTGGTATTTCAATTGAAACTGCTAGATTAATGAATGTTAAGTTAACAGCATTGATATATCATATACATGTTTTAGGTAGATAAAAATTTAAATAGTCTCATGCTATCTATGCAATGCACTCCATGCATATACGAGTATATATTTATTAGAATAAAGAATTAAAAAGGTGTCATCTTGCGGTTTGACCTGTAAATCAATATATTTTTTTCATAGAATTTGACTGTATTGATAAGCCTTTTGATGAAATGGAAGTTATAAAGTTATATCTTTGTTTCATTAGATTTACGGCTGGCTTGTATACAGATTGGTATATGACACAGGTCATCGGTAGGTCAAAAGCACAGTTTGTTTGCCTAATATTTTAGTGATTTTCAATAAATTATGTAATGATTTGCAGATAGCGTCAGGAAAAGTAACCAATATTAGTTAACAAAGTTGGTGTGGTAAGTTTGATATGACATTGATGAAAGTAAACTGAACACACACCCTGGGTATCTTTCCATGGAAAAGTAGAAATCTAATATCTCTTTATGGTGTATTAACACTTACCGGTAATATACACTGTAGCTAGCAAGGCACAGGGCAATAGTTTTGACATATATCACATTTTTAATTACTGGACCAGGTTTTAATTATTAATGAATTGGTAGAATAGTTTACAAATTAAGGTACATTTACCTGTTTGGGGGATACTATTACATTAAAGGTTTTAGCAATGTATATGTGTGTAGTGGAGAATGTACAGTAGATGCTTACATACTTTTGGAAGACGATGAACACTTACTGCATTTAACTGTATATAAGGTTAAAAAATATTAATGATTATTGTTTCTCAGGCGTCGTTCCATTGTGTCTAATGCTACAGCAGCAAAAGCACTAAAAAAAGATTACCACTATAGATATGTTTTGTCTCAGTTGATGGTGTTGTCAATATTCATGTTTCAGATATGTAGATTAAAAGATTTGTAAAATATTTGGTGTTTACAAAGCTATGCCACTGATTATAACTCTGATTCAAGTCAAAATGAATTTGACAAAGGTTTAAGGAATAAGCAAATCAGTAATCATTGATGAAATGTATTGGACCATACATTACATGTATAACACGGAATTGATTCGTAGTGTTATCACAAAGACACTGGAAATTGTACTTGTAAAAATAATATATTCAGCATGATGGTTTTGTTAATTATTATCACACATTCAGAAATGCATATGTATGAGATGTCAGGCAAAGCTGTTTTACATGTGTTCCATATGAACTGAATAGCTACAAAATGAGATATACAATACTAATCTTGATTTGCACCTGATTATTTCAGCAGCTCTGCATGTGTACTGTTCATTAGATGACCATGATTAATTCTTCGGTAATAGTTTGAAGTCGTAATAACATACCTGATTAGTATTAACACTATTCTCTAGCTTTTTCCTTTAGTATGGTTATATAAAAACTTTGAATTCTATCATTTTTTTCACAGATATATATGAAATAAGTACATGGCCCCATGTACCATTTTAAACATCTTATCTGTGTTGTTACTAAAATTCTATCACTGGAAAGTTCATGCAGATATTAACATTATTGCCCTGTAGTAAGTTCATATAAGGAAAGATACAATATGTACTGTAAACCAACTTTCATTTGCAACAACTTTATTTCACAATTTTCCAGACATAATCTGGTTTGCGGAGACTAAATTTTTGGATTCAAGATATAAATTATCAGGAAAATTACAAGAAAATAAAAAGAGACATTTGATATCGGGTTTGCAGTCAAATATTTTTGTGACATCTAGCTATAGACTCTCGCAAATCTTCAGAAAAATTCTTGCACATGAATAAAAATTGCAGGTCACAAGTACATTTAATTATGTAAATGTAAAAATTTATATACATATATTAAACAGAAATTTTCAGATATTTCCTGTCTCTGTTGGTAGCTTATACACTAGCTGGCACTCTTAGGCATTTTAGATTATTGGGACTTGCAACCCTTTTTGTATCTGCAAGAACATCCAAAATATGATTTCTTTACCGTAACTTCCTAATTAAACGCGAGGAATTAATATCTGTGTAAAATTGCGAGAAACACATCTCACGCTCTGATTTTAAAATCTGGATTTTATTTTTCGGTCAGATGTAAACTATTTGGAATTATGATGAAAATTTGGCGTTTGCGATTTTATATTCTCTCAATTTGATGCAAAACCGTTCAATCGCGGAATTAAGTACTCGCATATAATAAGGAATCTGCAGTATTTTGATACTCTTTGCTCATTACCAATTATAAAACTACATTGTACATGTATTAACAAAGGTGTTTTTTTTTTTTACCTAACAATTCCAATTTTTTTCTTTTTTTGCCAGTTTTGATTATTTTTTTACTTAAGTTTTAATGTATTCCATATCCGTAACAATATCATATGTATTACTATATGAAATCTATTTGTTATGTTGCTTTCCAATGAAATGCTTTCATTGGTACCTATATAATTTTTTAGCTTAAATTATCTGTCCTATCTTTTGTCAATAAGATACTGATCGAGAAAATAATTGTTCACTGTTGATTTTTCTCAAATTGCAATGTTTGATTTTTATATTGTGAAAGGGACAGTCAATGATTATATATTAATGTTTCTTTGATTTTTCAGTTTTAGAAAATAAGCAACATTTTCCCTTTTTAAAAAAAAAAAATTCATATTGCATGCAGTTTACATCAATTCCATATATCCATCTTTGCTAGCCAAGGGTTTTCGGTCCACTCTGCTTCCCATAACTGAAAACCCTTGGCTAGCGAAGATGTTCCATATCACATCAATAATAAGATGATACTATGTTTGATCATATGTTTTATTTTCCCCAGGTATTAAGCAATTTAAAGATAGGCATAACGGCTGTCCTATATTGGAGCTTTTTGAAAAGGTAGGTGATTCAAGTACACTTGTACAAAGGTAATTGGAAAATGATTTCATTCCCACGATGGATATAAGTTGCTGTTTTGATATATGGTAGCTAGATATGGACTTTTTTGATATAAATATTTTCTCTGTTATATCATTATACAGGCCCCTAACAGTCCGCCAGTGGATAGCAATAGGAATTTTAACAATGGCTGGAACCATTGATAGGTAATAGAAGGTTTTCCTTTATAATCATTCTTTAGACACTATTTATTTCTGACACTTATGCACCTGTGCATGGTTACTCTGCGATAAAATCAACCTTCACATATACTTTTAAAGCAACTATAGAATTGGTGCATCGTTGATTTGTATATTTTGTAGCTATGGGAGCTATGTATCTAAGGGCAAGGAATTCTCTGAGCTGTATGTGACAATGACGGGCTTACTGATGATTGCGGCACAGTGTACAGTCTCTGGGATGGCATCTGTGTATGCTGAATATATCCTTAAAAAACAGCAGGAGGTGACTTATTTTCATGTATTGCCCATGTCAGCTAGTTTAATGTTTGCATACTGAGTATTGGCTTCATGTTTTTTTGGTTAAAAAGAAAACAACAACTAAATACATGTATTATGTAATAGATTTATTGCAAATGTTTTATCTTTCCTGTTTTGATTTAAACTGCATTTAGAGGGGGGCATAACTCAATATCCGAATAGAAAATTGAGTTATTCCTCTTTCCAAAAGCTAAAATAAAAGCATATCCCTCACCTTTTTGCTTGATAAAAGATTAATGAATTAATGAATGAGTGTAATAAGGAAGATATGAAATTTAAAGGAATTACTTGATTCATTGATGAATATTTATACCCCCGCTCCGAAGGAGAAAGGGGTATACTGTTTTACCCTTGTTTGTCCATCTGTCCTTCTGTCTGTCTGTCCATCCGTAACAAAAATTTCTGTCGCATTTATCTCAGCAACTATTTATTGCAGATGCTGAAATTTTAACAGACGTCTATTTGTTCAGGCATGCCATATCGTGGGATACATTTTTGTACCAATCGGACGTCAACTTCCTGTTAAATGATGACTTTGCTTCTTTTTTAACCAAAATTTTTCGAACAAATTTTCGTCAAAGATTTCTCAGAAACTATTTATCGCAGATGCTTGAAATTTTAAGACAATATTTGTTTAGGCATGCCATATAGTGGAATAAAATTTTGTACCAATCGGACATCAACTTCCTGTTAAATGACGACTTTGTTTATTTTTAGCTAAAATTTTCAAACAAATTTTCGTCAAAGAATTCTCAGCAACTGTTTATCGCAGTTGCTTAAAATTTTTACACAGTATTTGTATAGGCATGCCATATCATGGGATATATTTTTGTCCCAATCAGACGTCAACTTCTTGTTAAATAATGACTTTGTTTATTTTTCAAGCAAATTTTCGTCAAAGATATTATCAGCAGCTACCGTTATTTATCACAGATGCTTGAAATTTTAATACACTATTTGTTTAGGCATGCCATATTGTGGGATATATTTTTGTACTAATCGGATGCCAACTTTCTGTTAAATGTCCACTTTGCTTATCTTGTTGTTTTTGTTTATATTCCAATAGTATTCCTCGCATTATGAATTTCTATATCAGGCTTAATTATGAAGGTCCGGGTTAAAAATATTGTCAACACTTTCCTCAGAGGGTTTGCAAAAATTTGCAGTATGCTTGTGCTTGGCAATTTTTAAAATTGAATGCTGCAAAAGTTTTTATATCAATTGAATCAATGATTTTACAATTAAAGCATATAAAGCCTGTTTTGACAAATGTATAAATTTTGTTTCAGATGTCCCTTCATTTTCAAAACCTCATGTTGTACACTTGGCTGATCTTCATCAACATTATATTCTGGATTTTCGAAGAAGTCAGAGATGAAGGTACAGGTGCTTTTTCTAGAATGAATTTTTTTCTGTGTTTAAATAAAACTTCTTTATTGGATATCTTGAAAAATTTATACCGGTGGCTAAAAACTGATATTTTTGAATTGGTTGAAAATCCTTGAAAAAGTTTACTTGGTCCTATTAACTTTGAAATAACTAGATTTAACTGTATTAAATTCCTTTCCTAGCCATTAATTGTTACTAATACGCTTCTTGATATTTCGTTTTTTGAAGAGGAGAAAGATTTTAATATTTACTCTTGGCAGTTATAAAGACGAAGTTAACCATACTGGGTTGCATTTAACAAAAGATATTAGTAAAAAGTCGTACATAACACAAAATCTATATTAAACCATTATTTTCCTACCTATTACAATTTATAACTTACAGTTCCTCTAATTTTAAGTAGTTTGTTTGTAAAAGAGAGTCTAGATGTATATTTTTGGTATATTACAGAGAATGATACAAGGTTTCAACTGTTCAGAGGATACACCTGGACTACCTGGATGATTGTTGTTACTCAGGTAAGCAAGCTAACGGACACATCCTTACACTGTGTATTCATTCTATATTATTTTAAATAGGTATTCATTTATAATTATAGCTAATATATGTACATATATGTATACATGAATAGTTTAGAACAAAGAACCATGAATATATTTTATCAATAAAAAAACTTGTTGGATTTCGATCAGCACTTGAAAAAAAAATAATTAGAAAGATTTGTGATGATTGATGTTTTAAAGTTTATCTTATTCGATGAAAATGTTATTGATCAGGATTGGCTGTGGAAAAAAAAAAAAAACCAATATGAAAAGAGATGTTTTAAGTTTATATTGTTTTTATAATGAAAATACTTTGGATCAGGATTCATTTGGCATTTAGATTTAGATTAAAAATTTTGTGTTACTGATATTTGTAGGTGTATGTTGGAATAGCCATGTCGGTCATCTTGAAGCACGCCAGCAACATTACCCGGCTGTTTGTGGTTTCCTCCTCCCTGAGCGTCACCACCATTCTCTCCGTCCTGGTGTTCGGCTTACACCTGAATTCATTCTTCTTCACCTCCCTGGGGTTATTGCTACTTGCTCTCTACCTTTTTCACGGTGCCAGATAATGTTTGGTTGTTGAGTATTGTGTCATGCTAACTTTCAGGATGAGTTGTTGTTAAAGATCATATATTTAGGAAAACAGTACTGTTTTGTTAAACTTAATTTTGAGCAGATTTTTTTCTTAACATAATGTATTTATAATAGATTTTCAAATTATATTGGGGTGATTGATTATTGTGAGAAGAAGACAATTTCAACTTATTTACCATGGTTTTTGTACTTAGCATTCCAGGGCTGCGTTTTACAAAAGAACTTTAGACTTACGACCAAATTAATGAATGCTAATTAATCACAAATTAATCAATGTTTCGTTCTTATGTCCTTAAAATATAATTATGGGAATTGATATAGTTGTAAACAAATGGTTTTATATACATTTTGTTCATTAAAGATCATTCTACAAGACTGAAAATATTTATGACTTTGTCGTAAGTTATTTTGTAAAATGCAGTCCAGTTTTACCCCCTTTGTTTTTGGTGCTTTTATTCTGTTATGTGTACTTGCCAATATTTATGATTGTTATTTTGAAGTATATATGAAGATATATGTTTGCACTTTTGTGTACAATTTAATGTCAGTATTTAATATGTACATTTACGTATTAAAGACCTACGTGTATTAAGAAGGGTGCTTTTTTGGGGCATGTGAATTTAAACCTTTGAGTTTAGTGGAATTACAGATAAAAATCCATTTTTCAATTAAAGTTATGTCTTATTAAAGTATTAATCAAGATCATGCATTTACGTACGATATCTCATATAAACATGAACAGTATTAAAAGTACAATTAAACCTTGTTAAGTAGAAACATAGCAAATTCACTGATATACCTGATACAATGTAAAGTTTTGTAAGGTCTTTGGCAGAATTTTAAGCAAATCCTTGTAAAATTTAATGAATGTCACTAAATAATGAAACTGGGTAATGAATTTTTAGTATAGCCAATTTATTTTGAGACCTAGCTGAAGGGGTGAAACAATGAAAAAAATTACTTTATAACTTTTTGTTCTTGTTTTAAATGTTAATTATACCTATCAACTCTACTGATGAGTTACTTGAGTTTTATGCTAGAATTGCTACCTATTTACATGAATATAAATCTGTTTATGGTGAAATTAATTTATTTCAAGATCTCATTAGTTTGTTTACATTCATACAGATTCATGTGATAAAATTACATGTATTACTGCTACATGTAAAATATGAACTTTTAATGTGAAATTCTATAATTATTATATAAAATATATATGTACATGTTTTAAATAAGATCAAAACAATCTTTACTATTAGCATCAAATGATCACAAGCAATGTTCTTAATCGCTATATATATTCTATAATTGGTTTTTATAGGTGCATTAAGTATCTGTTGTTTAAAATACCAATTTTTATTATATACCCATCAATTTTCCATTCTTGATACTGTCAATTTTACAGAGTGTGATCCGAATATCCGGATCACCACACTGTGGGTTTCCGATTCCTTAACTGATGAAGTATTACCGGTAAATAACGTCTGTATTTTAGCGAGTTTTAAAAGAGTTCATTTCAAAATAACTTTGTTATATAAGTAAACGTCTGACATACAGTTGATTTAAAAAAAATAGTTTTGTAATGAAAACTTTTAAATAGACAAGGGTATATAATTTATCATTATAACAGTAACTTGATCCAAAGAGCCGGATCATGTCTCGTTGCCAGGCGCAGATCATCAGATCAAACTTGATGCTTCACGTCTTGTTTGATCTGATGATCCGTGCCTGGCAACTTGACGTGATCCGACCCTTTGGATCAAGTTACTGTTATAATAATATATATTTATCCCAAAATTAGTAACATGAAGTTAAACCAAATAAACTATTAAACGACCACCCTACATACGTGTATGTCATATTTACATACACTATACATACTGCTAAATGACTCAAAGGAGATTTTTACTTACTAGTTGCTTAATCAAAAGTCATATAGTGTAGTAAACCGAATTAAGGATTCTATTGAAGACCATATATATCCATCTGTTTTAATTAAGCGTTATTTGTTTTTCATTTAAACAGTATTTTTGTTATTGTTTTTACTAGCATTTTTATTAGTGTTTCTAGTATTTTATTAGTGTTTCTACTAGTGTTTTATTAGTGTATTGTTTTAAGATGTTGTCAATTCCTCCTGTGCACATGTAGATATACATTGCACATGAACTGGAATGTGTATCTTTGTATAAATGTACTTGAGTTTTAGTGTTTCTCAAATGATAAGAAATTGAAAAAATCAAAATTTAACCCACTTAATTTATTAAAATATTATTGTATTTTTTTTTTAATGAAATCTGTTTTCATGAAGTCTTCCAGACCATTGTAGGAAAGAAATTACATGTATTGTATCCTTTTTTTATTATTGTATATGATGCTTCATTAACATGAGTTCAGAATTTTATTTTTTTATTTAAATTTTGTTTAATGTTTTTCTTTAATTAAATTACATGTATGTCTATATTTTTAAAAACAAATTTTGAATCAAAAGTCAGACAACAAATTAGATCAAATATATACATGTATCATGGTAACAGCCAGAAGTTCATTACGTTAAATGCATACTGCGAGTATTCTATTGATGATGTCAAAGATATTTTCTATAGTATGAAGCATTTTCATCAAAACCTCAGACTCGTCAATCAAAACCTCAGACTTGTGCCATAATTTAACCCACAATTTGGTTGTATTTTGTTGGTTTTCCTTGAGTGTTTTTTTTTTTTTTTTGGGGGGGGGGGGGGGGTATATACATGTACGTAATAATTCGCTTTTTTTTTAACTTAGTTATGAGTCTGTCCATTATCAGTTTAAAAGACTAATACAGACTGCTATAGTTTAGTGCTTGAAATTTACTGTGATAACAGAGGGATCGATCGAGCTTTAAGTTTAAATAGATTTTGGTAGAGGGAATGACAGATTTGTTTGAATAAAGGAACTCTTACAACACAAATTTAATTAAAGTGCATAATATAAAAACATTTTGTGTGCCATATGAAAGTGAGTGCAATAAACAAAAATGTCTCAGACTGGCATCTTCATTACAAAATTATAAGGATATTATATACCTGGTTACATATAATTATATAATTATAAAGTTATATGTGAGCATGTAGCCTATATTATATACATGGATAGGTTATGGTTTTGTTGTTCATTTTTTAAAATGGTTTATTGAATATTAAGATAAATTATTGCTTCTTTAAAGTTCTTGTTTTACAGTAGGTTTTATTTTTCTTTACCTACCGGTACTAATTATGTATTATATTAGTTGATGTTCAAGTAAGCAAAATTAAGAGAAATGTTCCTGTACATGCAAATAGTTATACATGTACCATTAATTACATGTAGAACTATGAATTACAGACAAGGGTTTTTTCAAAAGTATACAAAGTTGCTCTTCTGGCATTGGGGTGCCAAACATGTCGAACGTTTTGTCAAACTTGTGTTATTACTTAAACCTCAAGTTGAACTTTCTTTATCAATTAAAAATTTAATTAATGTGAAGTATTTTGCATTTTTTATACCAATATTGTTAATATGTTTTTTGTAATAGGTTTTTGTTTTATTATTAAATGTTTTCAGTATACATTAAAAGATCTATCACATGTATTTTAGTAAAAGTTCTTTTTTATTTGTCATTATGCTGACAAACAGCCTTAACACATACAACTTCTTGTCTTCTTTTACCTCCAATATATCACCTGCCTGGATCTTGTTTAGTATAGAGAACAAATCGTTATAAAAGTCAACGTTTTTTTATGTTATTCTTCACTTTGGGTTTTGATGCCAGCATGCAAAAAATGTCTCGTAAAAGAGGCTCGAGTGCCTTAATTATTGGTCACTTGAGTATAATTAATACATAATCATGTGCATATAAAGATTCACAGACAGAAATAATAACTAAAAGTTGAAAATATGTTGCACTAAAACCAAGATTCATATGGTGACCAAGGATGAAGAATATAAACGGGCTACCTTCCTTTCAATCATTGAGAGGAAATTTATGACCCCCATGAGTATAAGAATGGCAACAATACCTTAATTGTCAAAGCAGGATAAAGTTATTGCATTTACACTTGTTTGATGTACCAAAATATCTGACATTTTTTCGGCTTTTTTAACGATTTTGATATTTTATACTTGCCAAAAATTTCATAGTGTAGGTACATGTAGAAGGCTCCATGGATAAAGTGCATATTCACTGTATAACCAATGGAGCCCGCCCCCTCCCCCACCCCAAACCCCAAAACCATTGACCCCAAGGGTCATGAATAACACAATTTTGGTATAGGCCTCTTTACACATAATCCTATAGATGTACTTCTATAGTTTGCTTACTAAATGCCTTGTATTATAGGTAAGACAATCTTAAAAGTAAATGCATATTATTCTATATGACCAATGTTATACCCCGTCCCCCACTTCTCCCAGTAACTCAGTTGACCCAGAAATCAAAACAACTAAAAGAATTTTATTTCACATTTGCAATTGTGCAACATACATGTACAAAAAATACAATCTTAAAACTAAAAAGCAAGAAATCAATTGATAATCAACTGTAAAAGACACACAATGGGGAACTACTTAATTTAGTTTTTTTTTAGCACATACATAACTAGATATTCAAATGCATTGCTACAGCAATGTTTTAATCAATCAACCAAAAATAAGTACATGTGACATGCCTTTAAGCACTGTCATGTATCTTGATTATATCACTATCTGGGGCAAAAAAAAAAATTATTATGATCAATATCAAATGAACTAAAGTTACTGTCAAAAAATGTGTAAATTACTTAAAGGAAAAATAATATCATATAATGTATTTAATAATGGAGAAATGAATTGACAATAGAATACAAACTGATCTACATGTACTTTAACAACCTACATCAACAAATACACTGTACACGAATTTGCAGTGATGAAAGGGTAAATCAAGATGTATGTTATGGAGTGGATGGGTTGATCATCTGCTTTGTATTATACTGTTTTAAGTTATAATATATCAAAACAAATTCTCCTTTTGTATGCAGAAAAAAGAATGAAGCACAACAAGACCAATACAAAAACAAAAAACACACACACACACTTACTATACTGTAGATTCCTTATAATACACAAGTTCAGTGTATTTTTTAATTCCAGGATTCGGCTGTTTTGTATTAAATTGCAAGAATATTAAATCCCGAGCACCACACTTTTGTTATAATTTTTTATAGATCACAAAAGCTGAAAAATAGAAGTGCCAATTTTATGAGGATATTTCATTCCTCACGTTTAATTAGGAATCTACAGTACTTAGTACAACTACAATATGAGAACAATTGCATGTAAATGTACATGAAAGATTTATAAACAAATAAATGAGTTACTTTGATTAACAAAATATTTAAACCAACAACAAAAAATGCTTCATTCTTACTTAACATGCTTCCCTTTAAATTATTCATTTATCACATACTATATGCCACAGAAACACACTAATAAGTACAAGTTCTGGTAATTTTCATCAGGCCTCTTCTTGTGTTTGAAATTTTCAAATTGAGTCCATTTTACACACTTTATCTACCATAAGATTACTTTTACAACAACCCAATTACAAAACAGCAGGCAGTGGGGTTAATCAGTTAACATGCAGTCAAGGTCTGTACTCTATGATGCTGAAGAATACATTATTTATCCTATTGCAATCACAGTGAGGATTTTTTTTTCCTGTCACCACATGACATTTAAAATGAAGATTTAAAAACCACAAACAGACAATTTTAGTTGTACTTACTGAAATGACAAACCCTTAATTAACACAGTTATTATCAATGATTTTCTGAAAGTTTATTAAAATGCATTCATGCACACAGATTCTGCATCAGGATGTTCATTTTAGTCAAATCTATAGAGGAATTAAAACTAGAAAGATTCATTCCACAGATAAAATGCTATGGTGAAAAAAGATAAATTTGATTCTAGTATACAATATTTATCCTCTTGTCAATCTATCGCACTCTATTCAAAATTTCCTCTGTTTCTTACACAGTTCACCACTTCCATCCCGTAGAGATCTCCTTTTCAGCGAGTCTCTCTTTTCCTTACTCTCCAATCCCAGTTCATCAATACTGCTATTAGTGCATGCGGCCAGGATCGATGCATTCGAGGCCTGCGAACTCAAACAGCTGTCACTATCACCTTTAAGTCTAGTCAGCTCCGAGTACACATCCGCGAACTTCTGATCGAACTCCAGAATCTTTTTGCTCAGATCACTAATTGTCTGGGTCTGTTCCGATATCAGCGCATGCTGACTCTGCTGCTTCTGCTCGTGTTCCAGTACCGTTTTGCCCTGGATCTGTAACTTCCTCTCCAACTCCACCACTTTTTTGCGCTGTTCCACACTGCGAACTTTGGTGTCTGTGAGTTCTTTTCTCTGTTGTTGTAAATTCGCTTGAAGTCCTCTAACTTGGTTTGTTAATCTTGACAGTTCATGCCTCACAGAGTTTCCTCTAAATGCCCCAGCATCATTTATTGTGACCACTTTCACAGATGGACCTATATTAAAAAAAAAAAGACAAAAACTATTTCATGTATTTATTATCTACTACAGGTGTTTCATATAAAATTAGATTTCTTTTTTTAGAACTGAAAAAAAACCATCATAATAACAATCACTATCATAACACTGTTGCAGATGAAGGTACACAAAAATATAACTATGTACATAAATCAACCATCCTTAAATCATTACAAGGATACACAGCGACCAAATAACATTGTGATCATGCAATTTAAATAATGAATATGATCAGACAGAATAGCACTCTCTCTAACAAAAAAAATAATAAAATAAAATTTATTGCATTACCTGGACTTTGTTCTCTGCTTGAACAATCAGAAAATGGATAAGGAAGTGTGACAGCAGGCATTTTAGTCTTAAGTGATGGAGCGATTTTTTCCTCAAAATGCTCCATGGCCATTGAAGAAATGTCTCTTAGTTCTTGTAAAAATTCATGGGCTCTTGGGGGTTGTTGAGGGTATTTTAATGTGTTTAGAATTCTCAGCAATTCATCAAGAACCTGTGAAAAAAATTTCAGCAAACATGTATTTACCATTATGTCCCTCTGATTTTGATTACATTTCAATCAATCTTTTCTTCATAGAACCCCTTTCTAAAAAATCTTATATTAAAGTGTATTTTCCAATGAAAAACACAAGGTTTTACCAACTAAAATTTAGGTTCTTGTATGAGGAAAATATATCCATTTTACCTTGCCAGGAATAAAACAACAAAGACCCATGTCAATGTATCTCATATAAGTCATTCCAAGTAACGATAACCGTGTTTCAATGGCAGACAAAATGTCAACATGTCGAGCTAAAGGGTGATTCCGTCTTTCTGATTCTCGCCTTGGTAGCTGACTTTTCACCTGCTTCTGTATCTGAGAATGAAGTTTGTCTATCTTTGAAAATCCAGAGTTCAAGAGTTGCTCACAACATTTGTTGAAAATCTGGCAAACCTGGAATAAGATTTTTAGTTTTTAATTTTTTAGTTTAGGAAAACTAATTTTGGGGTATTTGATTCTTTCTTTATTGTTACACATCCATAATCATTGCCAATCATAAGCTGACAATAACCATATTGTCTTCCTCAGAGAGAGAGAGAGAGAGAGCATAAATTCCTGGTAAAGATTTAATCAACAAAAAAAGATTTTCTTTAAAAAATTTCAGTTAGTTTGATTAGGCTGTACACACAGACTATTAACCTGTCATAAAGTGATATTAGATTTGCGATATGTTGATCAGCTGTTGGCAAAATGTCAATCACCAGCAGGAAGTGTATAAGGAGACTTACGCCGCGTATTTCTGCCAAATCATTGTAAGACAGCGAAGTTAAAATTTTCTCAATTATTTCCTCTGGCAACTGCGTCAAAATAATAATTTGTTTCTCATTTTCTTCTTCGCGTTCCATTTTCTCCTCATATGTTTCATCTGAAAAGAGGTTGGATGCCATTTTGATGGAACTAAAACCCGCAAAGGGTAGAACTAGTAGGCCTAGGCAATTTTGAAGAATAAAATGCCGAAAAATTGCCTTCATCGACTTGAACATTTAAATGTTAATTATATGAATATTAACCAGATTAGGCATAAGATGATCTAGTTTTTATTTATTCGTGAAGAAATTATCAAAGAAAATCAATTTAAAAAGCGAAATTTTCTCTTTTAATCAATTATTTTTCAATATTTTCATACTATTTACTTTAAACATAAACTTAAAAAAACAAGAATATATTGAATTTTTTTTTTTATAACTTTTTATTAAGTTTGACAAGGAAATAAAATGTTAAAACAAATTGAAATATTTAGATCGGGATAGTAGTTCGTTTTAATCTAAACCCATTGCAGTAGGAAAGGAAGCGCGAGCACACGAATCAGGAAAAATGTTTTACGTTTTGTTTGTTTCTGTTACAATCCTGTTCTTTTCACAAACGCAATGTAAACCAATTCAAGTGACGGAAGAAAATTGGTCTGATGTTCTAGAAGGAGAGTGGATGTTGGAATTGTAAGTCTGTCTAATGGATTTGTTGAACTTGTTGAAACCCATGAACACAAGAACACGTCATAGATAATTGTCAAGAATGTTTCTTTTATATTTTGACTGTCATTCTTAGCCATATAACGACATTTCTGTACAGCGCCGATAACTAAATACTAGTCGCCAAAAATATCAACTCATTCGTAACTGTGAAGCAGTAGCTCCACGGGAAATTCGGGTTGATCAACTTGATGGACCGTGGAGCTACTGCTCCATTAATACAAAAAAAAAACTGTATACAGTTGAACTTAGATATATCAAACACTGATATCTCGAATACAATGGGTATGTCGAAGTGATTTGTAAGTTCCAACCACTTAGTTTTTAAGTATTTTACCCTTGATATCTCAAATACTCGAATATCTCGAAGTTTTTAAACAGTACCATCTAGTTTGACTATATATATTGCACACTATAAGTTGCGGTCGGTTTTGAACTTAATATGTTTTACGGTGCGACCGTTGGGGCGAGCGCAGCATGTGCTCAAACAATGAATTATGATAAATCAATAAAAATAAAATTAACAAAGTAAATGAATTTGATTGCAAAATAAAATAAAACATACCTATTTATTTCAGTAAATTTTCATCATTCATAGTTTATAAGATTTGTTATTTATTTATCTATAAGTAGAACAATAGTTTAATCTCAGATACAATGATGTTGAATAATAAAGATTTTAATATAAATGTTCATTGCACTGCAATCTAATTAAAATTAGATGTTAGATCCGCTCGCTTACTCGCTACACAAACATCTAACAACATCCCATGCAGGGTCACGTCAGTGTGACCTTTCAAATATGAATAAACATTTCTGAATTATCCAATCAGATTCGTGTTTCTAAAATCAACTCGGTTGAAGTTTCAAATTGGCGTCCGAAGAAGTGCTTCAGTTATACAACGTTAAAAAGCTTAAAAAAGAACAAGAAGAGATATTGGGGTGCATTTTGGACGACATTTCTGAAGCATTTCCTTCAAACGCTCGCGTTACACCCTTCGAGATCGAGATCCGATCTTGTGAATAATATCAGTCCCATCAGCTGTCTTTTCGTATTGGACAAACGAAAATCCACATATAATACAGGCATCTCCTAAAACACAAGTTTTCCTCATTGTTAGATGTTTGTGTAGCGAGTAAGCGAGCGGATCTAACATCTAATTTTAATTAGATTGATTGCACTGTATCTCCCCTTTTAAGGTGATTGTAACGTCAGTTCATCCCCTTTTTTTGCAGTAGACATTTTGTAATGTCAGTTCATCCCCTTTTTTTGCAGTAGACATTTTTTTCTTTTTAATTTTTATTTTAATTTACGCTTAAAAATATTTGCAACATGGAGTTGCCCCCCCCCTCCCCTCCCTTGGGATTGGGAGCATGTAATAAATGGAAGTGAAAATAAAGAAACCATTGAACTGCTAAAGAGCTGAAGGATTAGAATTTTCATGATTTTGAGAATTATCCTTTTTTTTCTTTTTGCTTGTAAAGATTTTTTGGATGAGGCTGCCATCCACCCACCCACCCACCCACCCCCCCCCCCCCTTTTAAAAAAAACCATGCTACATGTACGTTCCTGGAAATTACCGTAATTATAGTGAATAAAATAAATGTGAGCATTCATCCAAATGAGTGCAAGTTACAACTTTTTCTTATATCTGAAGAAATGTCCTCATTCTTTAGCTTTGCAAGATTTTTGAGAGGATTTTGGTAATTTCAGCAGATTTACAATAACTTCAGTTAGAGTAAATTCCCCTTATTGTGACGACAAAGTTCACGTTGGTTAAGTGTCGTCTGACTCTTTAAAACTCCCCTGAGAAATAAAAGTAAGTGAAGTATACTGTTTAATTTACTTAAAAAGCATGATGTTCTTAAAATTACACATCTTATATGCTTCTAAAAGTTTAACTTTGATTCTCGCGAGAATGTGACGTTGGAAACCATTGGTACTATGAATTGTGGGTCAAAATTTACTGACGCCGAAAAAATCTATCGGATCAATGTGTAAACCTTTGTGACGTCACTCGATTATTTTTGATTGAGAGTGTACTGATGTGAACTTTAGAGGTAACATTGACTGTATGTCGTATACATCGTTATTGTTTTTATTATTTTGCTGATTCTTGTGAGAGTGTGAAGTGATAAAAATTGCCATGATTACAGGGAACTACTGGGATGATTAAAATAATGCATTACTGGTCCGATTTACTGACGCCGAAAAAATCCGTTCAACTTGAATGAATGTGCAACTGGTCCGAATTTTCTATTCACACACGCCTTGCCGGTAAAGCTTGCTTCACGCCGGCGAGCTGCGCTCGCTTTTAAACAATTTAGGAATATCTTTGTAAATATTTTCTCACCAAAAATTCTCGAGATGTTTTCTACTGATTCACCACTTTACTTGCCTCGGAAAGTGAATTACGATAAATTCATGTCAGAATCAAGAGTCACCATCTTTACCTGTAAATAAAAACACACCATTTCACTTTACTGGGCTGATGAAAGTGTTTAAAAGATATTCAGAGGCAAGTAAAGTAATGACATCTAAAGTAAAAATGTCTCAGGAATTTTTTGGAATAAAATATTCACGGAATAAATTCCTAAAATAGTTAAGTAAGTCCAAAACAGTGGGATACTTTTTGTGTGCAATAAGTATACAGTTTTTTGTATGTATGGAACTATATATAGCTCCTCGGTCCATCAACCATAATTTCCAGTGGAGATACAGTTCTGCAGCTAACATCCATCATAGAAAATGTGCTTTTCAATTTATTTTTCTCTCCTAGTATGGCTCCTTGGTGTCCAGCTTGCAGAGGATTTGTAGAAACATGGGACAAATTTTCTGACTGGAGTAAAGACTTGGATATTAAAGTAGGAGTAGTGGATGTAACAGAAAACCCAGGCCAGTATTTGATTATTGTTATAAGGTTTGACACAGCCCGATTCTTCGGAGGTTTTACTTTAATTTGGTGGTAAATTGCCTGTATGGTACCCATACTTGCCAAATGACCCAATTTTTCAACCCTCCACCCGATTATTTTTTATGACCCGGCGGGTCAAGCTTTTCACCCGATTTTTGTCGAACAACCTGAAAAACTCCCGATTTCCGGATTTGGTTCGTAAATTATGTTGCGCATTGGACATCCAGTTATGAACTCAAGCTGAGCTTGGATTTATGTAAACAATGCCGATGGCTATTACAGCTAAGTAATTGTTAGGCTTAATTATTATCGTGAGTTGTTTTGACAAACCGAGGGTTTAAATCATGAAAAGCGATGGCTTCTAAAAGGAAGAGATCTTTATCGGGGCCAGCGAAATCAAAACCCCAAAACGACTTTTTTTTCCATACATAAAATAATCTGAAGCTTTTTGAAAAATAACATTTAGAAGAAGTGTGATCTTAGAAACTCATGTACTTTTAGAGACAATAATAAATGATAAAAAAAACTTGCACTCAGAAGCCAAAATTTGACATACTAGCCTTAGTAAAGACTCTTTCTAGTGCTGCCAAACAGTAATTCTGATTCAGAATGAGCTTCTAGCATTGTTAAAAAATCACACTTTTCGCTCGGAACTTAATAATGAAAATTAAAATGCCCTTCTGTCTTGTAAATTTAACCAGTCTGTTGATTGCTTTGAGTACATACCAACATCAGAAGTATTAAACAATTCAAAATCAGCAACTGTTAGTTACAATGCTTCTTTGCAATAAAATATTACACACATATTTTAACACACATTTCTGTTAGTTACAATGCTTCTTTGCAATAAAATATTACACACATATTTTAACACACATTTCTTTTGTATACACCATTGAAATGCATAGTAAATATGTCATGAATGTCGTTACACGCTATGACCAGATTTTTTACTTTCCAAATCTGGTCATGACCAGATTTTTACATGTTAGAGGTTGGCAAGTATGGTATGATGGTACCCCTTTTTTACCTAACAAAAAGGAATAAAAAATTAAGCACTTGATGTAAATCTTTAAAAATCATTGTTTTTTTTCAATGGCTCTAATGAGTGTAAGTTTGTTTTTCACATGATTGCGGATAAAAGGGATCAAAAGTAGAGAGAGAGAAAGAGGCTATGTCTGAATTTGAATTAAATCATTCCTTTCAAGATAAAATGCATTGATAATTTGGAACTTCATGTATATGTATAAAAATATTTTATGCCTTGGCGCTTTAATCAATCCATCAGATTTTTTTAAAAGAAAGATTAATTGATGAAATACACATGCCAGACTATTTGCCTTGTTAGCATACTTGCCAACTGACCCGATTTCGTCGGGTCACACCAGATTTTTCGACCCTTCACCCGATTATTTTTTATGACCCGGCGGGTCATGCTTTTCACCCGATTTTTGTCGAACAACCCGAAAATCTCCCGATTTCCGGATTTGGTTTCCTAAATTACATTGCGCGTTTGATTTCCAGTTATGAACCCAAGCTGAGCTTGGACATACGCGGATATACGTAAACAATGCCGATGGCTATAAAAGATAAGTGTTCAGTTCAGGAAAGTGTTAATTGTTATCGTTAGTTGTTTTGACAAACCGAGGGGTTAAATCATTAAGTGCGATAGCTTCCAATAAGAAAAGGTCTTCATCAGGGCCAGCGGAATCAAAACAACAAAAAGAAAATGATATTTATGTACCTATTAACTTATCTGGAAAATGAATTCCCATGGGTAAAACAGAGTAATTGAGTACAAAAGGAGGCTTTTTGTTTTCTGTTTAACGCACATTTGAATATTGGATCTTGTGCCCAAAATGATCTGACTAAACATTAAAAAACGCTAAGTCATGTAAAAATGCTTTTTAATACACAAAAAAGTCTTCCAAGTCACTTACAACTTTCATGCCATCGTTTTCAGAGTTCAAAAGCAAGGTTTATGTAGCAGAAACTCTTTTTGCAATTTTTTTTAGCTGAACACAACCTACCATTTTCTGTGTCAGATCACTTTACAAAATTCAAAATCAGCAACTGTTAGTTACAATGCTTCTTTGCAATAAAATATTACACATACGTTTCAACACATATTTCTATTGTATATATTTTTGAAATGCATGGTAAATATGTCGTGAATGTCGTTACGCGCTATGACCAGATTTTTTACTTTCCAAATCTGGTCATGACCAGATTTTCACATGTTGGAGGTTGGCAAGTATGCTTGTTAGTTGACATGATGCACTTTTTCTCTCAAAAAATGAAACTTGAAAGAATTAATATTTGAAACCTGTCTGGTAATGAAGTAAAAAAGCAGGTAATTGACCACCAAATAGGATTAAAACCACACATTGGTGGGCTGTGCCCAATCTGTTCATTTTTTGAAAAAGTTGGACACCCCTTTCCTTTCGGTGATTTAATTCCTAAAAGCTGGAGCACAAGAATTTACACATTATTAATATTTAAAATTTTTTTTAAAAGGTTTTGATTTATGAAGTATACATACCATACAGTTGCTTTGTTAGTCGGCAAGATGTTCATGTTCTTTCGAAATGTACAAAATTATACTGTTTTTCGTTCAGTTAAAAAAAAATTTATATCAGTGATTGGCCATCAAATAGGAGTTAAACCTTCGAAAGGGAGAGTACCGGTATGTCTAACCTACTGTGTACAGATCGAGAGTCAGTTTTGAAAACTGAAAGAAAAAAATGGATTAATTAAACAATTTTTCTGCAGAGTTGAAATGCTACTGTCATATTTATTTGTATCAATCTGTAGGATATCAATATAAAGATAATAAATACCAGGTAGCTTTAGTTGCTATTTGAAGAACTTATTTGAATTTGTTAACAAATCTTTCCATTTTGACTCAAATTGGAATGGAAATGTCTAAAAGATATGAAGTAGAGCTTTTGAACTGATCTACCGGGTACAAGCTATTCAGGTGAGGTCAAATTTTAAGGAGTGTCTTTAAACGTGGAGAAAATCTCTCCCTACAGGTTTGCTTGGAAGATTTTTGACTGCATCTTTACCTTCAATTTACCAGTAAGTTTGGATAGGTATTGAATGCAATACTGAGGTGTATTTTACATATATATATTGTAGCTTTTTCTTTCATTACTTTTGACTTAATATGTCTTTTCACATATTTTTGTGGCTTTTATTAATAATTTTGACATGACCATCAAAAAGGAAGTATAAAAAACATACATTTTCCTTTATAATTGAATGTAATTTTGGATAAGATTTTGATCTGTTTTTCATTTGATAGTCATGTCAGCAATGCATTTAATTTTACAATATATGTAAGCCTTTTAAACATAATTCTACAAAACATGAAGATATTTATATAGTTATTATGTATGGAAAAGCCTTACATCTTCATGAAATGTATATGTTTATAAAGGTTTGCATTTCATGCTTACACTTATATAGTCTTGTCAGGAACAATGCGCATGTGATACATGTACTGTTCTCTGTTCAACATTTTGACCTTTGCCCTCTTTTTTTAGGTCTCAGTGGGAGATTCCTGGTTTCATCCCTCCCCTCCCTATATCAGTAAGTCGACATCTGTCCTGTGCTCCAAATTGCATGAAAATTATTTACCATAGAAGTTCTCTATGCCCCCCAAAAAGTACCATTATTGTGCAATTTAAAGTACATGTACCGGTACTTCTTTCTGTGTATTTTCTCACTAGATGAACAACAGTACCGTTCAACACTTTTACATTTTAAAAAGTAAAAGGAAAACTTTGGTGTCTCTCAGCTGGTTATGATCTAAGCTCACACTAAGATACCACTTATTTTCACTTTTGGACTTTGTAGTTGATAAAATGTTTAAAGTACAATAAGTAGATTATCTTCTGACTTTATAAAGTACATCTGCATTTATTTTGTAATATTTGATAATCATTATAAAGATAAGTCTATTTTTTAATCTAATAAAAAGAGGGCAAAGGTCAACAAATCACCCTTTCTTTCTATTTAACTAATACAGTTTGTTTGTTCTGTGTGGACTGTTTCTGGTTGTTGCTTAATGCAAAAGTAGTAGACAACTAGAGACGAGCTCGTTGCAAGCAACGATTAGGTTTTCCCTCGTAGCTGCGTCATACTTGTGACGCATTACAAAAAATTGATAGCTGACCATCGTACAATATTAGATGTGTTAACACTGAAAAACAAAGTATTATATTTCTGTGACCGTGTAGATTTTACGGTGATAGAGAATTCGTCTGGATCTGCATCGGTCGTGTGCAGTACGAACCGGGTGAGGGAATGTTGGCGTAAAGTGTATAAGGTATAAGGTTGTGGCGCGCTGTGGGCCGTAAGCTAAAACGAAGGGTGGGTTTGCCGTATTCCCGAAGGTCCACCAGTATACAGTTCCAGAGAAATAAACAGGCAATTGATGCAGGATTCCACATTATTGGACGAGACTCAACGATGGCAACATTATAACAATTTAACAGACAGACATGTTACAAACAAGTCGGATATGGCCAGAAGTGGCCTCTGGACTCAAGACTCTGGGAGAGTCGGACGTGGCGGGGCTGGCCGCCGTATTCCAGACTGCGCATTGACAATTGTACATAACTACTTATAAGAATTTTAACAATGAGAATAAATTGCAATTAACAGGTAATGATATAAGTAAGCTGAGTGAAAGGTTCACAGATATAAAATAATTAAATAAACTCAATGAGTCTTTGATGTCCAAGAAATGAAAATCTGATAATTGCACAATGTTGTTTTAAGAGATTAACAGTCCTTGAGACATGACACTCTGTCTCTATAAAGTCTAATAAGTGTCAATCACTAAATAAACAAAAGTAACTATGTAAGAAATAAACTGTGAGAAAAAATTACGAAACAGATGTTGAATTTTACAAGTAAAGTAAAAAAAAAAAATTATAATTGAACAGTGCATTTTGCACGATGATACTACATGTTTATAAGCAAATACAGATCTTAACACGTTGTCTCTAGTTTGATTCGCCGCATTTTATTCACAGAGTAGGACTGTGGTTATGCCCGGTACGATGGTAAAAAGACCACTGGCAAACGTTTTACACGCATTTTTATCGAACGCAAGCGCCAATGAATCTATCAGTATATATGCGGAGATCCTGGAAATTTTACAAGGGGTTTTGAAGAATAATTTTGTATTTCGAGGAGGGGGAACATGCGCGGATCAGAAAATTTTTCCGGGGTGGGGGTTGAAAAGTCAGACGGTTATTTGAGTTTGCCAAGGGATGTCCGAGGCATATTTGGTAAGTTTATAATGTACACGTAATTGAAAGAAATTTCGCTGGGGGGGGGGGGGGGGGGTCTGGAACCCTTCCCCTTCTAGATCCGCGCACGGAGAAGACCGATGCCGGTAATTTTACTGTTATTTTAACCATTTTTATTTAATTATTCATGTTCATAATTATCAGAAAACCAATATTACCTTTTAAAGCAGTTAAAACTTAAAACTTAAGATACGAACCATTTAGTCTCGGTGAGTATTGCGTCCGCGTACGAAAATAATGGCAATTTTCAAGAAATTCGGATGGACGATCTGTGTCCTAGGTCGTCCATCCGATTCTTTTTCTGACTAAAAGCTACAGACCTGCAGTTAAAGATTTTCAAACTCTTATTGATTATGTCAATTTGTTTGTCTCAAAGAATCAATAAAGTTTTACCTTAAAAAAAAGAAAGAAATCGGGCACAATTTTCAATGTTAGCATTTTACAATTTTATTGTCTAATAAAATTTCAAGAAACAACTCTTCATTGCTTTATCCGAAATATTGCATGAAAAAAATTTACATCGCATTTTTTAAATTACAAAAGGATATTCAAAATGAACTTGGATTAACCGCTAACAAACAGGCATAAAGAGAGACTGAGAACCAATTCCTTCTCTTTTTTTTTTACATCAAAAGAAATTCAAAAATAAATCAAAATATATATTTTTTCTTTGTATGCGTTAATGAAAATGTAGATCAGCAAGGGGTTCGTTTTCGTGCAAGCACCTACATAACAGATTGTTACACGGGTCTACAACGATGACAAATATCGAAAAGGCAATATTGTGGGTAAAGGATGAATGTGTAGTTGGTTGTTTAAGTTTATTTTTGATACATGTAATAATATTTATCTGGATCGGTTATGTTTGTTAGTTTGTTTTGATTATTAAAGAGGGGAATAAAGAAATGAGTAATTTCCAAGCACGTAGCATCGTTTTTGAAAGTGGGGGGGGGGGCAAACTCATCCAACAAATCTTGACAAGCAAAAAAAGAAAAAAAATTGAATTTTCCAAAATTTTCAAAAATTCACTCATAATTTCATGATTTTCATACCATTTTTTTTACATGCTACCAAAATGGGGTTGGGGGGGGGGCAACTCCATGATAATTCAATTTTTTAATGTAAATTTTATAAAAATAGTTGCTTCGAGAAAAAGTGGGGAGATGACATCTTTATGTCATATAACATGTGAAACTGATTTCATTCCACCCACAAGCTGGAAATAATGAAATAATTTTAATGAAAACAATATAAATAGACGTCATAAATCCCATATCAAACGCCATATAACCACTTGATTCTGCGCGTCTTTTTAATGAATTTATAAACAACGGCAAATTCTAAAATGTATTTTTAAAGGTAATGTTAGCTGCAAGTCTGTAGACCTTGTATGAAAAATTTCGGATGGTAGTCAATTTTTCCGGGATACAGACAGAGCGGTACATATATGCAGCTAAGGTAACTAAGAATGATCCCAATAAAATACTTTGTTGAGTAATGCAAGCTTTTAAGAAAGCAATACTTACATTTGTTTAAAATATAACACCCAAATACTTCGTCTTACATTCGCTATTTGTAGAACAAGCAGAACCAGTATCAGTCTGACCGGCCTCATCATATACATTGTTGGAATTTTATTGTCCTAGCATTGCAATGCTCTGCATGTACACAATTTCTTTTAAAATTTAAACACTTAAAGTGTTCATCTATATGGCTACACATAACGTACACACGTGATTCAAAATAACCCAGACGGAAAACGGTAAAGAATTCAGTCATTGAGTCTACGTTTTATAGAACTTGTAAGAAAACACAATGCGGGTCTGAATGTTTGTTGATATGTCAATCTATCAATATACAGTTTGTTAATTATTTTCTATTGCTAAGGCTACAGCGTATTTGATGAACAATGAACAACATTTTTTCCATGCCACTTTTTTCCATGGAAGATAGCGAATACAAGTATAAAACATTTATAAAATTTATTTAATTACCTCTTTAGAATTGTGTATGGAATAAATAATTTATAAGTTGCTGCTGAAGGTTGTTTGGTATTTTCGTTTGTAGATGCTTTGCAAGTAAAAAACCTGAAACGCAGGGCAAGTCATAATTAATATCCCTAATAACCGTAACTTAAAACTAGCGGCTTTGGATTCAAATATTATCGTATACGAATATTAAGTTCACTTTTTAAAATCATCTCCACGATGATAATTATATTATATCCATTGCAAATCAGTATTTTTTTTTTTTGCTTTAAAAGAATTGTTCTATCGGGAGCAATCCCGCGTTCGTTTAAATTGTCATGTCAGTAATACACATTGTGCTTTATATGACGGCGGTGTATACGTATTGTAGAAAAGTTGAGTTTAATTACCATGCATTGGAACCATTTTATTAACACATCTCCCAGTACTGAAACAGTTCAAAATGTCTCTGTTACAGTAACACAGTGGGGTGTTAATCGTGTACGTCCAGCTCTACAAGCACATGCACTGTCGTCTAGGCGACGGCCTGAATACAGCTAGCGACTCTCCTATCGATCGGTTACCTGAGTCTCGTAATGCATCTAAATATAGACAGGGGCACAGTTATGAAACAAACAACAAAAATAAGGTCAAAGAGGTTTATCTATATGAAATGAAAATGTACATTTGTATAAAAACATTTGGGAATTTTATGTGGAATTATTTTTGCGCGCTACATGTATCAGTTAGTGCTTTACAAGAAGCCCTTTCATAACCTCATAAACGTGCGCACCCCCACAAAAATGGACCGAACTGACAACAATTGTTTCTTCAAATACTGACTATAAATTACGAAAACATTAAATTGAATACTATAGAAGGATTCAAAATTAATTTCTTTACAACTTTGCTTCAATAATGCATTAGAAATATTTATTCCATTTTAAGTTATTGACAAGAAACTTTGGACGCCTCTAACTCCCTAATTATAAGGGCCAGCCCCTTTTTTGGTATACCGAATGAAAGGTCTGGGTAAGACCAAGAACTTTTAAAATACATGTTATAACAAATTTTTATCAGGTAGAAAACTAACACGGAAAATACGCGAATTTTTTTGATTTTTTTTCTTACCTTTGTTTCAACATCTATACCAACCCTTTTATTTGCATTTAAATAATAAATAAAATATATCTCGCACAAATTCAATGTATTAGCTTCCAAACCAGCCCATCTTTGAGACTCTGCCAGTCATCGTTAAAGCTAAACCCCCTGGACAAAAGAAGTCGTTAAATTTTACTAAAAGGGGAATAACTCAAAACCGGATAGGAATTTTCCTCAACTAAAATATGCAACGACAACATCACGCGGCATGTTATCAGTCCTGAAAATTTCAAAACAATCGGTGAACTAACGAGCGAAATATTAAGGATCAAAGTTGGCGTCTAGAAGAAAAAAAAAAATAATAAGAAATTTGAAAATTTTTCAGAATAATAGTAAGGTTTTCCGCTGAGAGCGGAAAACCTTAATTAAAGTAAAACATGGATTTCATTTAGATGCTTAAATAATAAAACAATAGAGATTAATTAATTTTTAACATTAATTTTACTCTATGCATTAAATTGTCAAAAACCAGTAAATATATTCAATGATTATTTGTATATATATTATTTACCAACCAGCAGCATATCATTGTACAAACTTGTCGATGAGTCAAAGTGCATGTCCATGTTTCCTTCAGATAAACATGTTTTTCTTACTTTGAAGCTTGTACACTAAAAGGATATTTACACAACAATAGCTATACCATTACAATATACAGTGTAGTGCTTCTAATTTGTTTTAATTATCTACGGTAATATTAATATCTACGGTAATTAGTATATTATAACATAATCTCTTCAAAAAATAAGTCTAAAAAGTACTGTACAACATAAACATGTATCGGTATTATCAAATGTAAAATGTCATGTTTTATTATCTGTGCATACTAATTTAAAAAAAAAAAATTTCATATTAAAGAAAATTTGATTATATTTGTGCCGGATGTCACAGAATTCCACAACTAGCATCCCCCTCTTTCTTTCTCTGTAGCATTAAGAATGGGCAGTTCCGTCAGTACAAGGGAGGGAGAAAAGAAACGGAACTGGTCAGTTTTGTAGACGACAAGAAATGGGAGGAGTTGGATCCCATCCCATGGTACTTCTCCCCAGCATCTGTGCAGTAAGTACAACTTGATTTGTTTTCTAACCTTCTGTGAATTGTTTCTTTTATACATTATACAGATTATTGCCTCTTTATATTACATTCAATGTTACTGATCCACTTGTGTTTATTTCCTGACATTATTATCCTAATGTTATGTGATGTCAATAAAGCAGAGAGCTTTCTTTCTTTCAGAATGGCTGCTCTGGGTCAGTTCTTCAAAGCTGCTATGGCTGTCAGGGTGAGCTTAATAACTTTCTACTGATACAGATACATTTTATGAATCCTGTAACTGGTAAAATGTAATTAATTGGTAATGTAACGATTTAGCAATGTAACGATTTAGCAATGTAACAATTTAGCAATGTGTGCATTGAAATAGAAATATTTAAGGGGGAAAAGGGTTCCACAATTGTTTGTGTGGTTGTTGTGACATGTACATGTTTCTCTTTGCAGGATATTTACAATATGATGACGAAAGACTATGGGATACCTGAATGGGCCTGTTATGTCATCTTTGCCATAGCAACCATTCTACTTGGACTAATTCTTGGTTTGGTAAGCGTTTATGAGATATTTAGTTTTCCCACGAAGAATGTGCATATTGCGTTCTATTCTTTATGACCTGTTTTAAAAAGTACAAAACTTTATTATGTATTTTTTTTTATCACCCCCAAAGATCAAAGATTATGGGCTTAATATTTTTGTCCTGTTTGTCTTTCTGTCTAGCAAAGCTGGAATGCTACACCAATATTCTATCTTTAGGGCATTCTTAGAGCATCTTTTTTGAAATATGATTTTATTATTCAAAGACAGAGTTATGCTCTTCCTTATTGATTTAATTTGATTTTTATGTATTTTTTTCCCTAAAATAGAAATCCAATTTTTCCATTAACAAAATATCAGCCATGTCCACATGACTTCTATTCATGGATACATAATTGTACAACGTCAACTTGATTTGATATATATGACCCACTAGAAGTGATTATTACTTTACTTATTTTTATGTACACTTTCAGTTAATTGTGCTCTGCTGTGACATGATGCTCCCATCCAAATATGTCCCAAATCCTAAAGAGAAACTCCAGCCAAGGCCACCAGCAGAAGGGGTGCAAAAGGTAAAGCTTCTCCTGATCAAAACAAGAGATGTATAATTATACAAGTTGCTGATGTACATCAAAGTGCATTCTAATTGGTAGCTATTCTTTTATGAAAATTATATCCACACATATGCATTTTCAGTATTTTTTCAGAGGATAATAAATTTTTCAAGTAGCCAGATGAGCAAATAACTTCATGACATACCCTGTGATTATATTCCCTCCTTGATTCTTCTTTTCAGGAGGACGAAGATGCTGATGGAGAGGAATCAGAAACAGACATTATTGATGACACAAAAACTACAGAGAAAGACGGAGACGCAAAACCGAGGCGAAGGAGAGTGAAGAAAGCAGATTGAGCATTAGAGACATTAGAGAATTTTAAATTGTAACATCAGTCTTTATTTTAAAAGGAGTGTGAATGTGTTTAGAAGGGACGGAGGGAGGGAGGGAGGATGGGGGTTTTACTACTTTGTGATTGCTTTTGAACTTCTTGTGTGAGGACTGAAATGACGTGTGTAATGCATTTGTATGGGATGTTTTTATATTTTTACTTAGTATTCTTCAAGTTCCAGATAGTCAAATTTCTGTGTTTTAGGATCTTTTTATAGAAAATTGGGAGTTTTAGATTTGCAGTGTAGCAGTCAAAATTTTAGGGTCATTTCATTGATTTTTTAATTTCTGTTAATTTTAATGTGCCAAACATGAAGCAATGATGTTTTTAAAATGCATTTTAACTTAAAGTGATATTGAAAGTTGGCTCAATACATGCTACCATGTGTATTTTAAAAGCATAGATAAGAAGACTTGATTGAATCTGTTTGTTTTTTTTTTTTTAACTTGGAGGACGCTTTACATGTATTTGTGCAGCTGAATATTTTAATTCACTTCCATCTTTTAATCTATTCTTGAAAGACACAATTCATAGACAAGAAAAATTGACAGACATAACAAAGCATTATATTTCAATTATTTGACAGGTTATTCTGTAAATGCATGCATTCATGCATTTGTTAACAATTGCAGCCATATTTGAAAATCTGTAAAATGTGTGTGTAAAATATAAAGTGTATGTATCTTGATTTTGACTAACTGGTCTTTTTTTCATCCCGGTATATGTTTTGGTTTAAGTGGGGGTTTTTTTCAGGCAAGGATGACAATAATTGTTTTGGAAGTAAAAAAGAAAACACAGGCATTGTAAAGACAATAAAACAATTTATCAATTGGCTCAGACAAGATCAATTGCAGAAGAAGACAGATTTTTATTTTAAAAAATCCTTGATTTTGATTATTTTGCATTGATTTACTCTGCATTCTAAAAATCTTAATCAATGTTAACCTATATTCATATCGCATTAGGTCAATTTTTTCTTTATGATCCCTTAGTAAATTTAGCTAAAAAAAAAACCCAAAATACAGATCATTTTAAATGAAACATTAATGTATTGCTCAATGGCTGGAGAAGAATGTTGTATTCTAATAAGATATCCCACTTTATCAAAATATAGTTCAGGTTAACGAAATTTAAATTTTGCTTGATAATTATTTAATTCGGCTGTGATATCACAATTACCTGTAGGTATACATATAGATTTAATTGTTTTATTTCATCCTAGAATTGCATTCATTTTACTAGTATGTATGATTAACCATTCCTTTGAGTGTTCTGTTACGTACCTTAAATATATAGGAACTGCACGGTTTATACAATAACACGGAAAAAATTTTTAAAAGGGGATCATGAACAAATGTATTGAGTTTTAAAAAGTGGTTGAAGACTTCTAAAAAATATTTACATGGGTCCCCCCCTTTTTTTTTCAACAATAAAGAAAGCAAAATTCGTCAGAAATGTATCCTGTAAAATTTTTAATGAAGGGACAATTATTTTTAAAAAGTTCTATTTCATTTTATTTCCATGGAGTTAGATTATTAAACCGAAATGGGTTGTTTTTAATGTTCAACTGATACAGCATATGCCAACCAATTAAGCTTGTCATTTTTAACAATGAGAAATATTGTATATATAGATATTTGTTCTTTTTTATGTATTTTTTACTATTAACATGTCAGTGTGTACCTATAAACAATTCATTTTGTTTTCATTTCTTATTATTTTTTTTTTTTAGATGAAACAAATAACAAGCATTAACATTTTCTTTTATATTCTGTTCTATGCAAGATTCAATAAAATTTGGAAGTATCGTATCTTTAAAAAGTGTCATATTTTGAGAAACCCCCCAGTAAAATTGATCTTCTGTGATTGGAGGAGAAAACGGTATGATTTGCAAGTTTTTACGCAGTGAACATGGTGAAGATGGTACAAACGTCGGATATCATGGAATAGAATTATTTAAATGATTTATACAAGCAGCTGACAAGTATCACTTCGATTGCTCCCATGCGATATCAGATGTAAGTGTGTTTGAATACCAAGCGAGGTTTGCCGCTTATATCGATCTGTATATATATTGCATGTTGTATGTTAATGAGATATAATTGTAAACAGTTCATCAACGAATACACGCACTGCTTGCAATAATTAGGCATAATGAACGGTAATTACACCGATGTAACACTGTCTAATAGAGTTGCGACCATTGATACAAGAAAGGAATACTTAAGACAAGTACTTGTACTCACAACAGACGTAAAAAGAATTTGATGGACGACCGTATGTGTTAAAAAGTTGCAATTTACGGCACACAATTTATTTTTGAACTGATTTAATTCATTTCTACACAAATTCTGTGAAAAAATTAATACTGACGTACCTTTTAATTCTTCGGGCATTTACTATTGGCCCCTTCACGGTAACTGTGGTTCTGCTCTTTTGCAGGGCAAAATGACATAATTTGGTGAAATATGACGTAACGTCAATTGTTTCATTTACGTCATTTAATTATCTACCTACTAAAATTTCGGCAAAGTATATCAATTTGCCCTGCATGAGAGCAGTACCACAGTTATCGTGAAGGGGTCTATTGATATCATCTTTACTTAGCTCAGATTTTCTCTTTCTCAAGCCAACTGACCTTTTCTTGCCAGCGCATTGTTACGTCATTTTTCGTACATGATTTTATGTGTTGATAAAATGACGTAACAATGCACTGGCGAGAAATTGTACCTGGCGAGAACTGCATGGTTGTACGCCAGTAGTACCGCTAAACTCTTCAGGCAATTTACTATTAATATCGTCACTTTCCTTACCTCGACAGACTTTATCGTAAACAAGACCTCGGAAAAGTATCACAAAAAATGGCTGGGATGTGCAGTACATCGGTTTTAATTACCACATATGCCTTATATTGACAGTGGGTTCCATTTATTTTAAATTTAATGGACCAGGGAGATCCATATAATTGTAATGGGATGGGAGAAATAATGATGAACCAAACCGGTCTGACTGTCACATTCCTCCCTCCTTTAAGTCCACGAAGATCACAACAGGCTCTTCCCTGGCAGGAGTTCACCTGTCAGTTTCAGGGGTTGGTCACGAAATGTAACAGGTCAGGGGAAATAATGACGGACCAGACCAGGATTAAACCCGGGCCCCCTGAATCTGTAGTCAGGTGCTCTATCAACTGAGCTATCTTGCACCGGTATTCAAACCGGTCTGTCCTTCACATATTGAATGTGTGACGGTCAGACCGGATAGAATACCGGCGCCAGATAGCTCAGTTGGTAGAGCACCTGACTAGAGATTCAGGGGGCCAGGGTTCGAATCCCGGTCTGGTCCGTCATTATTTCTCCCATCCTGTTACATTTCGTGACCAACCCCTGGAACTGACAGGTTAACTCCTGCCAGGGGAAGAGCCTGGGGTGATCTTCGGGGACGAAGATCATTTAAGGGGGGAGGAATGTGACGGTCAGACCGGATCGAATACAGGCGCCAGATAGCTCAGTTGATAGAGTACCTGACTAGAGATTCAGGGGGCCCAGGTTCGAATCCCGGTCTGGTCCGTCATTATTTCTCCCATCCTGTTACAAATGATTGAAAAAACAGAATAATTGTTTAAATTTATTATATGATTCAGTGATGGATTGATACAGACCACCAAACTGAGTGCTAGCTATCAAGTTAAAAAAACAAACTTCATCACCCTTTTGTTTGAAGTCATAGCTGAACAAATTCAGAAACACAAAACCGATCTATTTATTTATTTAGTCCAATGTAGAAAAAATCAAATGTTGACATCCGAGGTCATGTGCAGGTGAATAACATTTCAGTCTAGACTGTTGAGAGCTAAGAATTAATCAATTATGTAATAAAATGGTTTATTCTCTGACTTAGCTGTCGTAAAAAAGGAAATGAAGCCAAACTTGTTATACCACAATTAAAAATACATATATATTATGTAACTTGCTATTATATGATGATTGTCCGTGTTATGTAGCATTTTATTAAAACCTTTCTGTTTTAAACACAATGTTGAGTGTTTCCTTTAATGCAATTACCGTATTATAATAGTGGTAAGTTAAATTTCATCTTTCTATCAGTTCATAGCTACTGGCAGTACCGATAAATCTGTTCTGGTATATTTTAATCAGGGACGACCAATCATTCCTAGATAATTATAATTTCCTCATTTGCATTTTCAGGTATGGCTGCTAGATCACAATGGCAGAAGAAGAATCAGTTAAGAATGGCCCATCAACTGCCAAAAAAGCCAAAGTGGTAAAAGATGGCAATGGATCTGCTGATGAAAACAGCCATGAGAGTGGAGGGTTTGCTCTGTCTGCTGAGGAGGAAGAAAATGATTTATTTGACCAAGATACGGAACCCTATGTTATAGAAAGCTGTGAATCCAATGAGAATTTATTTGGTGGAGGAGATGTGGGTCCAACTAACAAGGATGCTGACAGTTCGGTCGGAGAGAGAGCAGAGATGCCTGTGGTGGAGCTGGAAGAGAAGGAAGAGAGGGATTCACCATCCAAGGTGAAGAAGATCGAGTCTGTTTTACAGGATGCAAAGTTGATATCGAACATAGTGGCTGGTATTGATGTGGAAAAGGTGTATGAGAAACTCAAGTCTCGAAGAGGAAATCCAAATAGAGTGGACTTGGTGATCAATGAAGTTCTAGAGGATGTTGAAAAGATGAAGAAGGGAAAAGTGGGCACAGATTTAAAGGAAGAGGCAGCTTGTGTGGAGGATTTAGTGAAAGTGATTGACAAAGCCACTGCCAATTTATCAAAACTGCCAATGACAGCTGGAGAAATACAACAGCTGTTGAATGAACATAAAGCCAGATTAGACAGGGTGGATTATGTAGTCAGTCAAATATTGGTCAAGCATTATAAACGATCAACCAATCAGAAAGAAGAATATGTAGATGACATGATGAAGGTGTTGTCAAGCGTACCTACAGCTGACCCTGGGAAGGTTTATGAACTTATAGAGAAAAACTGTCGCGAGACCGATCGTGTTCAAAAAGTCATTGATCATCTTCAAAATAATCATGGTCCATCAGGTTCTTTAAGAAAGGAATCGTCCCTTCCAACAGATCCAAAATATTTGGAAGATCCCCTTTACAGGGATATGAGAATCGTTTGTAAAGTGTTACCTGAAAAGGAGCCGACTGAAATATATGAATTTCTGGCAGCTCATCATGACAAGAAAAACCGTCTCCAAGTTGTGATCGAGGAACTGATGAAATCGGGAGCTGACTCGCAAAGTTTTCTGGAAAGTGTAGATGCAAATTCACCATCTATTTCAGATGTTATGAGAATTGGGACAAATGGCTCCTTGCCAAAAAATATCCAAGACGAGGTGGATGAGTTGATGGAAATATTTCCTGATTGCGATCCCAATTATCTATATGATAAATTAGAGGAACACACAGATGATAAAGAGAGATTAAAAAATATTGCCATGGAGTTGTTTGAATACAAAAACTACCCCAAATTGAAAGACACTTTAGAAGAGAGGAAAAGACAGGCACAACATAATCAGATACAGCATCTCCAGTTTGAGATGGAGTCCTTTCTAGTTAGATTTCCTGATCCCATGGGCACTTTTTTAAAAGCTGACAAAGAAATGACCCCGTCCTACAAAGATCATGCCATGCAGCAACTAAGGAGAGAGTTTAGGCAGCTCAAAAAATCATACATCACAAAAGTTCTCGAAACACACAATTATCATTATCACCATAGCAAAAAAGAGATTGAACAAGACTTAGCAAATATTACTGGTGAGTTCACTGTGTCCTCATGTCTGTCTGCCAATTTGATATGCAAGTTTTTCAAAACTTTGAAAGTTGATTTGATCAATTGATCAACCTCAGCCTCTTTGGTTAAGGAAATCATCATTGTTTTGATTAGGTGATTAGGTACCAGTACCTGAATATTGCATTGATTAGATACACATTGGTAGATTCCTAATTGAATGTGAGGAGTTGATATCCGCATAAAATCGAGAGAAGCATTTGCAATTGCAGATCTTGAAATCTCACCTTAATATTTTTATTGAAGGTGTGAACTATATGAAATTATACCAAAATTTGATGCTCTTGATTTTATATTCCTCATGATTTTTGTCACAAAACGCAGGACTTCTGTACTGACGTTAAATAAGGAATCTACTGTACAATAATGTACATGTATAACTGTTGATTGTTATTTAACTGTGTGATTTTCAATGCAGCAAACTCTAGGAAGCGCAGAAAGCAGCCACTGGGTGAGGAGGAGTGTCAGTTGCCCAGGGAGCCTGATGAGTTCTTCTACTATGAGAAGCTCTTCTCCGAAAATGAGGAGGAAATCAAAAGTAACGATTGAATTTTGTTACCTTATGAACTATACCTTACATGTACCTTTTTATTGCCTATGAACTTAAATTAGCATGTAGATTCATTGAAGGTGAATGTTAAAACCATAATAATGGCAAGAGAGGGCCATTAATGTGTTCATTGTACTTGCCTGCCCTCATGGAAATCTTTCTGAAATGCTGTTTACTTTACCATAATGAAAACTATGAAAATATCATATATGGAAATATTATACCGGTAGATTATTTGTGTTATACTTTGCTTTAAGCTAGAAGTAATTTATCAGTTTGTGGTACATGTACATCTCTGATTTATTAAGTTGATTTTCAATGAAATCAGAAGGGTAATTATGTCTTTATAAGGGCATTTAACAAGGGTATTGCAGTATGGTAAAATCTAACGCAGTAATGATGACTATTTGCTATGATTTCAGGGTACCTCCATGACAAGAAGCAGGTCTATGAGCTTCGTCTCCAAGAGGCCAGGGACAACGGAGAACTCATGGAGTGTCAGTGCTGCTTTGACGAGGAGTGCCTCTTTGAAGACATGGCCGCCTGTCCCGAGGGCCATCTGTTCTGTAAGACCTGCATCCGAAGATCGTCCGAAGTTGTGATCGGTCAAGGGAAGACTGACTTCAAATGTGTGAATGGATCCTGTTTGGAGAAATTCTCACTTGCCACTCTACAGCATGTGCTACCAACCAATGTCTTTTCCATTGTGTTGAAGAAGATGCAGGAAGAGGAGATCAAGATGGCAGACATCCCAGATTTAGAGTCTTGTCCTTTCTGTAGTTTTGCCACCATTATGCCGGATCAAAACGATAAAGTGTTCAAATGTTTGAATCCAGATTGTCTAAAAGAGTCTTGCAGGTAAATTTGGATTGAAGCTTTAAAGACTTTCTTTGCATCTGCTTAACAAAATACAGTTATTGAGAAAATAAATTTAGGATATGTTCTTAATATTTTATTTCTGGAATACATTAATTGATCTCTTTTAAAAATTCAACTTTGATCAATTTATCAAAAGTCTGTCATAAGGATGTACTGGTCTAAACTATTAAAATTCTGAATTTTACATGCTCATAAATTTACAAATCATCTTAAAATGCCATTCTGAATGAAATAACAGTTTATGGGCAAAAATGTGAAGAAGTTTAGTAAATTATTTAAATTGGTTAACATTTAAATATTGTTTGAATTTCCAGATTGTGTAAAGAACCAAATCATGTTCCTTTGCGCTGCGATGAAGTGGAAAAACAAGGGGAGACAAGTATGAGGACCTACATCGAGGCGCGACTCACAGAAGCCATGATTCGGCGCTGTCACCGATGTCAAAAAGCCTTTGTGAAGGAGTTTGGCTGTAACAAGATGACCTGTACGTGTGGGGCCACCAGTTGTTATGTGTGCAGAGCAGAGGATATCGACTATGACCACTTCGGAAATGCTGAGTAGGTGTTAATATTCAGTGTATAAAACTAAAAGGTAAAAAGATATAATTCAATATGCATGTATATATCCTACATAAACCAATTCCATTCAAAATTTGATCTCTGCTAGAATAAGCATTTAATAAGGTTAATAGTACATTTTACTTACAAAGATATGGATTCTCAACAATATATTTATGAAATTGAAGAGCAGTTAATGGTTGTTTTTTGTAAAAATTTTAGCTGTAACGAGGGTGACATGAATAAACTGCACAGGGAAGAGATGCTGAAGGCAGCCACTGAGGCCAGGGATAAGTATCTACAGGACCACCCCGAGGCAGCCGACATCAACCTCAAGTACGACCCCCTGCAGCACATCGAAGAATGTAAGTACTCAGAGAGGCATTCTCCAAATGGTGCAAAATATCATTAGATATTTCATTTTACAGATAATATTTCGTTTAAGGAGGCTGGGTGGTCAACAGAGCAAGGTACATTTTCCTGTATCTTTATACAGAACTCTTCTTCTCAAGGAGAACAATATATTCTATAAATGGCCACAACCATATAGCTTTCTGAAATGGCATCACCTGATTGGTTTAGACAGTCATGTTATATGGCAAATAAATAGTCGCAAGGGTAGAATATCATATCCAATCGCTTCAAAAGATTCCTTGATTTTCGCACCAAGGCCTTGAAAAGGGCAGTGTCTGATTTTTGTGAATCTTTTATAATATCAAGCTGCTTCATCTTTTTCAGTTCAAGGTTTGCAAGAAGGTGGTGATGATGGTCAGGATGAAGAATATGAAGAAGGAGATGATGATGATTATTAACATCAACAGTTGATGAAGATTTTACTCCTCAGAATCTGTGACAAAATATATTGATATTTTAATAGATCTTTCATATTTTTGAAAAGGCAATTTGTGTTGTACAAGCCCGGTATATTTTAGATACAAAGTCTAGTTAACACATAGATTTCATACATGTACCTGTTTGTTAATGGGGTTTTTTTCATGCTCTTTGAATTTTCTTTCTAGATGTACCAGAGTACTTGTGTGGTTATAGTGTTCTCTGTTTACTTTGTTTCTTGCTGAACTAGAAACCAATGAGCTCTCGTATGAATAATGTATCAAATCGGTTCTTTTTATTTTCACTGCTGCTATGTTGATGACTTGTCCCATTTTGATTATGCACAAATGTTATTGGATTTGAATGTGCAATAAACCATATTTGTTTTTATAGAAAATAAAGGTTTGTTATATTCTAGGTATTGGACACAGATTGGTTTTCATTCATGTATTTTAAACTCATTTATTGGGAGACCAGTTATTACATATACCAGTGCTTTTACATGTACTGGTACATACATTGTACATGTATTGTATATATGCTGTAAACTGATGCTGATTATTTTATGCCAAAGGGTAAAAAGAAATTTGTTTGTATACCCACTACCAATTCATCCTGCCTTTACCATCAAACCAGTTTACAGATGAAAATTGTCATTAAATGTTTGTTTAACCATGTTTGTTTAACCCTTTATCTCTTTTGTTAAGTATTTGCTTTAAAGGTGAGTGAGTTGCACAATACATAAGGTAACATTTGTGATATTGCATAAAATCATCATTTTATCATCTGTCAATAAGAAGAGAACTGTCACCAGTACAGTGATAACATATCATTTTAATGTGTCGGAAATCACGTGACCATGCACTATTGTACTAGTACATGTGGTTAAACACTATGCACATTGCAGCCGTGTAAATTGGCATTGATTTATAGTGGCAATATTATAGCTGTTGAAATTTATAAAATGATTCTTTTGAATCTTGCTGCTTTGTTTTTCATGGTCAAAAGTATCAGTTATTTTTCCTTTGTGTTTTTTTTTTTAAATTTTTATCAGCATTTTCATGAGATCTCGACCATTTCAGTTAGGTAATTTATGAGTTTAACGATGTTTAGAAGATAACACATGCACTGTTTTGAACATTTTTTTTGTACTAGAAAAATAAATAAATGAGAACGAGTCTGTGATCGATCATTTATTTTATATACTGAATCACTTTCACTTTGCCACTATAGAATTCAGCAACAAACAGTTTGTCGCTTTTATCCAGAGAAATTCCGTATGGATTTTCTATTCTGCAGTTGTCTATACAACGGAGAAAGCTTCCGGTTGGAGCGATCACATGGATACAGTTGTTATGGTGATCAGCTGTCATGATCTGGTGTTTGCTGTCCGTGGCGATTCCTCTTGGCTTGAAAGGTCTAGTTTGAGAAGAAGCAGCATGGCCGGTGTATCTAAATCGAACTTTTCCAAGATGGCTGACCACCACGACAGCCCCGGCTCCCCAATCAGCCACGCAAATATCAGAGTTCTTGTTTTCAGTTATGTATTTAATTTTGTTGTTTTCTGAATATATTGGTTTGCCTTCGTCGTCGAATTGAATCGTTTGTTTCTCCGTGGAACCCGTGTAACGGGTTACTTTGGACTGCGTCTCGGCGTCATTGTACATGGTAACCATGATATCGCCCGACGATGTTATACAGAGATTTAGAGGTTTCCAGTTTTGCAGTTTGATCAGTTCATCGATATGTCCATCTGTGAATTTGTTCACTGTTCTGTTTTTGACATCTGTGTAGAACAGTTCGTTTGTTTTTGCAATAGCTACATCGCATGCCATTTCTCCCGACTTGGTCCTGAAACTCTCTAATAACGAACCCTTTGTATTGATGTTTTTCACTTCACAGTTCCAATTTGAAACCCAAAATTCTTCTTCACGAGAGCACGTGACATTGCGTAAGAAATCGTACTCCGTGTCCACGATGTCTACAACTTTCGGTTCCTCCAAAAGACATTGCTCTGAGAGGACTTCTAGAGGTGTAGATGGTGGCTTACTGCATTTGAGCGCATGCGTGGATTCTACGGCGGTTATGGAGGGCGGAGTAAGACTACAGAACATCTTTCGAAGTTCTCGTCTCTGGACCTTTATTGGTATGAAGATTGGAAATGTACTTTTGAGCGTCGGTGGCAGCTTTTTAAATTCCGCTAATTTACCTTCATAATCCAGGGACTCGGATACGTCTCGAGAGCTGAGCACCCCTTTAATTTCTTCGATAGCCGTATTGAGATCAGCTATCAGTTTTGTGATACTCTGCAAGTGGGTTTTCAAAACCGTCCTTTGCTTGTTTTTCATCTTTTTGATGTTGGATTTAAGTTTATCTGCCATGCAATCGACTTCTTGGTGCCAAACTTTCCTCTGTTTATCCACCGCTACGTTAATTTTTCTATACCCTTTCTCCAAATTTGAAATCCGTTTTTCAATTTCGACAGTCTCGTTTTCGTATGAAGCGGTCATTTTCTGCAAGCACTCCATTTCATTGGCAATATTCTCTTTCTTGACGTCCAAGATTTCCAAGATGCTCCGGAAAGCGTGATGCGCATGCTTCTTAGATGCCATGCAGCATGGACAGACGGGACAGTTGCAATCTCTGCAGTTCTTGTCGCAAGTCTCTCCGGGGTGTATCGGACAGGGAGGATACGTTAGAGGAGACTTCTTCTGATCGACCGTCACAATATCATGTGGCGTGGACTCGTCAGAAATGTGCTCACCAACGCATTCCTTGCAGAGTTGGACGGGGCACAATTTACAATTCGCTTTTATTGACCGCTCTTTGCGAAGATCACATTGTATGGATTCCTCCTGAACTCTTGCGGCATCGTCCATTCTTCTGAAAGGAGAATGTGTTTATCCATTTAATAAAATATTTCCTAGATACCGGTAATTGTTCCAATCCTAATGTGCAAAATTTAATGTGACAAATTTATTTAAGCGATCGATTTTATTTTAAGCTGCTGTCAAGATAAAATTATGGCAATTGCTTATCACATTTAACTACAGGGTATATAAAATTGTTTTATAATTATACGATCGGTCTGTGGAAAAAAAAAGTTATAGCCACAGAGTATTAATTGCTACCTTGAAACGATCCTGAAAAAATTTCACCGAAGATATATATTCAAGCTCATCCGTTCATACCCCGGTGTATTGTACTAGTAAATGTCTTTTTTCACACCTACATATATATACTTATAATCTTGCTCTTATCATATCATTCTATTTATTTAATGTAATTGTCAGTCAAGGTTCTCCCAACGTTAACCTTCAATGAATAATGTAGCCTCAAATGAACTTTCACTGCGATTTCTGATCCGGCATTGTCATGTGGCGACGATGTCGTATGCTGATACATACTCACTAGTCCCAGATTTCGCGCGGTTCACTGTGATATGTGTTATATGTATGTGAGTGACGATATATTGAAGAGGATATTGGCCGATTTCTGGAGCCGAATTGCGATTGAAATGTTTATTAAAGTGTATTTAAATATCACATGACGATTAAACAATAGACTAGCAATTCTTAACTGGGTTTAATACCATCGTAATAGGGAGTTGAAGAACCTATAGACAGATTGGAGTGAAAGTGGTGTAATAAAAATTGAATATACACATACGTACTAGTCCAACTTGTTTTAAGGTTAATGATCAAAGAAGTTTTCAACTATTACAAACACGGGAAGAAAGTATATGCATGCATCGTCTCAAGCCACGGTCAGGAGTCCACAAAGCCCTGTCTCTCGTCAAACCCGATGGGCCGTGGTTTGCGGCGATGGGGTACATGTATATTAGTTTTCGAAAATAAATCTTGATCCAATTGCTATCATTAAAAAGAGATCCCCTATGAGTATGTACAAGCTCAAATTCACATCGACAATTAACATTGGAAGATATAAATAGCCGGTTTGGATAGCGACGATAGATGTGCTTGCAGTATCTAAATTGAATTGACTTTTTATCATGCATTACATTATCTTAAACTATCTATTACTTTTTAAAAATGGATCAATTTATACATACAAGTACTGTAAATAGAATTGAATATCAGTTGTAACTTTGATCCTTGGGGAGAGGACTTGCATGTACATAGGCATTGCCTGATGTCTAATCCTTTTATGTATCTATTTGCATAATAAAATATTTGTCAATTAATTAAAATTAGTACTGTATCACAGATAAGGCTTTAACAGGTTAAACTCAATACATTAGCCACTGCACCCTTGACTTAGTCCCTACAACAAAGAGTTGTCTATTAACAATTGCTGATTGCTGCTGATATATTTTCAAAATGTTTTATATGCGAACATAAAACAATAGAGATTTCAAAGAGCATTGCATTATGCATCGTCGCAAACCAATTGTTCGATCCTCTCCCATCTGGCGGATAGGAAAGAACTATGCGGACTATGGACCCTGGCTTCAGAGAAGTTATCATCAATTGCTCCGCTTTTTATTCCTGTTTGAGCACCATTGCAATAGCCATAAATGTACCTAGGCGAGATTCGTTGCGACTACTATTTTTCTCCGGACGAGACGTTACTATATAAAATTCGTAAATGTATTAGTCTCAACGTATCTCGCTGAGATAACAGTTCATAATGCATTGCTTACCCAGAAAACTGCCAAATGTCAGGTGCATTGTATGCACGTTTTAATATGACTGATTTGTAATCACAAATGTCAAGAAATCATGCATTTTCACTTAATGTAACAGGTTAGTCCGAAATATCTGACGTTTTCTGGCTTTTTTTTCTTTGTCGATTTTGATATTTTACTTGACAGTTTTCCTGGCAAGTTTTTAAAATATATAAAAATCATTTAAAATCCAGAAAAACGTCATATATTTCGGACTAATAACAGGTAGGCTTCACACACATTTTTCATTATTACGATTTTTTACTGTATAAAAACCATTTTAGAAAAAACACAAGATGTGATTGAACAATTGAAAAAGGCATCATAGATTCAAATTATTCATTTTCTATACATTACTAAATATTCACAGAACACCGCGAATTTAATGTATTTGTATGATTACAATGTCAGTTATGACAATATGTCTGTAATTTTACGACAGTGGCCAGCACATTAAACCCTTCGGGCACTGAGATTCACCACTAGCAACAGGTCATAAGCAGTTTCCATTATGTTCAAGAAATCCAATCTGACAGTAGTAAAACGTGTGTATGAATTTCAGTCCAGAGTTCCCTCAAGAAATAAATAGCAATCTCTTGTATCAAGTATACAATCTAGATCCTTTCTCTGTAGTGTCTTCCTTTTGCTTTGTAATGTGCTATGAACAGCATCCTTTGACAATTCCCATATAAACAATTCTGTGGCTTTGGCTATAGTGATCACTGCTTCTTGGCTTGCTAACGTCACATCAGGGTCACTTTTCATGATCGATTTAATTCTGCTCAACGGCAGCTTCATCAACTTTTCACTATCCTGGTTGGAATTTTTTTCTTTTGCTTTCACAATCTTTTCAGATGAGTTTTCTTTATCATCAGTTTGTGATTCCATTTCCTCTACTCCCGCCATTTTTATCCTACTTTCACTTTAGATTGAAATTAGAGTTATCTTCCTTTGATTGTAGCTCTTCACTAGGGATAATTTCAAAACATAAAACTAGAGGCTAATTCACTAAAGTTAATTTCTCGAATTTGGGTTTGTTTCTGCACGAAGAATATATCGAACTACTTCGACACAAATTTACATTTGATTTAAAAATTGCAAAGGTAAGGAAAACTTTCATATGTCAATGTTTTAATGCGATTCTAGGTCTTATGTTATCGATTTAAAAACTATCCTTGTCAAGTGCCGGTGCTGTAGCGTAGCTGCATACATCACATGACAACGATCACTGACATATGTAAATTGCTTTATATGAAGTTGACTTTTCAGGAAGGGATTTTGTCTATATACAATAGATACAAATACAAATATTTGTATAAAGTTATACAATGTATATGTTCATAATATGAACAAGTCTAAACATCTTGAAGGAATTGCATGTTGTTTCCCTCCCCATGCAGATTCTATCATCTTATGATTTATGCATGTACATTAATACATGATTTATATAATTAACTTATGAAGTACAAGCACATACAGAATTTTTTTTGTATATTATATAGTTATGAACTCGTGCGTCATATATGTGCATCGATCATCAGCGATCGATCAAACCGTGCAGCCTTACTGTCACATTCCTCCCCCTTCAATGATCTTGATCATCCTCGAAAATCAACATTCAAGGTTCTTTCCCCTAGCAGGATTTAACTCTCCCCGCATCCAGGGGTTCAGCATGGCACCAAATGGGATAGGAGAAATGTATTTGAACCAGCTAGGACCTCCTGAATCACTAGTCGGATGCTCTACTTATTGAACTGTATGGTGCTGATGATTGAACTGGTCCCACATCACTGTATAATAACTGCTCTACCAGCACTAGCTATATATCTAGGCCATGTACAGGTTACTATTAACCTTTTAATAGCTCAGTCATCCAGCATATTAGATCAAGTGTTATTTTTATAACATACGAGAGTTGTTCGGAAATTATTGAGACATTTTCTCTTATTCTTTAATAAGGAAAAAAGATAAACCCTTGAAATTTCACAAAAACCTAAATCAGGATAGGGTGTATCAATGTGAAAAGTTTCTTGTCCATGGCATGAATAGATCATTTCTGGTAAGCGGATCAACGTGTCTTCGTCTAGCTAGTGACCCGGCGCAACTGCAAACTTTTCGCAACGTCATTTTAACGCTTCTAATTGCTCCTGCATGTGTTTTAAATACCTTACAAACGAACGGAAATTCTCATTTCTCATCTTTTGTTTTCGTTTCAAGATGTCATTATTTACATTTTCTCTCATTCTTGATTTTTTTGTTGAAAAAAATTCGAGTTATTTTTACCCGAAAGTCTAATTACTGTGAATGTCTCCTGCAGTCATTTTGTACATATTTTAGAACTGTTGACAACAGGAGTGTGTCAAAAGTACTTGATATTTAATCCCTTTGTCTTTATTGTAATTAAACATTCAGTGAAAAAAAATTATGAACTAAAGCTCTTTATCCCTTGTCGTCGTATAGTTTTGTTTAAGCAATTGCATGGCCTCAAAAGGTCTTCTTCTGAGATTACCACCAGTTTGATGTATATTCGCTGCGCCGTCTTGACATCAAAATTCAATGTTAATCAGATTTCTATTGCTTGGTAAATATATTTGTACCGTATCTGTATTTAAACTCGAACATTAGTGAAACTTGATCAAAAGTTAGTCACAAAAAATAGCAAAATGAACATGTTTAGTTTGATTTCTTTTATCATTAACTGTAATTATACGGACACTCACAAAGTAGATGCTTAAGCTTTTTAATCTCCGAGTTCACGCTTGCGCCGGGTACCCCGACCACCGAATTGTTTATCTACCGTAGAACAAAATATTAAATATTCTTTTAATATTACTTTGTTTAATTATTTCTGGGGGTTTTTCAATGTTTATGCAAATTTTCATCAAAATTTGTCACTTAGAAAGGGAAATATTCAAGTTAATTGTCTCAATCATTTCCAAACAACCCTCGTATATAGGGTCTTTAAGTCTAGTTGTGGTAATTCCCTTAACCTTACCTTAAGGTAAGTGGAACTTCTGTATATCTAGAACATATAGACATTTTAATAAATATTGATAAGTTAGAAGGAAGATGAAAGCCTCAACATCTGTTTCTGTAATGTTTTTTATACAATGATTATATCTCAGATTCTTAAAGATATCAAGGTTATCTTTGGCCCCTCCCAGTAGGAAATAACTACTGGCTTAAACTCTTGTATATATTTACATTATAATTATACGTTTACCCTGCAACAGCACCTTGCATTATAAAGGTAATCCAATCTTTATATAAATATTGGATCGTTTACATACGGTATAAGACGTACATAATAGTTTTAACTAGTACAAAAATTTATTGAAATTAATTGAAAATAGATAGTTTAGGGCAAGTGTTGCCCTTGCCCAAGTCTCTGTCACATTTACTTACCCTCTCCCAAATATCGCTTTTATTTGAAGACAGTAACTTGGATTATATGCTGATATTTTGACAATGTTACATGTATTTGTTTTTTAAAGATCAGACTGATGGACCTCTGGGCGGTGTTTGGGTGGACTGGGGGAGGGTTGTGTGCGTTGTATGTACTGTTGCCCTTCTTGGTGAGATTGTATCCATGGATTGCGCATCGAATAGTTTTCCTTCACTTTGGTAAGCCAGCCTCTTTCCTCTTTCTCGCCTTTCCTTACCCCCCCTCTCTCTCTCTCTCTCTCTCTCTCTCTCTCTCTCTCTCTCTCTCCCTCTCTCTCTCTCATTTTGTTTTCTTTCAATTTATTTTCTGTCTGAATAATTTTCTTGTTTTCTATGTTAGTTCTAGTCATGAATCATGTGTTATTTTTCACTTTAGTGGAGCACCCAAAAGTTGTCTTCAAGGACCTGAAGAAGCCAGAGAGTTTTGGTTTGAAGAATACAAGGAACTTCTACCTTGATGTTGATGATGAGAGTACAGTTGGAGTTTGGTAAACTATTGATACATACTGTATGAGAAGCCCCTCTTTAATAAAAAATTAAGAAAATAACTTTCTGATTATCAATGTTAATTTAGATATATTTTGTATACTTGAAATATAGGCACACCTTACCTGGAAATGCAGGAGATCAAATTGATGATAATGATGAATTTTGGGAAAAGAAATTAAAAGATGGACAGCCCATAATTTTGTATCTTCATGGAAACTCATCTTCTAGGTAAAGTAGCTTCTGCTTACGATATTTTAAGAGCCTTTGCACAATGGTACCTTTAGCTAGCAAGTAATGTTATAAGAATAAGATTTCTTACAATCTAATTGAAATCAGATGTTTTCCAGTCTGCATCAACTTACCATTTACTGTTCACTGCCAGTAAATGTGCAGCCAGTTGCGTTCAGTGTTCAAAGGCATTTAGTCAACATTTGTGCAGTGTTTACATGTAGAATACCGTACTTCAATTATAATTGTACAAAAAAACCTTTAATTATAACAAAGAACTTTAATGAAGTATTTTTATCATTGCAGAGCACAACCACATAGAGTGGAACTCGTGAAGCTACTTAGCAAGCTAAACTATCATGTACTGGCCTTAGACTATAGAGGTACAGTGTTTATATAATGAAATTTTGAATGCCTTTAGTTTTAACTTACTTGTCCAACGCCCTTTGAGAAATTTCTTTGTTCACAAAATGATCAATTTATTTCGCAGTCTGTTTGCTGCTTATTTCTATTGTAACCATGGTATCTGTTAGCCTAGGAGATTATGGCTAAATTCAGTCTTTTAGAGTGTTTGTTAGTTACATTATCAAACAGATATACTGAGGTATACAGAGTGACTGCATATGTCCTGGCCTAAATTGATATATATCAGTTTTGAAAAATGTGAATACTGTATACAGGGTTATTTTCACCCCGTGTTATTTTCGCCCTTCTACACTTGCAAATGGTTTCGCCCCGTCTTAAATTCGCCCAGACACGCTTTTGTACTAAAGAGATAACTTGGAACATTGGTATTTGCCCAGTCTTAAATTTGCCCGCTGACAATGAGGGCGAAAGGGGCGAAAATAAAACGGGTGCGAATATTTCCCCTTATACAGTAATAATTTACTTGTACATCTGAAGCCAGAAGAATAATGTTTTAGCAAGAAATCCAAAATGTACATGTACAATGTATGTATTATTCATTTTAAAGCTTGAAAATAATATGATTAAGGTTATAAGCAGGTTACATATATATTTGTTTTATAGGTTTTGGAGATTCCACTGGGTTTCCCTCAGAGGATGGCTGTGTTGCAGATTCCTACTTCCTGTACAAATGGATCCGGAAACGATCTGCCGAGGTTCCCGTCATAATATGGGGTCACTCCCTAGGAACTGGGTAAATTTAACTACCATAGATTGAGGCAGTCCCATTTGTTCATTGAATAGTCCTGATCATACCACATAATGCATTATTATACTTAGTACATGTTTTAAAACACTGAAATCTGATTGGTTTAGACGCAGTTGACAATCCGTTCTCATACCCTCAGTGTTAGCAACACACTTGGCAACGGGCCAATAGAACAAATTGTTACATGCGCGTAATTTATGCGCGTACGGTTGCCGTAGAACTGACATCTTTTCTATATAAAAGCAGTAAAATTTGCTATAAAATTAAGACATTCAGTATAATAAAATAAATAGTGCCTGTTTGGGAGGCTACCAGTTGAAATTTACACCCCTCGAAAACCATTGTCAACCGACGCGAAGCGAAGCGTCGGTTGACAATGGTTTTTGAGGGGTGTCAATTAATTCAATTAATACATAAAGAATTTTTTTCTTTGACATTGTTTCATCATCAAATCTACATTTCATCTTATATTTGTATATTGTATATGCAACAAAAGCTATTAAATTGTTCAAACCCAATGTTTTTTAGGTCACCTGAGTAAACTCAGGTGACCTATTGCTATCTGTTTTCGTCCGTCGTCGTGCGACGTGCGTCGTGCATTAACAATTTACATTTTTAACTTCTTCTTAAAAACTACATGGCCAATTGTTTCCATTTTTGGTGTGAAGCATCTCTATGGTAAGAGGAATGTAAATTGTGAAATTGGTGGCTCTACCACCCCCAGGGTGCCACAGGTGGGGCCAAATTTGCAAAAAAACCAGCCAAATTTTCAAAAATCTTCTTCTCAACTCCCACACATATGAAGAATAACCTGATTGCATGGTTATGATGTCCATGAAGCCCTCTACCAAAATTGTGAAATTCATGGCCCCTGGGTCAGGGGCTCAGGCTCTAGGGTGGGGCCAATATGGCCATATAGTAAAAATGTATTAGTTCTTAGAAAATCTTCTTCTCTACTCCCATAGATATTTGTTAAAAACTAAATACATGGTTATGATGTCCATGAAGCCCTTTACCAAAATTGTGAAATTTATGGTCTCTGGGTCAGGGGTTCAGGCTCAAGGGTGGGGCCAATATGGCCATATAGTAAAAATGTATTAAATCTTAGAAAATCATCTTCTCTACTCCCATAGATATTTGTTAAAAACTAAATGCATGGATATGATGTCCATGAAGCCCTCTACCAAAATTGTGAAATTTATGGTCCCTGGGTCAGAGGTTCAGGCTCAAGGGTGGGGCCAAAATGGCCATATAGTAAAAATGTATTAAATCTTAGAAAATCTTCTTCTCTACTCCCATATATATTTTTGAAAAAGTAAATGCATGGATATGATGTCCATGAAGTCTTCTACCTAAATTGTGAAATTTATGACCCCTGGGACAAGGGTTTAGGCCCTAGGGTGGGGCCAATATGGCCATATAGTAAAAATGTATTAAATCTTAGAAAATCTTCTTCTCTACTCCCATATATATTTTTGAAAAAGTAAATGCATGGATATGATGTCCATTAGGTCTTCTACCTAAATTGTGAAATTTATGACCCCTGGGACAGGGGTTTAGGCTCTAGGGTGGGGCCAAAATGGCCATATAGTAAAAATGTATTAAATCTTAAAAATCTTTACTCCCACACATGTGGGCAAAGAACTGAATGCATGGTTATGAACTCCTCTACCTAAATTAAGAAATTCATGACCCCCTAAGTCAGGGTTCAGGACCTAGCATTTGGAGAGCATTTGGAAAGAGTTGAAAGGGGGGGGGGGGGTAAACAGTTAATGGAGTTATTTTCCTTGCTTCTTCCTAATGGAGTTATCTTCCTTAGCTTGTTCATATTTACTAATTAATCATTGAATATAGAAAAATAATGAAGCTGTCCATCAAAGTTATTGATAAGATATTGTGAAAGCATTTGAAAAGAGTTCAGGGAAGAGGATTATAACAGTTAATGGAGTTATCTTCTCTTGCTTCTTCATAATGGAGTTATCTTCCTTGGCTTGTTCATATTTAGTAATAAATCATTAAATAGAATGTAATTATAAAGTTGTATGATCAAAATAGGTATGCAAATATTTTTATCATTTGAAACAAAAACAGTTTTTAAATTTTTTAAGATAAACAAATAGACTTGTTAATAGTAAAGTAATAAGTAGTATACAAGCCACCTTGTTTTAGTTTATCAACATAAAACCTATTTTGTAGGTTAACATACGTGGGATAAATAAATTGAATAGAATCTGGGCACCTCTTCTATAGTATGTCATACACTCTGTTAAGAGCTTCAAGTCTTGTGCAAAACTATAGGGTTAAGAGTCCTTTCCAAAAGATTTCAGGCAGGGAGGTGGATGTCATTACATTATTATAATCTTCTAATCCATTATGAAACTCAATTAAATGCATTTATGAGACTCCTCGACAATATTGTGTATGGGCTATGGTACTCAGGTGACCGTTAAGGCCTATTGGCCTCTTGTTTTTTGTTGCATGACTTCATTGTAAAATCAAAGTACGATAATTTTCCAAGTACCTGGTAACAGTAAACGTATGAAAAGAACAAGTTTTTCCCAAACAGGTTTGACAATTTCACAATCATATAACAAATGTTTTATGTCTTCTTTAAGGTTACAAAAGGTGCAAAATGGTGATACGTCTTTATACCATTTACTCGCATATACATTATTATTTTAATATATCATTTAACAGTTTGTAGTTAAATTCTGCTATTCTTTTCTCATACATATTCTTTATTTTGGACACATATACATTTTCCATATATACTCTTCCTTAATGTTGAATATTCGCTTCCATTTATTTTCTTGGATCGATTTTTGAAATTTATTATCAATGAATATTGAGTAGTAAATATTTTTTTTTGTAGATCTACTCTTATAGATTTTGCAACATGATTTTTAAAAAGAACAATCATGTACATCATTTTTTAATTAGCTCACCTGAGCTAAAAGCTCAAGTAAGCTTTTCTGATCACATTTTGTCTGTCGTCCATCTGTCTGTCCGTCCGTCTGTCCGTCGTCTGTCTGTCTGTCTGTCTGTAAACTTTTCACATTTTTCGACATCTTCTTCAGAACCACTGGGCCAATTTCAACCAAACTTGGCACAAAGCACCCTTAGGCAAAGAGGATTCAAAGTTGTGATATTAAGGACCATGCCCTTTTACAAAGGGAGATAATTAAAAATCATTGAAAATTTTCGTGAAATTTTCAAAAATCTTCTTCTCAAGAACCATTTGGCCAGGACTTATGTGGAAGCATCCTCAGGTAGTGTAAATTCAAAGTTGTGAAAATCATGACCCCTGGGGGTAGGTGGGGCCACAATGAGGGTCAAATTTTTACATAGGAATATATAGAGTAAATCTTTAAAAATCTTCTTCTCAGAAACCAATTGGCCAGAAAAGCTGAAACTTGTGAGGAGGAATCTTTAGGTAGTGTAGATTCAAAGTTGTGAAAATCATTGCCCCTGGGTTAGGGTGGGGCCACAATGGGGGAAGGTCGATTTTTTACATAGGAATATATAGAGTAAATCTTTCAAAATCTTCCTCTCAGAAACCAATCAGCCAGAAAAGCTGAAACTTAGGGTGGAAGGTCAATTTTTTACATAGAAATATACAGGGTAAATCTTTAAAAATCTTCTTCTCAGAAACCAATCAGCCAGAAAAACTGAAACTTGTGTGGAAGTGTAGTGTAGATTCAAAGTTGTGAAAATCATGGGGGTAGTGTGGGGCCACAATGGGGGTTCGAATTTCTACATAGAAATATATAGAGTAATTCTTTAAAAATCCTCTTCTCAGAAACCAATCAGCCAGGAATCTTAAACTTATGTGGAAGCATCCTCAGGTGGTGTAGATTCAAAGTTGTGAAAATCATGACCCCCGGGGGTAGGTGGGGCCACAATGGGCGGTCAAACTTTTAGGAATATATAGAATAAAGTTTTTAAAAATCTTCTTCTCAGAAACCAATTGGCCAGAAAAGCTGAAAATTGTGTGGAAGCATCCTCAGGTAGGGTAAATTCAAATGTGTTCAGATTCCCGGGGGTAGGATGGGGTCACAACGGGGGGGGGGGGGGGGGGGGGTGTCAAATTTTTACATATGAATATATAGAGATAAATCTTTAAAAATCTTCTTCTTAAAAAAAACCATTTGTTTAGCCGGAAAAGCTGTAACTTTTATGGAAGCAACTTCTGATAGTGTAGATTCAAATACGTTAAAATCAATCAAAATTTTGAGGGGTAGGGTGGGGCCACATTAGGGATCCAATTGTACAAAGGAGGAAAACATTTTAATTACTCACAAAAATGGAAATGTTATCACATATGGTTTACTTATTTGCAAGCATTTTGACATATTGCTGATTCTTTAAAATTGTTTAGACTCTGGCCCCTGGACGATTCTTTGGCCTCACAAGGGGTTCAAAGTTTGATGTAGGTTTATATCCCATATATAAACAATTGTTTAGGTTCTTTTTTTAAAACTGCAATGCTTAACATGTGATCTGACTATAAAATCATCCTGTTAGAAAAGGGACTTGATTATAAACATAAGAATATTCAATATTCAAATGAATTTTTATTTATACAGGATCGACATGTATTATACCACATTGTCCAGATATTTTGTATTATGACTCCATTAAGCTGATTTTATCATGCCTATCGTTACTCAGGTGAGCGATATGGCCCATGGGCGTCTTGTATTTACGTGCTTTGCATATGAACAATGAAATTTTTGTCTAATTTAGGGTTTGACAGCTCTTTTTAACATAACATATTCACAAATGATATTCAAAAATATCTTTAACATACAAGCCTTAGGGTTGATCCAAAAGTTATGTCACACTATGCACCGCGCTTCTCACTGGCGCTGTATTGTATAAAATGATACATCAAAATTTTCCTTATCAAAATTCTAATCCGAATTAAAATTTTGATTAAATTGCGTTGAAGACTTATAAAGATATTGATTTTTATAGCATGATATAATCATGAATTTACGTCTTTTTTGAGGTGTGTATTTATGAATAAATTACATGCTTCAAAATTTAAAAAAGCCCCAAACATAATATTTTAAAACAGATATACCATAGACTTTTTTAAATGTTTTAAAACAAAATAGGGAACGTTACCGTCCATTTCGGATATCTACACAATGTCTTTTGTCTCTAGATCAAGGAATAAAAAGGCTGGACATGCGAATAGTGATACGATGCATTTTTTGCTTCGATGGATAGAAATCACTAGAAAATGTACTGGAATTGATATATCAACCTAAACTTGAGAGCAGGTGAACAGGGCACCCTTAACGTAGTTCCAATATCTAATAAAAGCATTTGTCATGTTAATAAATAAACTAGATAGACAGAAGACATACGTTCTGAAGGAAAGCTAAAGCTATAAGGTTCTTACGTCATGAGCTATATTATAAAACTACAATCATGACTTCTTAAAGAGACCTCGACAAACTGATCACAAATTAAATAATCCAATATACTACTCAGTCGATTACAAAAAGAGTAATTAGTTACTTTATTTTAAAAAATGATAAATAAAATGTAAAATAGGGCATCGTGGCCAATTTTGATTGAGTTCTAAATTACGAAATTCTACCAGGCGCCAAATAGAACTGATGTCGCTAGCGTGCCGCGTGCGGCGACTATTCTTACCTCACGCTCTACAAAATTTATTTTCTTCAGAAATATTTATCGTAATAGTACATTAAAATTTTCAGATCTGAGTTGAAATAGGTGGATATCTCACAGCACGAATTTTTGTCACTTTACACCGATTTTTCATGATTTTATCACATCTGTGACATTACTTTTGGATCAACCCTCATATAATATGCCACACTTAAGCCAGTTATAAAAACATAGTGGCTTTGAATCGTATTGAAAAAGTTTGTTATTCCATAAAAATTGGCTTAAAAACTCATCTCTTGTTAAACTACCAACCAATTTTTGTATTTTACAACTATTAAAGGCATTAAATACATTTCAATAAAACTGAGATACATGTAGCTTAATCATTTCAAAAAAATCAGAATCGTTTGGATTACACTCATTGGTTTACATCAAACACTGTAATATTGTGTTGTTGCAAAATATCACTTAGTGTTCTATGACACACATTGTGTAATACTTTCTGGATTTACTATCCTATCTAACTATGATGCTTTAGCAGCGTAAAATTGACTACTTGAAATACTTTATATGAATATTGATTTGTTTTTCAGAATTGGGACTAAATTGACCAAGCAACTTTGTGATAATGGTAGGTTGCAATTTTTATTATTAGTTTCATTTCTCAACTAGCACAATGGGGAGCAGATTAGGTGGTCAGGAATCTTTCTTTGTTAATACTAAAAGAATTTTTTAAATTGAATTTATTTTATTGTGTAGGTGAGCCTCCAGATGGACTCGTATTACAAGCACCATTCACAAATCTGAAGCATGCATCAAAACTGCATCCTTTTGCTGCTGTAAGTATTGATTCAAACATTGTCTAGTGCAAAGAACTGTCTACCTGTATCCTCTGTTACTTTTAAGACTTTTACCATTTGCCTATTTGATATACTGTATACAAGGAAATATTTGCCCCTGTTTTATTTTCGCCCTCGTTGTCAATGGGCAAATTTAAAACTGGGCAAATTACGATGTCTCAAATGATCTCTCTTAAAACACATCTATGTCTGGTCGAATTCAAGACGGGTTGAAACTGTTTGCAAGAGTAGAAGGGCGAAAATTACACGGGGCAAAAATAACCCTGTATACGGTAATTTCTCACTCTCTCTCTTTCTCTCTCTCTCTTTTACACATATATTTAATTATGTAAATGAAAGGGTCTCGGTTTCAATTCCTAGTTCCAACCAAAATTTTTAAAATTTAAAATGCGTACTGTTTATTCCTTTTTAAATGTGAGGTATTAATATCCACACAAAACTGTGATTTGATACAAAACAGCGCAATCATGGAATTGAATTCTTCCATAAAATAAGGTATTAACTGTAGATGTGCATTGCATGCTCATGACTTAATTAATACAATATTTATTTTTTTCTTTTAGCTTTTTAGATTTCTTCCATGGTTTGACTGGGCTGTAGGCAGTGCCTTGGACAGAATGGGTCTTCATTTTAAAACAGATGAACAGTAAGTTTTACAGACTCTTCAAATATACCAGTGAATTTGTTATAATACATGTATCCATCAAAAAAATGTTTCTCTAATCATCTTACTCTGGAGAGTCCTCTGACAATGTACCGGTACATTCTGTATTACTGTAAACGTACTACATTTGGCTGTGTATTCTTTTTAGCGTTTTTCGCGGAAAGCCGCTTCCGCCAAATCAAGTACATTGTTAAATGCCATTCCTATATATATATAAGAATAACCACATTCAGATATATGCTAATTCAAATCCACTCTAACTTGTTAAAAAATAATTTTCCGCTAAATATCGTACATGCTAAATATAATACTTTTACAATATTAGATTGCTCTATGGCAGCACTCATAGCAGAAGTAAATTTAAATATCATCATAGTAATAAATATTTCTTGGTTTATTCATTGTTCCGGGGGGTTTTATTGAAAAAAAATATGATTTACAATCAAAGTAGATTTTAATTCATTGATTTATTGACTACATATGTATAGTTTCCTTCCCCTTGAATACAGAAGAATTGGTGAGCATGCACTGTATAATTTCTGACATGCTCGCAATGTCAGGGTCCTGAGCTCACAACTGACCCTCAATGTTGAGAAAAATATTGTCATGTTGATTTCTGTTTCATTTACAGCATTATGTAATGTATAGCATTGTACAATATCAAGGACTCTAGCTGTGTTCATGCATTTGTGGCAATGGACTGTTGATTTGAAACCAGACATTGTAAAGAAAATTTATATGTAGGTCGTAATACTCTTGCAATGCTTGGTATTTTTATTTGTTTCTTTATAGCATAGCTAGTGTTACAGTTCCTATTCTGCTCCTCCATGCGGAAGATGATTTTACTATTCCTCATGAGCTCTGTGAGCTGGTAAGTATAGACACAAGTCCATTTCAGATATCAAAGAACAAACAGCACAGTATGCTGTAGACAAGTTTTTCTTTTTTAAACACAAAATATGTACCGGTAGTTTATTATAAAGCATACATGAATCTATCAGCACTTTCTGGTAACTGCCTCTATGACTGAAATTCCAGAACTTTGTGTTTAAATTGATGCTCATAAACATTTATTATAACTATAGCCAGTAGTAGCTGCAAATGTGTAGCTCTCAAGAAAAAAATGGAATGACAGAACAGAGAGTGAATTATTTTGATAATGCATTATAAGGCAGACAGTTAAAATAGTCAGAAATGCATACATTTTTATGCCCTCTCTCTGATTAAATAAAAATTTTAAATTACGGTAAGATATTTTTGATAGCATTTATATTAAATAAATAAATAGATTTCTTGTTTTGTATTTGTAATAGCTTCATGCAGAAGCCAAGAGAGTACGAGAAATGACCAGTGGCCATATTCATTTTGTGTCCTTTGACAAGAAGCACAAATATGGTCACAATAACATGTACAGGAGTCCAGAGCTGCCACAGCATATTATGTAAGTACTGACAGTGCTATTGAATAATTTAATGCTTGGATATTTTTGTTGGCTAAGTCGGGGGGGGGGGGGGGGAGCTTATGCTATACCTTCTGCCTCTGTGTCCATTTAAAGTTTTGTTGAGCCATATAATAGTCATATATAGAGAAATCTTTAAAAATCTTCTCAAAAACCATTTGACCAGAAAGGCTTAAACTTGTATGGAAGTATCCTCAGTGTAGGTTCAACTTTGCTCAAATTATTATCCCCAGGAATAGATCTACTCTCCAGATAATTAGGTATTTGATACCATAAAGCAGATTTGATAGAGTTTTGTGGCTATTGTTGCTCTGTTGAGTGGTGTGGCCCATGAGCCTGTTGTTATTTAAGGGTCCTCCACACCTTTGGGAGAAGTTCTGCTTACAAGCTTGAATTTCTAGACTACTTAAAGATATGGAATTCTAGCATGTGTTTGACTTAAATGACTTAAATGACAGAAACTGCTATTCATGAAAACAAAAGTCCCTGCAGTATTCGAACTCTGGACCTGCGGGTCAGTAGATCATAGCTTCGCCCATTGGGCTACAGAGACAGACACCAAAATTTGGCGATATAGGCTGTTTTATAATGGATTAAAATTGCCATGTTGTGACGTACTTTCATGAAAAGTAGAAGTCATGGGGTGTCGAGGATCCTCAAAGTAGACATACACTGTTCAATAACAAATTTTGGCTGCTTTAAAGGCAGGCAATTATTAAGTTTCTAAAATGAATTAATGGAAAATATGTTCTTTTTCCAGAAATTTTGTGGCCTCTTTAAAGAGATGATTTCAAAGGATAAATTCATTAAATCATCCAACAAAAGAAAGGAAAAGAAGACTGCTGAATGAAATTACTTGAGTGATTTATGTCACTGGATAAATCAGTACATGTACATGGCGTATAAATGTTGTCATTTTCAGTGCATTAAAGGGGCCTGGTCACGATTTTGGTCAAAAATTATTTTCCGATTTTAATGTTTACAGTGCTTCAGTAAGGCATTTTTAATAGGCAACCAAAATTTGAGTGTCATTCGTTGAGTTATTAGCGAGTTACAGAGCTTGCAATTCTTTGCTATGTAAACAAAGCTTTAATTTTGTTTACATTTTTAATGTTGAAGTGAAAATTCCAGGTTTAGACTTAAAATGAATGTGTTAAATGTTAGGACCTGTTTATTTATGCTTAAAATGAATAAGAAGATAGACAAATCAGCTTGAAAAGATTTTTCACTGGTATATTGAACCTTTGTAAACAAAAACAGGGCACGAGCCTTGTTTACATGAAAAAGAATTGTGAGCTCTGTATCTTGCTTATAACTCTACGACTGAATCTCAAATTTTATGTTATTATTAGAAATGCATTTCTAAAGCATTGTAAATTATAAAAACAGAAATATAGAATTTGACCAAAATCGTGACCATGCCCCTTTAAAGAGGAATGGTCACAATTTTGGTCAAAATTTATATTTTTCCAAATTTTGGTTGCATGCTCATTAGAAATGCATTACTAAAGCACTGTTAACAATAAAAATAGAAAATTAAAATAGAAATTGAAAAAAATCGTAACCATTCCCCTTTAAAAGGGCTGGATGGTTTTGGCCATTTTTAGACTGTTTTGATCTCCTTTAGAAGAAGAGCTCTATATAAAAACATGTGAAAATACTCAAATTTAAAAGCTAAAATTTTAATATGGATTTTTTCTTGACTGTTAATGAAGCTATATAAACAAATCAGATCTAAAAATTTAAGCTTTCAACATTTTTATTTCACCCATTAAATTCTTTTGAATCTGTTCATCATAATTAAGCTACATGTATTTAGTTTAGCCTTCTAGTTCTTAATAGCTTAACTTTAATTTTTTTTTTTAAACATTAGTACCAAGTGATTTCCCATCTCATTTTTTCATTGCTGGTTTAAAAAGCACCCATTGGCAAAATCTGATTTATATACCATAAACTTGGTTCTAGTATTAGCATTAATATTTTAGTATTGATAAAAAGATATTTTATAAGCTTGAAGATTTCATTGTGTGTTATTTTTCTACTAAATAAGTTTGTTTTTATATCAGAAGTGTAATGGGGGCCTTTATATTATAAAATGCAACCTTTGGTTATTAGCTCACCTGAACCGAAGGTTCAAGTGAGCTTTTCTGATCACCCGTTGTCCGTCTGTCTGTTAAATTTTCACATTTTTAACTTCTTCTCTAAAACCACTGGGCCAAATTTAACCAAACTTGGTACAACGCATTCTTATGGAAAGGTGATTCTAAATTATTAAAATTAAGGGCACATCCCTTTTTAAGGGGAGATAATTGTGAAACGGTGAAAATAGGGTGCATGTCTTTAAAAATCTTCTTCTCAAGAACCACTGCACCAGAAATGCCAATATTTAAACCAAAGCTTTTAATATATATATAGTGAAGATTCTAAATTGTGAAAATCGTGACCCCCAGACTAAAACAGGGGCCCCAAGAGGGGTTCAATGTTTAACAAAAAATTAATAGGGAAAAAGAACTAGAATGCTACAATTTATAACATTACTATGCAAGCATCCTCCTATAATGAAGTTTCTAAATTGTTAAATTTGTGACACCTGCACTAATACTGGGGCCCCAAAGAGGGGTTTAAAATTTAACATACTAGGGAAAATATATGGATAATGTTTAAAAATCTTCTTCTCAAAAACTACAGGTACAAAGCTACAATTTGTGATATTACTATGCAATCATCTTTAAATAATGTAAATTCTATATTGTTGAAAGTGTTACATAGAAATATATAGCGAAAATATTTAGACTTAAAATCTTATTCTCAAGAACTACAATTAGCAGAGGATGCTCACTCGTCCATGGCACCTGATCGTACCTTTTTTTTTTTTTTAAAGAGGTCCGTATTCGCTCTGCTCCTGTTTTGTAATTTTACTTTGAACTTTTGAATTTGAATACTATTCGTTTTCAGTAGATTCTAAATTGTTTAAATTGTGATCCTAGACTAATACTGGGGCCCCAAGAGGGGTTCAATGTTTAAGGTGGTTTGGGACATCTGTCATCTGATGTCTGTCGATATTAATTTGAATTAAAGTTCAACGTTGTAATTAAAATACTTTCACTGGTTTAGAATTTTCAAATTTTACAATATTTAACCGAAAACTAGGTTTAAAATTTTGTTGGAAAGTTAAAAATTTTAAAATTCCCAGCAGGATTCGAACATCGTGACTTACAGATAGGTAGTGAACGGTCTATTACCCACTGCGCTACGCTGTTAGGTAACAATATTGGGGAAAAAACTATTTATAGAATTACACTTAATTTGCTTCGCGGCTATGTTAAGGCTGCCCGAATTGATATGTAGAAAGTCACTTGTCTGAACTTCATACGATATGACGTCATAATTAACTTTGACGTCACGATCTGCATTCCTTTCGATAGTTCTCAGGGAATGTATCATAACGAAATAAGTGAATTTTACTGAATATTATAAAACCGCGTGATTCCTTTACATATACGCTGTTTTAAATACTAGTAATACTAAATTCAATATTATCATTACTTAGTAAAAAAAAAATCGGCAGTTTTAAAGCCTCGTATCAGGTAAATGACAATTTATAAACTAATTGTTTGGAGACTCGCCCTGCTATGTGTAAACTAATGAATGGAGATATTTTTATGCATGTAAAAAACAGCCTGGCGCAAGTGAAAGATCAATACAATCTTTGTATTTTTTGCGTGAAATTGGTAGAGAAAATAAGTACCAATGTGAATCATAATGGGGGAAACCTACCAATTTACCCAATGTTGTGTAATTCGAGCATAAAAAGTAAAAATGTGCCTAATTTCGATGATGGGGCGCAATGTTTTGACAATATTTCAAATAAACAAAATATTTATATGAACCCGCAGCAAGAACTGCAAAATACGTTACTTATCGAAGGATTTTTAATAAAAATATATTTGATTTAATGTTATTTATCACTTGCACCGATGCGATTTATATAGATCATACGCTGTGTTAGGATACGCAGGTCACGAGCTTAAGAACAACATATGACGTCACAAAAGGGCATCAAATATATTGTTGGATATCGCTGTTTATTCATGTAACAAAGATTTAAAGAAAATCGCCCGGTTAAAGTGTTTATTCAATAATTAAAGCAGTATCGTTTTCCGATATAAATTTAGCTTCGGACAGCCTTAACATAGCTGCGTTGTTTATTTCGATAAATAGTACGTCACAACATGGAAGTGTCCCATACCACCTTAACTCTATTGGGAAAAGTTTTAAAAACTAAAATAAAATGATACAATGAACTGTTGTTAAGGTGAGCGATGTGGCCCATTGATTTCTTGTTGTGATGCACATTTGAAATTTGAAGTGTTTAAATTTTTATTTATTTTTATTTATTTATACATGGTTTAATGTGAATATTCGTTTGCATGGACATTTCGATGAACATTTTGTGTATTTTGCTACAATAAAAATATTTTGACAAAGAATTACATTGTTTTTGACATTTGTTAGGTTATAATGAAAAGCTGAGTCATCATAATATATAATCTGATTACACGCAGGTGCCAAAAGTATGTCAATTTTTTATTTTCACTATACATTTAATTGAAAACCAACGTTTTTAAAGAATCGTTAAAAATTACCCCTTGACCGATTTTAAAAAGACTTTGATTGATAAATTCGGAATTTCTCTAGCTTTTTTGGCATCATATTGAATATTTTTTCAACCTTAAAAAATTCGACAGTTCCTGAGATTTGATAACCCTCTTAAAAATTATCTTGGTGTTGTGTTTGAAATATCATTTTTTTTTTAAATGAGTTGTCAAAAAAAAAACTATTTCAATTAATGAATTCAAAAACTGCAATTTTCTTTAATCACTACAAATTTCTTAAACTCAAACCATTCTATGAACAAACTAATAAAAATTCCGACTTCCGGTTAAAACTGGGAGTCCAAAGTCCAAATAAACAAAGCAGACAGATAGTTAAATTAAAGAAGATGAATGAAAATATTGCTTCCGAACAATATCAAGGTGCGCCCGGTGTACCAGATAAGACCAGCAAGTCGCCGCAAAAGTTAAAAGCCGGAAAAACTTCGGAAAGGTAAAGTTTGTATTTTCTATAAAATCCACATGCAAAGGAAATGATCCCTGTATCTTTGTTTATGGACACCTCGTTTCGCTATGTTATTTTATTTTGTTTTTTTTTATATCCTTCCAAAATCTTATTTACAAGTTTGCGATAACATGGTTATAAGCATGATCGTTAGGTAGAAAACTTACCATCCCCCCCCCCTTTCGGCCCCTCATAATTTAATATAGACGCTTAGAAATCAGGCATGTTATATATGCATTATATAAAAGTAAATTCAGCTTACGGAAAAATATTATTTTGGTCCAGATAAATTATAAGCCCATTGAATATATTGTGTATTGTAGGTGTCAGGTACATGTGTCAGGATGCAGACCATACATATTGCATTGTCAGCAAAACTTGTGACAGTGATAAATTTTTGTGTTTATTGTTTGGATAAGATACTTAATATATAAAATGAGTGTTGGAATGAGAAATAAGAAATTCTGTAAACATCATTACATCAAGGAATAAACATGTAACATCAAAATATTTACCACTGCACTTGCATTGATTAAAAATTATATTTTGATCTTTTCAGACCTGTATTTGATGCTGTAGTTAAAACAACTAAATACCTGGTTCTCTCATTATTCCTCATCTATGTCGTGTTTCCCTCAGTCATGAAAATTTATCCCCGAATTCAGGAAAAACTCATCTTCCTTAATTTTGGTAAGCATTTATATTGATAAGCTGGAGTATTTTGATGGTTTCCAATACATAGGTAGAACACAACTCTGGTGACATATAGTAATATTCATTAAAATATTCTCTTAAAAATGTATACATTATGTATTCAGTTTGATCATAGCATTTTTTTTTAAAACAAATAACAATTTACAGTAATGTTGTATTATTCACACATAGATTACATGTAGATACATGCAACTGTAATAAGTAGTTGTAATTGCAGAAAAGTACAACTTTTTACAACATCTGCTTAATATTTATGATGCCTTTTTATTAAACTTTCAGTGTGTTGGCCACCATTTATGGATGTTACTAAACCAGATGAACTAGGATTAACTGGAGTTAGGAATTTTTACCTCAATGTAAATGAAGAGATAACGATAGGAGCATGGTAAATTGCTGTGTATTTTGATATGTCGGGATGAAATCAATTTTAAAATATGCATACACAGTTTATCAGTTTTGAAATTCATCTCCTCAAACAGTTGAATCATTTTAAGTTGGAACGCTACACCAAAATTTTATTTAATGGATTGTTAAAGTATCCTTTAATTCTAAAATATGATTTTGTTGTTTAGTGACAATATATGCCCTTAATTAATTATTTTATACAAATTTTTAAATATTTTTTATGAGAATGTGGAAAATTTGTATTGATTTTAAGAAACACTCTGTACTTTGGTGTGAATAAATGCATGATATTAATATCTAAAAAATCATGTCTAGTAATGTCAATTAGATGTTTTATTTCTTTTACGTTAATAAACAATTTACCGGGTATTCAAAATAAAAAACATTTTTTGTTTTCAGAAATGATACTTTAACAATCCATAAAATAAAATTTTGGTGTAGCATTCTACCAAGAGTAATTATACAAGTACTGTATACAGGGAAATATTCGCCCCCGTTTTATTTTCGCCCTCGTCATCAGCGGGCGATTTCAGACTGGGCGAATTTCGATGTTTCAAATTATCTCTCTTTAAACACAAATGTGTCTGGGCGAATTTAAGACGGGGCGAAACTGTTTAAAAGTATAGTTGGGTGAAAATAACCCTGTATACAGTATTATTTAATTTTCTTTCTGGTATGGACATACATTTTGAAAATATAAAATGTATGGGGGTTTTTTTTTTCAGGCATCTTCTTCCTAAATCTTTAATTGGAAATGAAACAATGGATTTTGAGTCCAAATTAAGCAGTGGCCATCCCATCTTCTTGTACCTGCATGGATCTACAGGAACAAGGTTTGTTGGTTCCATGCAGTTGAAAACTACATTCTATTTCTATGTCATTTTCTGAATTATAACCTGATATTTTCAGTTTTCTCTTTTACTGCCAAACAGTATAGCAATGATTAAAGGAAAGGGTAGGCTGTAAAGTAATTGCAATCACAACACCTTTCATACACAACCTGACACATGTACTCCTTTTGCACTGTAGTAGACTTTCCTATTGTTTTTACTAGATTACCTAGTAAAATTGGACTAAATTTGATATAATAAAACATAAAAAAATATCAATGTACAAGTTTATCATTTCTGCAAAACATCTTGAAATAATCGCTGTATGTCATGTATAGTGTTTAGTGGAACTTTTAAGAAATCTTTCCATGCAGAGTTTACATCTATTTTAGCTTTGATACTGTGGAATCATTAGATTTCGTGGTGGCTTAATTTTCGGGGAATTCGTGGGTAGTTCTCATCCACGAATTAGCATCCTCCACGAATTAATAAATTAGAGTTATAAAGTTGTATTTTCTTTTATAAGTATGAGAATACACGAAATTACGTCCCCAAGAACATGTAAAATTTAAGCAATCCACAAAAATTGACCCCCACAAATTTTAATGATTCCACAGTATTATTCCTACATCTAGTCTGTGTTATTTCCACCAAGGACTGATTTGTTGTTTGTAGAGGCGGCTGGCACAGAGTTCAGTTAATGAAGTTACTGACATCACTGGATCTTCATGTTGTGACCTTAGATTATAGAGGTAAGGTATATGAAATATGAAAGACATGAGACACATGAAATACAGTCAAGCTTCGTTATCTCAAACTAGATGGGACTGTTTAAAAACTTCTAGATATTAGAGTATTCGAGATATCAAAGGTAAAATACTTAAAAACTAAGTGGTTAGGACTTACAAATCACTTCGACATAGCCATTGTATTCGACATATCAGTGTTTGAGATATTGAAGTTCAACTGTAAATACAAAGCAACAAAAAAAAATTACCAATTAAAATAAGAGGGAAACTGGTTTTTGTGCTCTTTAATTACATGATATTTTTAAAGTCTTTGAACATTTTTAGGATATGCTGATTCAACTGGTCATCCCTCAGAAGATGGAGTGGTGGATGATAGCCATTTTATGTATCGGTGGATCAAAGAGAGAAGTGGGGCCTCTCAAGTGGTGTTGTGGGGACATTCTTTAGGAGCAGCGTATGTTATCTCATGTCATTAATTTAGTTTTAAAAGATATGAGAAGGGGAAGGGTATTGGACAGTTTAACCATAAGACGTGTGGGTTACATGTAAATCAGTCTTAAGCGTTGTCGCTACTTGAAATGTTCTGACTACAATATAATTTATTTAATGTAAACCAACTTCATTTGCACATAACAGCCCCCTTCTACTTTATCTGACTGTGAAAAGAAAAGGGAGATAAATTGAGTTATCTAATCAGACTAAAGAGCACTTAATCATCAGGAATATGTCTCTTGTGTTTGGGTTTACAGTATATGGCAGGATTGCTTTGATATTTTGTATTTTAAACTGCACTCCTTTAAGTCAGTTTTTATACACTGGAATAAGGCTTTGTTTTTTATCAATATGTCTATATGAAAATTTGTATTTCAAGGATTTTATCATTGGTCTAGCAGTTATCAATCACATCTTTTTCAGAATTACAACAAAGTTGGCCAAACGTCTATGTGAAGAAGGTATGCACCTTACCATTGTGATCAAAGGGAGAAAACTCTATATTTTCATAAAATTGAATTTGGTTGAAATATTTTTGTTAATCATTTTTGGAATGATAAAGGATATACAAAAGGATATAGACAGTATGTTTTATAAAATTGCATTATGAAAAGAAGTGTGTCACAGGAAGAAAAAAAAAACCCAAGCAGATATTAATTTTTTACATGCATTGCAATTAGATTTTAGAATTATACACAAAATCTCTAAATCATTCTTTATGTTATTTTCTTAAGGAGTTGACCCACACGGAGTAATATTAGAGTCTCCCTTCAACAACATTAGAGATGCTGCCCTCAGTCATCCTTTTGCAGCAGTGAGTTTGATTGTCAATGATTACAAATTAAATTCAATATGATTTCAATTAACAATAAGTACAGATTATCTATTTTTATTCTTTGATTACCGTACTCCTGTCCAGGATTCAAAATTAGCTTAAAGTATTTTCATGTACATGTATACCTTAAGTTTATTTATGTAGAATTTATATGGGGTTTTTTTTCCAGCCATTTCAGCATATACCTTTCTACAAAAAGCTCATTTTGGATTCTGTTGCTCAAAACAACGTGTTCTTTACAAGCGATGAAAAGTAGGTATTAATTACTAGCTCTCAACAATTTTTTTAATCAAATACCTTGCATTCGTAGGTTTCCTTATCACATCTTTAATCAACCAGTAATCAACCAGAGATACATATGTCATTATAAGAACTATGCCCCGGGGACTAATAGTGGTTCAGAGGTGATATGAGATGGGATATGAAAAATGACATAGTTTATCATATTTATTACTGGTACATAACACTCCATTTTAACATACAGATAAAATGGGATTATGAGTTGGAACCAGTACAGTAGTTTATCTTACAAACATGGATACTGTATACAGGGAAATATTCGCCCCCGTTTTATTTTCGCCCCTTTCGCCCTCGTTGTCAGCGGGCGAATTTAAAACTGGGTGAATTTCAATGTTCCAAGTTATTTCTTTGGAAAACAAGCGTGTCTGGGCGAATTTAAAAAGGGGCAAACCTGTTTGCAAGTGTCGAAGGGCGAAAATAACACGGGGCGAAAATAACCCAGTATATAGTATGTTGGCAACAGCCAATATCGCAATCCAAAATAAAAGTATTTAAAGCAAAATGTAAGTTCTTTGAGGAGTGTGATTTGAACTTTATACACATATCCATGAATAATGCTGGTAAACCTTTTGATTAGTAATACTGGTACCAAATTTTATATGAATATATAATACCAAGTAACTTTGAGTTACATGATATACCAAACCCTTAATGCACTACTTATAGTATGGAATAAAACATTTAATGATGTGGCAGATTTATGCGGAGTTACATGTGTACAAATGCCATAAATATACTCTTTGGTTTTTCATCACAGCATTGCTGCAGTAAAATCTCCAGTGATAATAATGCATGCAGAAGATGACTTGGTTATTCCTTACGATCTTGGACTAAAAGTAAGCACTGGTATTTTAGGTAAATTACCGTATACATGTACTGCTTGTAGCTCCAGAGATTGCTTATCCATATGCTTAAAAAATTAGACATATTATTATCAAGCACACAAACTTTTCAGTCAATTGAATTATTTTAAAAATGCAAGTACATGAATATGCGATATAAAAAATAGCGAAAAGTACATGTATTTCTCTGTATCTTAACTAAGTTGTATAAAAGTTATCATTTTTGTCAGAAACATGCCTCTTTTACCTTAGTAAGAGAAGTACCCAGTAAAACCGATGTGAAAAACAACAATGTGTTATTCTATGTGCTCAAACATTTTGAACTTTGTGGTTCCAGTTGTATAAATCTGCCCAACAGAACAGGCCTAAGGGCAGTGGTCCTCTTCAGTTTGTGCCCCTCAAAGCCTCCTTTGGATATGGACATAAACATATATTTCAAGCTCCAGAATTACCAGAAATTATAAAGTGAGTACCGGTATAATAGTTTGAACTAAAGATAGAGATACACTTCCTGACAGCCCAGTCTATTATCAACAACACTTCCCCACTTCCTCTGAGAGAGAGAGAGAAACAATGCCTCAGAATACATTACATCGAATTTATCGATTATTTTCAAGAACTAAGTGTTATCAGCAGTTTTGATTTGTGCTTAGGTCCAAACACTGTTTCACTTCCGGTTTGCCAGAGTACCTGCATAGGAGAGTTGATTAAAATCAACTCCCTAAAAAGTATTTGACATTTGTAGAGTATGAGAGAGAGAGAGAGAGAGAGAGAGAGAGAGAGGAGAGAGCCAGTATGCAAATGGGCTAAAAACGTTTTAGTAAAAAAATATTTGACATTTGTAGAGTATATTTCTCCTGAAGGGTTTGATTTTCACAGGTCTTTTTTTTCTCTTTACAGGAATTTTTTAGGGACCTGTAAGAGGAAGTGATCATGTAAGTCTCACATTCATGTACCGGTATATATTCCAATTACTGTCTCTGCTGAACAATCAAGTCATTCATAACTATAAATAATCTAAGAAATTATTTATTCTCTTTTTAAGTTTATTTTAAGACTTTTTAAAATAATATTCAAAGATCTGACATTCCTACTTGAAGTTTGTACATATACTATGATTTAGTCACCTACATGTACACATTTACCAATGTAATGACTTTATTTACAGTGTATTTTGTATCTTCAATGTTTTTTATCAGGGCAAATTTTCATACATGAATGTAATTTCAAACTGTTCACCATTGTCTTTCATGTTTTGGGTTTAGTTTGTGAAGAGCTGTTTTAATTGGATGTAAACAAGATCCGATTGTGTTTGTCATGTAATACTATAAACAAGATCTGATTGTGTTTGTCAAGATCTGATTGTGTTTGTCATGTAATACCCGGTACTGTAAACAAGAAATGATTGTGTTTGTCATGTAATACTGAAAACAAGATCTGATTGTGTTTGTCATGTAATACTGTAAACAAGATCCGATTGTGTTTGTCATGTAATATTGTTAACAAGATCTGATTGTGTTTGTCATGTAATACTGTAAACAAGATCTGATTGTGTTTTTCATGTAATACATGTACTGTAAACATGGCTATTTCTGCTTGATGTCATTTACAACATTTTACATTGTAATGAAAACAAAATGCTTTTAAGTATTATTCTAACATTTAAAATATGGATCTCCAATCTCTCTCTCTTATGATATGCTGGTGATTTAGGTCACACAGGTGAATACATACTGTATGTAAATTCTTTGTCTATTTGTGTTAAACCCCCATGCACACATCAACTTCCATGTTTACAGCTTACAGTATTTGTTTGTACATGTGTATATCGATGAAGGTGATTTTTTTAGAAGTTTGTTTAGAAGTACATATATATTCAAGAGTATGTGTTTCTGGTGTGAGTTAATGATTTAGGACTCCCATGTAGATTTTTGTTTGATTTATGCATTTATCTTAATTTATGAACTGAGGTTATATCTCTGTTATTCTCCATCTTGTCAACCAACCAAGCATTTACTTCAATTACCAAGTAGTCATCATTAGCTATTAGTACTTCAGTTTGTAGTTTAGAGGATTTTAGTAGATTTTGTGGTTTTAGTTTAAAGATTTTTCATTATACTCCTAGAATCTTTCATTAATGTTACATAAATTTGTTCATACATGTAAATGTATAATTTTGTAGCATATTTTGTTGTGGTTTTTTTTTCCTTTATTTTTTTTTTATTTTCATTATCATGCTCTTTAAATACTTTTTTCTCTTTTATCAGTTTGTTACAGATACATGTACAATATTTTTAAAACAAGTGCATGCATTAAAAACAGGAATATTTCAGTTTCAGTAGTAAATGTATTTTCAGGTGATCATATACAGTATCTAGGGCTTGGTTTTAAAAACTTAATTAACTTGACATTAACATCATTAATTACTTAATGCTGTATTTTCATATTCTGACAACAATGTTCATGTACCATTAATGTTAAAATGCAATTCCAGTAAAGACTGAATTTATTTCACAATAAATTTAGTGTATTGAGGAGGATCATCCTAACCCCTTTGTTTTGAGAATCAAAGTCCAGATAACTATTGTATTTATTTTTTATAAGAAAATTTCTTCCATCTCTTTTTTATGATATACATGAACCAAAATATATAGGTTTGCATGATATACATCTGTTTTTATATGTCTGATTTTGTTTAGTTTTATTCCTGAGTTTTTATTTTATTATACAGATAATATAGATATACTGAGATCTGTTAATGGATAGTTACATGTTCTTTGTTAATCTACATGTATACCCCTTTTTATGTTGTGTACAGCAAAAAAAAAAAGAAATGTGATATTTGTTAGAAGTTTATTATTTCTTGTTTGTGTATATATGAAAATGTTTGTTCCATGGTCAATGCAAAATTCTTATTTAATCAGCCATTTTTGAGTCAACAATAAAATACACTACAGATTATTCTATTTTGTTTTTTTAATTTTAAGTGTAAAGAATTTATGTAGATGTACTCATGTATGTTACAGGGAAAAAAAATCTTGTATTGAACCCAAAGATTTAAATATGACCCTGAATTGCCAATGCAATTTCAATACAAAAGTGGAAGGTATTGTAATGAAAAATTACAATAGTACATGTATATTGTATTTATCCTTAGTTGTAAACTGAATGCCTAAAAATAACAGTATAAAGCAGACAGACTTATACTGTTAACACCATTATGGCTATAAAAATGTGCAATATTAAAATTAGAATTTTTGTTATATCCCCTTTGTAGAAAAGGGCAATCTGCTTTACAAATGTTAGTGGTTTGGTAGAGCACATTGTCCATTCAATAATTTGATAATCACTTGCTTGTAGATATCATAAATGGGATGATCCCTACAATTTTCAGGTCAAAAGGTCACCTAATTTACTGATATACATTAACATCAACTCACATGCTGGATAGTTAATCAAATATACTAGTAACACACAGGATGCTGTGGCTAAAGGAATGTCCCTATTGATTCGAAGGTCAAAAGGTTTAAGGAAATCACCCATGCCACATATTTATCAACCAATAATACATAGAAGGGATCAGTTTGGGAAGGGAAGTTTAAAGCAGGTAGGCCATTCTGTAAAGTTTGTCCAGTTTACTTATAGAGAAAGTTTACTTTCTGATACTAGTGCACATTTTAAAGACTTTGGGAATGCATGTACATGTATATGCACCAGATTTCCATGTTTATTTTGTAGGAAATCAGCTAGAACTCGGTAGATGAAATTGTTTTTGATCAAGTACATTACAGGACATTTTCTATCATACATAAAATTCTATTTTTATTAATAGAATTGTATGTACAAAAAAAATGTACTTGACCAAATGTATAACTGATGCTGGTGGTCAAACCTGTTGAGAAATCAGAAGAAGAAAATGGAAAAAAAGACAATTTTCTTTCACTTATTTATTGTTAAAAGAATTTTTCAACAAGGACACGATTAAATTCTACTTCAGCACTATATTGTACAGTATCACAATTATACATTTATGTGATCTCATCGTCAAAAACCTAGGACCTGTCTCTCATGTGCTAACTGACAATGGGCCAAATCCTTTTTTTTCTAAATTGATTCCTCAAAAAAGTTTGGAATTTTGTTTTCCCATTTGTGCCTATAATTTATCATAAGAACTAACATGTTAGACTAGCAATGGGTTTAAGATGATAATCTCATCTTAAAAATACTTAATTGTACCTGTCATCTTTCATTATCAAAATCCCTGATCAATGAATTGATTTTTCACAGAAAAAATCTTTTATGAACAGATTGATATAAATTTGCTGACCATCATCAATTCGATAGATGAGAATACTAATACATTTAACTGATATGCAGAATTTCCAATGTCATGTAGTAAAAGGATTCTTAGTAAATAGTTCATATACCGGTACCTAATCTTTCAGGGATGAAAATAGTTGGATGTTGATCACTCTGGTATGATATCAATGTGTTAGTTCCTCTGAAATAACATTGGATAATTATATGATCATAATAACCTGTACATGAAGATTTCACTTTTATATCCATGATTAAGTGAAATTTGTTATCATTATAAACATTTGTAAACACTTCTGGTACATTAAACCATTAGACACATAAGCCTCTTATTACAATATTTTGAGTGCTATGATGTACATTTCCATTATGTGGATTGAATTATCACTGATAAGTTCTGAATTGGTGATTTAAATTTACAAACAAAACTGTCAGAGAATGCATATCAATATACGTGTAAAAATTGATAAAGAAATAAAAATTTCCTTTTTCTTTTCATATTTTAATAAAGCATCAAATACTCACAAAAAATTGTGAGTCTAAAACTAATAATATTGTACTTTGTATTAAAAATTAAAATTTGTTATAAATGAAGGGAACACGGGTTTTGTAGCAAAAGCTACAAATGTTAGCTACATGTATTTACTGTCATTACTAAAAACCAAAAATCCTTACATTTCAGTGCAAAGAAATTATTTTGTTTCCTAGTGTAATTTTGGGAATCAATTTTAAGTAAACATGATTTTCAAAGAAAAAAGCATCCACAAAATGCATTAATATTCTACCATACATGACTTTCACCTTAACAAATATCAACAACAGTTTTATATTGCACATAAAATTTTCATTAACCCACATTACAATATTTACATGCAAAAAAAAAAAACCCACTCAACAATGAATGAATTTTGGATGAATTAGTATTACATGTATGCTACCAAAACCTAGTCAGCAAATTTTTCAACCAAAACTTTGTACTATGTGCATGAACTAGATTCAAGTACAAATGAACCTCTTAATAAACTACACATTTTATCAAATTGTGATTTTACATTGTAAATCATTTTTTAACGGAATGGACAAATTGAAGTCTTCGTCTCTCTACCCATCAACAATCACACAGCTTTGAAAGACAAACAACTCTTCATTGTTAAACAAATAACAACAGAACCATACAAGAACAGCCACATCTTTTTTCTCTCTTGTGGGACAATTGTATCACATAAGATATCTCATTCTTATTGTAACAAAAACAAGTTTGACAAGGAGTAACACAGTTACACTGACTGCACACTGCATACACAAACATTTTAGCAGCTCTATAACACAAAACAAGGACTAGATAAGAGTAGGAATGCAAGTAACTATTGCGTCAGCTACCAGTAAGGCACAAAACACACTTACATGTACATGTATTTTTTACAAATTGCCTAATAAGCTAAACAAAAAAAAAATTCTAACATTGATTTTGTTAAAATAGATTTTTTGGTCATATTTGATGACTTCTCAAGAACAGAATTAACAGTAAGTGCCCTAACAAGAGGAATGGTGACCTCAAAATCAAATGAAGATAAGTTAAATATAATTTAAACATGAAACATGGAAAAAATAAGTTCAAAACTTTCAATATATCTTTAAAAAGAGTTTGTATGACATTAATTTATACATACCATAAATGTAGATTGTAAAAGGGTACATAGTATCTTGAAACATGTAACACACATATTTCCCTTTTGAATATTACTGAAAGAAATCTTACAATAGTTATGGATATGCACTAATATAAAATTGTACTTTCTTTCCTTTAAAAAATATTTACTCTGCTAAAATAACTCCTCCTCTAATAGTAATATAAAAGAATATGTATCATAATTAAAATACCAATCTAAACTAGTTTCTTTGATTTATTTTAAAAAAAAAGCCACCAAATCGTTCATGTTGCATCCAGTACTACCAGATATACATGTATATGCAAACCCAACACATGTTAAAAGTTGGCATAGCCAACAGCAGATGCTTCCAGAGCAGTACGCATATACAGAACAGAAATATAAGGAAAATGAAAATTGAGTTTAAAAAAGTGTAGAATCCCTCTCATTTTCAATAGAAATATATATATACGATATTACAAAGTTTTAAGATGTGACTTTTACTAAAGACCCGGAATTCTATAAATCTAAACAAGTACATGCATGTATCATGTAATCAAAACTTAACAAATGAAAAAAATGAAAACCTCCATAAACCATATAATTTTTTTTTTTTAAATATAAATTAATTCATATGACCTTTAAAGCTCTAAATTTTTGCTTTTCAGCTTCCTAATGTAGTTTAATTTTGATTCAACATAAAAAGTAAAATTTAGAACATAGCTATAATCTGTTCACAAAGGACGGATAGACAGATACATATATAGACGGAGACAAATAGGCAAATGCTTCTGGAAGTGTAACAACGAAGGCAAAGGAGAATTCTCGCTCTCATATTCACAGTCATGCAAATGAACCTTATCACCGCCATTTACCAATAAAAAAAATGAGTATGAGTAAGGGTCAGTGTACATTACATATTCATATATTCTTATATAATGATTACATGGACTAGATCAATTATACTGAGTAACTCTTCGATTGATAAAAGCAAGATATAACATGAGCCCTTTGCAAATAATCAAAACAAAAATTCAACAAACATGTTCAGTTTCTGTAATACAGACTTAGAACATGAACCAAGATTAAAAAAATATTAAGCAAGACTTAAAAAAAAAATTGTCTTCATTAATTAAAGAAATGAATTCATAATGGAAGGAGATTTGATACATTTTCTTTTTTTGTAATCTTTTTTTTGTCTTAAGCAAAGACAAAATAACAATACAAACTTTATCATAATCTATCCATGTTCTCATACATTACCATACTTGATCAAATTGCTTACAGAAAAAAACCCCAATGAAAATGCATATACCAGTAGATAGAGATTTTTTCAGGATTTTCACAATATTACTAAATTGTGTGAAAAATTTTCATGATAAATGCACCACCAATGTACCATGGAATTTTGACTTTAAAAATGATAAAAAAGAAAACATGCACAAAATAACTTCTCAGCCAATGCTAGGATGGATTTTTCAGTATGCGCTTCAACTTAAAGTCATAGACTTGACGACACAGGAACACAACACTGGTGTCGGCATCGTCGGTTGGTAGTCGACTTGATCGCAGGTACTCTACAGCCGGCACCACCTTAGATCGAGGAAGTTGATCCGCCTCTTTGCGTAGTCGTTCAGCTCGAAACCTAAATAAAAAAAAAAATAAATAAATTAAAAAATAAAAACAAGAACTGGTAAGTCATAAAATACATATACATGTAACATACATGAATGCCAAAACTCTTAAAATTGTATGTCATCTTTACAAAATTCTAAATTACGCAAATACAAATTATGTTAAATATATATAAGTTATATATTGTATTAACTTATCAGTGATTTTATGAGAACTACTTAAATGATTATTCTTCAGAGACATATATATAGCTGTTGTAATTTTAGAATCATTAATAATTCCTCCTCAGACAGAAGATGCATTCATGAGAGACACTAAACATCACAGAAGGCTGCTGACTTCAAAGCAAGTGCATTGTGCAGAGCTTCACATACAACCCCGCACACCATTGTTATCCTCACTTCCCTCTCATCCTGATCTCTTTATCAGATGATTACTTCATTAAATGGGGCTCTCCGATTCTCACCTGCAGTATTCATTGTAGGTCAGAACATAACCCTTGTCATCTATACAGGCCACACTGTTCTCGTCTCGGTGTTTTGAGGCAAACAATTCACATGTGGCATGCTGGCTCTTCCTGCCCCCTTCTGTGTGTTCTGGGTGATAGTACCACAATAAACTCATCATCATATCACCTGCAAAACATCAAATGTCTGTTACTTTTCACAGAATGTATCACAATAAGACACTGCATTAAGGCTGTCACTTATGACAATTTATGACACAGATCTGATAATTGTACATGTACTGATAAATTTAACTTAAAGGTACAATATCTGCAACATTTCTCAAAATTTAGGAGTTAACATGATACTCCCAATTTTTAGGTGGCAATCACAATATAGTAGGGTGTCTTATTAAAAATCAATTCCATTGCTAAAACTTGCTTTATCTGAGAAACAAACAATGTATATTGACTACAAGAGAATTAGTGAAAACTTGTATGCCTTAGTACCGATAAATAAAATAACACCCTTGCTGTTGCTTTATAAACATGTCAGGCATGGGCACGATTACACTCATTTTTGTCCAGTAATCGATTGTAATCGATTACTTTATAACATGTAATCGATTAATAATCGAATACTTTAGAAAAAAAAATTCATTAAAATGTGCATGGTACCTCTTCTGAACATATGAACTCGATTTCAAGTTAATTTGGTTTTAAAGTTAAAGGGGTATTTTCATTATGAATGATATGAAAATTTGAGACTTCAAATTTCAATCTTCATTAGATAACATTTTATAATTTTTACTGCTTATTCAAATGTCAAATTATAAGCAATTTTGTTTTGCCTTGGACTAGAATGTCGCGACGTCATTGGATGAAACGTGTCACGTGATTGCCTTACAAATTTCTTTAAACGGCAAGCGTCAAAATTTATACGGCAGCATGGCGGACGTAACGTTACTTGAACTGATTTTTTACACAAACGTTTGTTGACATATCAAGCCTTAGGTCCTCAACAAAACAAAACACTTATTAGGTTTGTTACTGACTGTTTAAAGAAATTTGTGGGGTCGGTAAAGTCCATAGAAGGCGAGGCGAAGCCGAGTAACAAACCTAATAAGTAATAATATAGAGCTGTGTCAAAAAAATTTTGTTAACAAGGTTTTTTTCTTGGAAGTTAACGAGTTTACCGGTAGATGAAATCTTGACCTTGCACCTTTAGCCATCTTAATTATTCTGTTGTTATTGATAATATCTCGAGAATTGGAATTTGATAAAAATTTTATAATTTTTAAAATATCATTGGCAATATGCATAGAACTTTGAGGGAACCTTGCTTTATGATTTGAATGAATTGTGTTTGGAGCTTGTAATTGTTCTGATTTTTAAAATAGATCCTTGTTAGGGCTAAATTACATGTAACTGCTTTGTGGATTCCTTACCTGACAAGGACAAACACACTTACTGACACTAACACACCCTTAGGTTTCTTTCTCTGGCAAAATAGACACAAAATATAACCTCTCTCTCCCTGCCTCTCTCTCTCTCTCTCTCTCTCTCTCTCTCTCTCTCTCTCTTTGATAATGGTCAGTAGTTTAGTGGTTTTTCTAAGCCACACTATGTTAAATAATTAAAAAATTCTGTAAGGAAGTGTGAAACAGAGTGAACTGATTATCTGATTATATACTCAATGAGATGTGAACCAATATTTATATTTTAAGTGAAAGTGGAAAATCATAAAAAATGAATATAAACAATTTTATTCTATGAATTGTATTAAAAACAACACCTGAAGAGTATTTTTCCATCCCAATATGTTTATGTAAAGAGTAATCGAAAGTAATCGAAAAAGTTATTATAATTACACTGAACTTTTTAGCTGTAATCGATTAAATTATTATTACAAGTAATCGAAAATCTCTGATTACAGATAACTGTTGATTACCTGAAAAAGAGTAATCATTACAATCGATTACGATTACTCGATTACGATTACCCCATGCCTGATACATGTTGTTCTATGACTACCAGGCATTCCTGTTATTCAGATCACTCACTCATAATCACGTCACTACAAAATAGTTTCTCACCATCTTGGGGATGCTTCCAGAACTGGGTGACTTTGGCCACAAAAGGTATGTCTGTTTTCTTTGGACCTGACCTTAATATTACACAATCCCTGACCTGGATGATGTCTCCATCATCCGAGTGTTTTATTGCTTGGAAACATTGAGCTTCAAAGGAAATCCCCAGAGACTGCCATTAAGAAGAAAAAAATTTTAGTTATGCATCAAAGAGAACAAATAGTGTTTTCATTCTATAAAAAAATAATATACTTTTTATGGTTAAGTGTGAACACTGTAAATGAAAAATAAAAGATGATCGAGGCTCAAAGAGATGCCATCTTATAATACATTAATTGTCATGCATCTTAGACCCATCCTGGACAGAAATGTCATAACCAAGAGCTGGGTGCTATGTTGCTGAATTTGAATTAAAAAAAAATATTACTGAGCCATTGACCTTATAGAAATGGTCCTATTCCTGATACAAAACAGGTACATGTATATCCCCCCCCACCACCCCTTTGCCGCCACCACCACCACTTGTTTTATCCCTAAACTCTCAATGCCCCCAGACAAAAATAACAGTCAATCAACAAAAAAGAGGTAGAGAAATGACAAGCATGACAAATATGTTGTTTTTATCAATTTTACCCATAGTTGCTATTTTTCAAGAGCCACCCCCCCCCCCCAAGGCCTCAGTAACCTAAATATATAATATACCTTCCATGTTTTTAAGATATTTTTTTAAAAATGAAAGAAAAAAAGTTCAGGTTGTAATTTACTGTCATAAACCCACATACATCATTGTATAATCTATCAATTTCTTTTCCTGGGGTAGCAGATCATGTCATACTCATTGAGTGACTTTATCTTTACAATTAGTTCTTGAATCATCATATTAGATATATACATGTATGTCTATTGCAAATATGTGCTAATAAAAATATTCCAAAAATGAACCACTAACAAGATGCTAACAAACCCATCAATTTAGTAATTGTGAGCCAAATTTTGTATGCATAATTTTCTATTTGCGAATAGCCGGTTGATCGAGAACTTACTCACAACAATTAATTACCACGAGCAAGTATAGTCCTTTTATTTTATTTTTAGAAAAGAAAATTGGTTTGGGATAATAAATATCTGTGAGCAGAGATTGCCTTATGAATAACCATTGCAAAGGAAAAATATAAAGTTATTTGAAGTACTTATGCAAGTATATTCTGCTCATTTTCCTGTGAGTGTCTGTGAGAATCATAAGTGATAAAAAGTTCATGAACATTGATCTATTTTCAACATGCAGTTACAATGGTGATAAGGCAGCAAAATCAATCAGATTCTTTTTCTTAATCTTCAGTAAATTAATATATACTGTAGTTTCATAAATAATTGTGGGCATCAATTTTGGTCAAATTTTCAATGAGATTCAGAATCTTGGACTTTTCTTACTTTGTTGAGCATTTAAATTCCCAGATCACATAAATAAAATAATTCAAAGAAAATTTGTGTTTCAGGATAAATGTTGATGAAACTACAGTATTCCAGTTTAAGTATTAAAATGTGACACTTTTCCAAAGAAAATGCACATCATAGTACCGACTTTTTACAAATGGAGATTGCACAATATAATTAATACATGTATATACATTTCTCCAGCACCCCCCCTTTCATTTTATTTGTGATGTTCTTGTAAGATGAAATACTTTTAGATCTATATGCTGCATGTATTTTATTTACTTTTCATACAACAGTAACATTGCAAATTTCAAATTCAATTTCAAAGTTAATCTATTCTTCTTTGATATCAACATCCAAGTAATCTAAAACTCTAAAATGACATTTTTACACTTTAATCAGGCCAGGGTCATAATCTTGAACAGAAAACACTTGTTTTGGGTTTTTTTGGAAAATGACAATCTAATGCTGCATCATTTCAATCTAAAGGAAATATGGAAGGATTTGTTATTTAAAGATTTAGTGATTGCAAATACATGCTTAAACATAGAACCACTTTGTGCTCTAATGTAGTACCTCAATTATATAATTTTCAAGTGGCTCTTGACTTACATAACTGTATATCTTCTTGTTCTCCATAGGCCCATGTAGATTCCATCCATGAACAAAAATTGTTCTGGGAATTTTCGTTTCCTTTTTAGATGAAGTGCTTTTCTTTCTCTCCTTAGTGGCTGTAGGAGACTTGACTTTTGACTCGGTAGAAGACTTTTTGTGTACTTCACTCTTTGATGATTTTTTCTTGGGTTTAGTGACATCTTTTCCACTTGCCAATTTTGATTTGATTTTAGTGACTTGGGAATCCAAACTCTTTTTTCTGATTTTTTCCAAACTGTTTGTTTTTATGATTTCAGACTGTGGCACAACAGGAAACTCCTCGACCCCAACATCGATAATCTCATCGACAACCTTGGCATCAGGGTCCTCAACATGTTTGTCTTCAATGTGCTGAATACTTATTGGCGGATGTGATAAGATGCAGTGATCTCTGGCAGGCAGTGGCTGATGGGAAATGTTTGTATTGGGCTGGGAGTAGTACAAACACTGTGGACAGGCTGAAAAACCAAAGATACAACACCCTTCAGTCAGAAAATGATTTATCAATCATGATTTGTAAAGGAGTAAATGAATTAGAAGCTTTCTGGGTACACAATCTAGCCTGATTTATTGAATTATTCTATGCTTTAATCGGACAGTCTCGGGTTCAGTGACAGACATGCACTTGATCCGATCTAATGAGCCCAAATGAATATAAAATCAATAATGATGTGAAATGAGACCCTAAATGCTTGGACAGGAATATCAATTGAGATATCACAATTGTTTTATGTCATATTCACTCATTCATGCTACCAGTTATTTATTTCTCTTTCGATAAAGGCTCTCATATTACACTGTTAGACTGTAAGGCTTTTTTTTTTTAGACTGTAAGGTTTGTGCCACTTTATGAAAGCTTAAATATTTGATAACCTTGATATAATATCTCTCAGACACCTTGTAATTTATTGGTCCAGGCATAAAATCAAAGTGGAAAATTAATATAAATCAATGAAATTGTAAAAAAATAAAGGAAAACTATTGCTCATTAAATTTCCTAATTTAAGAAAGCATATATTCAACAAAAATATAAATGAACAAATAATGCATCGATTGATTTACCGTATTTTTCCGACGATTAGTCGGTATTTTTTTTCTCTGAAGCAGAGCACCCGACTTATCGTCAAGATCGACTTATCTTAGGCTTGAGGTCGGAAAATTGTCAAAAATAGCATTAAAAATCTTGGTTTTAATCACCTATAGTTGGTTGTGTGATTGGAAATTACCTTGTTGAATTTCTTGTTCATCTTTATTAATTATCGTTTTCACTCATTTGTAAGCACTAGTATACATACTAATAACGGTAATTAAAAATGGTACATGTCTTTAATCAATTTTAAAATGTTACCATTCCGTTTTTATAAACACATTTTATAAACACGTCGTCACATGGCATCCATACATTACTAGTGGGAAGATAACATTGCACAGTAAAATTAAAACCAAATTCGAATGGAACAAAAAATGCTGGAGTTTAGACACCGGTTGTGCTAATTATCGTGCCCTAAGGCTGAGATCTATACATGTACGTGTTCACTCCCTGTGTATATACAGCGTACCGTTATAAGGGTTAATAAATTGTAATACATTCTTTGATTGTTGTTAAATAGCCATTGTGAAGAAACGTGTGTATGTCGTATATCGTCATTATCAAGTCGTACAAATGATCGATCTATTTTTTACTTCTTTTTTTTTTTTTCTACATTTTTGTCTATGTAAAGCAATAATGTTTAACTGCATTTCTGGACACAAAGTAAACAAGTTAAATCAAATGAAAATAATTGCAAATCTTCCTCCACTTGAGATCCCCCATTGACGTTCGATACGAGACAGGTGCATGCTTCTGACACCGGAAATTGTTAAACAAACATTGACCACGCGCCGAGTCAACAGGTTACGTAATGGCGAATACACTGGCAATGGTCAGAGTGGATAATCATTTTAATACATGGAAATAAAATATTTCTGACGAAGTAAGTTTAATTTTCACTCATACAACTTACATAACACGCGATATCGGGAATTGTATACAATGCAAGCGACTTTATAGATGCTACCGGTATTTGAAAATATGATGCATAAGTATAAAGCGTAAATGTTTAAATGTTAATCATTAATAATAATTGGTAGTAATATCATGGAGATCTGTGCATCATACACTGATAATGTTACTTGCAGTTTGATAACGCCATTTTAAAGCGATAGGATCGACGTATCGTCTGAATCGACGTATCGTAGGATTTTTTTAAAATTTAGGCTAAAAATGAGCAATTCGACTAGTCGTCCGCATCGACGATTCGTCCGAAAAATACGGTATATACATATCTTTCAATCGATGCAATAGATTTGGAATAAAAATGATATTCTATTGAGTATACAATATATATTTTAAACATAAAGAAATACTAATAGTAAATTATCTTACCAAAATATCAGTTTGCAGTAGACAAAGTCTATACAAATTTTTGCACAAATTTACAGATATTATTACAAATTCTTGCAAAAAAATTTCCACGCTAAACTACGTCAAAAATTATTAAAACTCATCTATATGACCATAAATCTATAATTAATTTCCTTGCTGCACATGCTATTAATTATTTACCAAAATCTTAATTCCCTTGCTTATAGTAAACGAAATCAAGGAGGAAAAAAACAATCACATCTTTTATGATCTTTATCAAGACCAATTCATGAAATAAATTTTTTCATTTAATGAGGATTGAAGGAATGAAAGACTTACTACAGTGGGGTAGGGTGGATGTTCCTGGATAAGGCAGTGGATAGGAACCCCCATAAGCTGGTGGGTAAGGCATCACAGCGGACAAGTTCATAGAACTCAGACTCCCCATCCCACTGAGGGCATACGTTTGACAGCTGGACATCAGTCCAGCTGCCTGTGCACATTGAGGACATCGATGTGATGATATGGCAGGGTGCTGCACCATAGAGTTCACATAAGTAGCACTGTCTATGTGCTGCAGATGAGACAGCGAATATCCGGAGGTGGTCATGTCCATGTTGATGCACGGTTTCACATCCTCCGCCGAGTCGGAGTTGCTGTTTGATCTGGGTATGCTGTCACTGTGGGGCATATCTTTGCTGTTCCAGTAGACAGAACTCTGATGCTGGCAGGACAAGGGTTGGTAACAAGTGGCACACGTAGATCCTGAACAACAACGCTTCCTCTTGGGAATCACAATCTCGTCAGTTCTTGCCGATTTTTTGGTCTCTGTTCTCTTTTTTCTTGGTTTGCTAGGATCTAGGGAACTTTTTTCACTTTCTCTTTTAGTTTTAATAGTTTTCTTTGCTTTTTCAAGTTTCATTTTAGCTTTCAGTTTGAGCATTTTCTTATTTAAGAGTAAAGATTTTGCTTTTAGATTTTTTTTGCTGTCCTTTTCCTTCTCACATTTAAGTGATTTTAATTCTGTCAAATTCTTCCTTTTCTGCAATTTCTTCTCAGTTTTCTTTTCAACATTCTTTGATTTTTTCACAGCTTTAGGTAAACTTGGACCTTCTTTTTCCTCAACAGGTAGATCAGTTTGGGAAGACCTTCGTTTTTTGGGAGATTTAGGAGCTGGTGGTTCTTTTTCAAACAAAATATTCACCATGGCCATTGCATTTAAGCTAGCCTCTCTTCTTACTCTACGACCAGGCATTGGAGTAGGTTCAGACTTCTTTCGTTTTCTATGTTTTGGAGAGGTTTTACCTGCTTTTTTGGGGCTGATTTCTTTTTTGGGAGACTTTCTTTCATTTTTTCCCCCACTATCTTGCCTTCTCACTTTCTCCTTGGTAGTAGTCTCTTTACTAGGAGATTCCTTGTCACTCTCGGTCTTTACATTTTTGTCTGCTTTTTTGGGCGATTTAGATGCTGATGCCTTGAACCTGTCTGATGACTTGCCAGGCTTTACATAATCAAACAGTTGATCAGTAGAATTCAGAGCATTAGTAGATTCATTGATCTTCTCTGGAGACCTGCTGCCAGTCACACTATGATATACAGAGTCAGAACTCAAAGAATGGAGAAACGCAGATTCCTTGTAAGTGATTATGTTTTCTGTTGACAGTCTAGAGCCAATGTTATGAAGTCTTTTGTATTCTTCAACTGAGAGGCCAGACGGTTTGTCTTTTTCTTTTTCCTCCTACAAAAGACAAATTAAATAAAATATAATGCCATTACCTTTCGCTTCTTTGAAGATTTTAAGTGCTTAAAATCAGTGAATTACCTTGCACTTATGACTTTCTGCACTCCACTGCATTTATTAACAACTTGTTTAAAATATTTAAAAGAAAAGGGTTACTTGTGAATTGAGATGGATAAAGAAAGCATACATCAGAGCTCAAATTCAATTGAAGAATTGAGCTTCTTTCTTAGCCATATAGTCCTGACAGGAAATTAAATAATTATGAGAAAAAATGGACAGATACATATACTAATAGGTGCTGACCTTGGACAGGTAATTGTTAAAGTTTTGCATTTTGATAAAGCACAACCTTCCAAACTAACAATTTCATATACGGAGACTGTGTACTGTATCATAATGAGTTTTAAAAGTTCTCATGTAGTCCAGTGATACGCTAGACCATGTAGGTAGTGCACTCCATTTTGTTCCTAAACTGTCTCATTAGAGACATGGCTTACACATCCTTGTTATGTACTTGGACATACACCGGTAAATTATGTTCCTCTCGCTTCACAAATCTCACAGTAGTGCACATTTATAAGCAAATAAACCGCCAATAAAAATCTTGGAGGTTTCAATCATAAAATGTGTTGCAGTTTAAAAATAAAAGGTGAACACGACAATCATGGTTAGGCTGAGTGCAAACAGCTGTTCCTGGTCTTTTTTTTTTTATAAATCTCTCTAAATTATGCAACTATTAAACAAAGCTACATTTTATTACTTGTAGAATGAATATGGGTATAGATATCATAAAACTGTATATCCTGCAACTTACCAGGTATACATTTTTTTCCTGAATCCTATTGGTGCTCACATGTCTAAATAACTTTTTTTTTAAAAGCACTTGAAATGAACTAATTCTGTAACACTACACTAAAATAAAGCAAAAACACTCAATGCATGGGTGTTATGGATCAATTAATACAAAGCTAAACTGCAATGAATTTTACATGAAATATCCAACAGTTAATTTAATAATATTCAAGTAACTCATCTTGAGCAATATGATATTCGCAAAAATACTTATTAAAGATTCATAAAAATAAAAAGCTTCAAAGGATTGGCATCTCCCATGTCAAGTGTTAAAAACACATTAAAAACAACTACACGCAAACATGCAATTATCAAGGAATATGTGTATGTTTCAATGTCCAAATATTTTTTACAATTCAATTAAATAGACTTCTGATATCTTAGAACTATACTTAATTGCTATACTCCTTTAACATTCAAATAAAAACACTCATGATTCATCCAAATCTGTGAAATTCACATAAAAATCTTTTATTTTTTTTTATACCACCCTAATGATAGAACCTGTAGAAAAGATTAAATTAATTCAATACCTAAAGGGGAAAAAAACCCAGCTACTGCTTATTTCATTTGATTTGCTAGAGATGTTATGATATAATTGCTGACCTTGAGAATGACCATGCATGCTCTAGCTATTTCATAATTGAAATATAACCTCATGATTTATTTAAAGGTAACAGCTTGTAAAATCATCACAGATTTCAAATTACATCAAGAGTAAATATTACATAGAGTACGCTAGAGCTATTACCCATAATCTAAGAACACCAAATTTTTTAAGGACACCAGGTATGTGACTTAGGGTAAACACAATGACTTGTTTAAAATCTTGACAATAAATCAAGTTTCATTTTCCTTGTTAACAGTACACCCTCTGTGTTGAATTACCACTAAATCTTCACATTACCTGACGAAAATTTTAATAAAAAAATCATTTTTTTTTTTTGGAAAATGAAATACCTAACAATCCAATGAAGAGAGTGAAAATAAAGCACCTGTTGTGTTAAAGCACCACTTCCTAGTAAATCACTCAGTCCATCAAACAGAGCACTGATTAAACTTCTTCCTGTTTTGCCAACTCCTGGATGAGGTCACAATAATAAGAGAAGGAAGAACTGAATGTGAGCAGTGTTCTTTACTTGAGAGAACCGTGGGACGTGATAACTGATGAAGCTTATGGCTCTGTTGGTAATGAAAGCCTAGAACCAATAGGATTGGTAGCCCAGCTCTCATTGAATAAAATCAATATCTGTCATCCGCCTCAGCAGCAGTTTCGTGGCTAAGACAATACTATATATATTCATTGGTGCATTATCTAATACACACATGCTGCATGTAGGTGGAAGTCATTCAAGCATTTTATTGCCAAGAAAGGAGATCTATGGTATTTATTAGACAGCACATGTATTTAATTTAGATTCTAAGGTATTTTTTGGACAGTGCATGTATTTGAAAAAAAAATACAAAAGTTTATAAAAGAACCGAATGATTTTAGATCTTTATTAACTTCTCAAAATCTGGATTTTTGCTGTGCAAAACACAGCAGATACCTGAGGATGCCTCCAATCAAGTAACAGCTTTTCTGCTTAATTGATTTTCAAAATTAAGATATTTGCCCCCCCCCCCAATTGTGGCCCCACAGTACCCCCTTGGATCATGATTTGAACGAACTTGAATCTACACTACCTGAGGATTCATCCACACAAGTTACAGCTTTTCTGGCTAATTGGTTCTAGAGAAGAAGATTTTTATATTTCTCTATATATTCATATGTAAAAATTCGACCCCCAATTGTGGCCCCACCATACCCCCGGGGATCATGATTTGAACAAACTTGAATCTACACTACCTGAGGATTCTTCCACACAAGTTACAGCTTTTCTGGCTAATTGGTTCTAGAGAAGAAGATTTTTAAATATATTTCTCTATATATTCATGTAAAAATTCGACCCCCAATTGTGGCCCCACCGTACCCCCGGGGATCATGATTTGAACAAACTTGAATCTACACTACCTGAGGATTCTTCCACACAAGTTACAGCTTTTCTGGTCAATTGGTTCTAGAGAAGAAGATTTTTAAATATATTTCTCTATAAATTCCTATGTAGTAAAAATTTGACCCCCAATTGTGGCCCCACCGTAACCCCGGGGATCATGATTTAAACAAACTTGAATCTACACTACCTGAGGATGCTTCCATGCAAGTTACAGCTTTTCTGGTCAATTGGTTTTTGAGAAGAATATTTTTAAAGATACAAACAATTTTTTAATAATTCTTAATTATCTCCGTTTGAAAGAGGGCGTGGCCCTTCATTTTAATAAACTTGAATCCCCTTCACCTTAAATTGGGATGCTTTGTGCCAAATTTGGTTGAAATTGGCCCAGTGGTTCTGGAGAAGAAGTTGAAAATGTAAAAAGTTTACAGACAAACAGACAGACAGACAGACCGACAGACGCCGGACAAAAAGTGATCAGAAAAGCTCACCTAAGCTTTCAGCTCAGGTGAGCAAAAAATCTTCAACTGCATGGTACAAAAAAAAAGTTCCTTAAATAAGAACCTCTCCATTACATTAATTCAACGGTAAAATCATTTCATAAGTTTCAACTCCAATAAGTAACAACAGGAGGAGATGAAGCCATTCTTCATAATGCATGGTAATAATTATATAACTCACTGTCACAAAATATTAATACATGCACTTTTGTGTACTGTATAAATGGTAATTCACTAACTGGTTGGGTAACATGCTCATGGGTAAAATGCTCACATTTCCAGAGAGAGAGAGAGAGAGAGAGAGAGAGAGGGGGGGGGGGGGGCAATGGTATAATAAACAGCAGAAATGATACATATTTTGAAATATACAAATTCTATAGAGAATGCTGGTCATAACAAAGTTACCATCTGGAAATATTGGGAAGATATAGATAATTTAGGGATTTGGCAAACAAAACAAGAGATGAACAAAATAATGCATCATTCAGATACATTTTAAGAAAAAAGAAAAAAATCTACAATCATGTCACGCCATATTTGGTCATTTAACCCTTTAGCTTTCATAAGCCTTCATTCAAACAATAACATTTTTTTTTTCGACGATTCATGTGGAATATGAAGGTAGTAACTTTGCAGAAAAATTACATAACCAGCGTTAGGGGGTTATGTAAATTTTTTCTGCAATGATCTACATTGATTTACATCTTCCTTTTAACAAATTTATGAATTGATTGTAAAGAGTATATAAGTAAATGTAACAAAATTATTGTTAATGTACATCAGTATGTTAGATAAAAGAAATAGCCAAGTCATCTAATATGGGAATTTGAGTCTGACATCATCATGATTATTCTGTGCAGTACGTGATTTTTCGAAGGTTGCTGAAGGTTCGACTGATCGATAAACTGTTTAGAACTGGATCATGTAGATTTCAGTCATGTCAGTTTCTTTAGAGCTACGAATTACTATCAAATTTTGTGAAAAATCGAGAAAATCATATTTAGTGCCTGTAAATATATGCTAAAAATTGCATTCATAAAAAAGCTTGTTGAATCACTATAATAACAAAAAAAAACCCACTTTACATGATCTGATGAGCTAATCAGCTATGTTAATCATAGACCAGTAGAAAGATCAGTTTTGAATGGTGTTGTTGAATATGACAGACTAAATACGGTTATATGATTCCAGAAGTAACATCAATTTTTGAGTTTTTGTACAGCAGACAATACACAGTTGTAGGATCTGAGACTTGTGTACAGTTAACACTGTCTAAAGAAATACTTAAAAACTAATATTACACCAGCTAAATACAATGTATTGACTTGGCCTTTCAATCTAAAGACTAAAACATCATTGTATTTGAAATTGATATTACTTTTAGCAATATTTTGAACAATTTCTTTTTTTAAAAAAAGAAGCCAGCGATTAAAATTTTAAATCCGTCATTTAATGTTCATAGTATATTAATGGTAAACTGCTGAGTGCAGACTGCATGACCCTATCATACTAAATACATGTATTACATACTACATACACTTTTTGTATAAAATAAAGATCCCATACCACTATCATTATTTCTGTTCCACTGGGTCTATAGAAATGATTAATAAATCTGCTTCTTCCTACTTGAAACTTCATATAACACTTCCTTTTTTCGTGTGGAAAATCCACTTTTTCATTATATAAGGTTAATCTGATATCATTTTTCCTCCCTAAAATTTCTGACACATGTATAATAAAAATATTTGATATATGTGTTAATAAAAAAAGAAGGCTAGTTATTTGTTAAGTAAATTGTTTTAAAAATATATACTGGTAAAATGTAGATGATTAGAGATGCATGATAATGATTTGATGCTTTAATGGAAAAAAACCCCTGGACACAGCCGCTTTCAATTAAAAAGTTTAATAAGAGATGCAATTATTGATTGCCAGGGTTTGTACATAACTGTATTTCCCTAAATTTGATCTTTAAAATATCAGTCATTCTCTACAAATCATAAATACTATTTCAATAAAATATTTTATAGTATACAATGACATTCTTTTAAGATGCCGAGGTCATTAAAGACCACACTAGCTAGAGGTTCATAAATACGTAGAATGTATACATATCAATGTCATATCTGTATGCTATAGCTAGGCATATATAAAAATCAACATGTCAATTCGTCATTATAGAAACATTATGGACTGATAGTATAGTCATTAAAACAGTTAATAACAAGACAAAAATTTTGCATATTACAAGTACCTTTAGGTGCAAGTGTAGTCATTAGCGACACGCTAAACTGCACGCACGTGCTGTGAATACACACCGACACCAGAAGGGTACCGCTACAGTCTATTTTACGCCGTTTTCAATATTGCAATAAGTGAATAAATTGTTTCCATTGCAAAAGTGTTCTTCTTTAAACTCTGAACGGGGCAATAAACAGGCTATTTACCACTAAAGTATTGCAACGATAAAACCCCACACAGGATGTAAACAAACCAAGCATCGCTAGTCTATCTGAAACGCCCTTCATTAAAAGCAATTTAAAAAGAATCCAAAATATGTTCAGCTATACCTTGCTTTGTATAAAAGTAATTTGTTACTTACCTCTTCTTTGGAATCCTTGATAAGTGATGTTTTATCATTTCCTTCACTCTCCACGTAAGTCGCCATTGATTTATCTAAGGTTGCACTAATGACCCGTAAAGTGTCTACTCGTCACATTTGCAAGTTCTTTTTATAGAATTTGCCGATTGTTGTATTTTTAGATATTACTAAATATAAAAATCATTAATGTGTATTAAAAAACAAACCAATATAAAAAAAAGACCCCATTTTTGATAGAAATTTGATAGTGCTTCTATGTTTTATCAGATTTTTAAAAGTGACGCCATACGAATAATATTCAAGGGTCTGAGACTGACGTACGTATACAAAAATCTTATCAACCCACGTCATTCATTCATATCTTATTGAAAATATAATTAATAAAGTTATAGTTATATAGTTAAAACTACTAATTATTTTTAATTTGAAAATACAGACACACACTCACCCACCCACCCACCAATTATATCGATGATTCATTTTGCATATGGTTGGTAATGTGGACCTGGACATTCTTTGCTATAATTTCATTTAATATTTGTTATAATCAGGATATTATTTTTTTTTTAAATGAATATACCCCCAGAGGGGCCTTGATTGGTGAATAAACATAAACGTATATATTACGTCCATGAATATAATGGAAAATCATGTTCTCTATTTAATAAAGAAAAGAAAAAAATATGTTTTGTGCTGCAAAATGCCTCATCGAGAACCAGTTTAAAATACAAGCTGTCTATATATTATTTTTCGAGTTTTGGACCACTTTAAATTATGTAATAATTATAAGAAATTTTTAAGTTTTTTTTTAAAAGATAAACCATGTATAAATATGCTATTTCATATGGTGTAAATAAAATAATAAACCAAAAAAATACTGATACTCCGCCCAATTTTATGAATCCAGTAGATACAAGTATTAGCAGACTTTTTGGTACATTTTAGAATATCGTTGTTTAAATAATAAATATCCATGCATATATAATTTTATGTCTCAGTTCTACTTAGATTTTTTTTTCTTCAAGCAAACGCAATTTAAAAGTTTTCATTCTTCTTTAAACTCGAGAATATAATCCCTTTTTCCTCTTATTCTAAGTGCTAGCTGCATATCTTTGGGTAAAATTGTAACTCTTTTCCCGTGCAAGGCGCATATGTTCGTGTCCGCAAAAACGCTGACAATAAAATCTTCACAAGCCTCCTGAAATATGAGATTAAAATACAAGATGTAAATTGAAACAAACAGCGTTATGATCACTCTTTATCAAAATTTTTCAGTTTCACCACTAACCTTAATAAATCAATGTTTGTTTTCATATTTTTAGCTGATGCATACTTACATGTGGTTAATGTAACAGGGCTGCATTTGTTTTTATTATTTATACTTCCATATCAAATACTGAAATCTGATTGGTTTAGACGCAGTTGATAATCAGTTCTATTACCCTTAGCGTTAGCAACACACTTGGCAACTTGGCAACGGGTAACATAACGAATTGTTACACGCGCGTAAATTATGCGCGTACGGTTCGCCGTAGAATTCACGTCATTTCTTTATAAAAACAGTAAGAAAAATCTCTAAAATTAAGACAATATAATAAAATAAATAGTGCCTGTTTGGGAGGATAACAGTTGAATTCGACACCCCTCGAAAACCACTGTCAACCCCCGCCTCGCGTCGGTTGACAATGGTTTTCTCAGGGTGTCAATTCAACTGTTACCCTCCCAAACAGGCACTATTTATATAAAACAAGGCCACTTGACTAATTTGTAAATCTTTTCACTCTCTTGGGAAGATTTTCGAAGCAAAATTTATATATAAAGAAAACCATCATTTTCCAAACTATTTCCATCTCGCATAGACGTGGTTGCAATAACAAAGCGGCTCTGTGGTCGTACTATGTCGTAATTTCTTTTGTAAAATGTAAAATTTGTTCGTGTTAATGAATATACCAATATATGCATTTCAGGAGCTTTTACAGAATCCTCAAAGGCATTATTGAGTACTTATGATAGATTATGTGTACATTGTCGTATATAATACTACTGATTGGTCAAATAAAAATTAATCGACAATTGGAGAGCACGGACTGCACAGAAAATTCCATGCATTGAAGAATTGACTGTTCCTCTTTCAACAAAATAACGTATTTTTTCTTATTTTGCATGCGCGGATCTAGAGGGGGGGGGGGGGGGTCGGGGGTCCCCCCCACTGGAAAATGAAAATTTATTAAATTTACATAGTACGAGAATAGAATTCCTGGGTCCCCCGCCGTTCAAGCAGTATACTAGTATACTGTACTGTGGAATCATTAAATTTCGTGGGGGCCAATTTTCGTGAATTGCTTAAATTTTACAGGTTCGTGGGGACCTAATTTCGTGTATTCTCTAAAACCTACAATGGAAATATGATTTTATTACCCTTATTTATTAATTCGTGTAGGATGTTAAATCGTGGATGAGAGGTACCCACGAATTCCACGAAAATTGAACCACCACAAAATCTAATGATTTCACAGTATATGAAATTGCAATATTTTTAAACATTCAGGGCTGTTCCAGAATTAAATGTGTGGGGAGGTTGGGAGGAACATTTTTTTACCCCGACCACCCATTTTTTCCAAAATTTATAGGCATGAGAGCGCTTACAAGGTCAATTTTTTGATAAAACGGAGTCTTTATTGTAGTCAGTGTCCCATAACTCCAGCAAAAAGTATCGACCAATGCTGATTTTCGAACTTGACCAAGGTAATAGGTGTATAAACATTTGGTATAAATTTAATGAAAATCCGTCAAAATTTGTAGGCATGAGAGCGCTTACAAGGTCAATTTTTGGATAAAACAGAGTCATTATTGTGGTCAGAGTCCCATAACTCCAACAAAAAGTATCGACCAATGCTGATTTTCGAACTTGACCAAGGTAATAGGTGTATAAACATTTGGAATAAATGTAATGAAAATCTGTCAAAATTTGTAGGCATGAGAGCGCTTACAAAAAAGTGTGACGGACGGACGCACGGAAACACGGACCCACGGACACACGGACGGACGCCCGGCATTTCTATGTCCCCGCTCCGCGTTGCGGCGGGGGACAAAAATTATCGCAAATATGCCTCGGACCCCCCCCCCCCCCACCCCGGCAAACACAATTATCCTTCGGACCTCCCTGGAAAAATTTCCTCGATCCGCGCATGTTTTGTATAATTAATGCAGAGAGATTTAGGTAGAGATAAAGCCTCGTTGTTCATACAGGTTATACATGTACGAAGATAATGTTGACGATTATTACACAATGTAACAAGGGCTACTCCTATATGATCCTAGATAGAATGTTCTATCGTTAAAATGACAGATGTCCTACGGACCCGGTTTAACGATTGTGACCTGAGCGTAGCCGGTCACGGTAAGATTATTCTTTCTAATATGATCCATAAAGGTTATATACTGTATATAGTAAATTATTTTTCTATAATTTTATTATTTTATAGAAGGTTATAAGAATTTTTTACTTTTTAAGTTAAGATATCGGCCTGGGTAGCGCAGTGGTGGAGCTCCTGACTAAAGTTGCAGAGGTCCCGGGATCGATTCCCGGTCCATCCATATAATTTCATTTGCTCATTCCTCCTTTCCTACTACACAAACTATTTAAAGGGTTTTCAGTCCACTGCGAAAATGTGTTATTTCTATACGTAACTTTAGCTCGAGGATATTTTTCGAAGTCGAGAGCTATAGTTGTAAAGTTGTATTAATGTACACGCTATACTTATGAATAAAAAAAGATATAAAATAAAATTTACAAAAACCGTAACAAACACCCCCCCCCCTAAAAAAACACAACCCCATAAAATTTTTCAAATCAACGAAGAATATATATGCCTACCTGTAAAGCATGTAATGCCGAAGTCTGAAATCTTATTCCCTCGAATCGTTCATTCGTGAAAGAATTAACAATACTCTGAAAAGAAAGTTTTGGTATCAGCAAGTTTGCTGTTCGCTGATACCTCCTGATTTCCAAAAGAGCACTTGAGCTCGGTCTCCAATTCCGGGGTTCTTTTATTCCTCCAGTTAGCTTGGACTGCAATTGAAGCTTATGTAAGGCTTTAAAAGTTTTAGAAATATTAACAATTGTATTTCCTTTAGGTGCAAGTTTGCTTTGAACTTGCTTCAAACGTGCCATTTGGAGTACACATTTATCGTCTGCAAGACGTAAACAAAAAGTAGAACTCTTCTGTATCGGAGGGCCGAAGAAGATTCATTTCCGTGATAAACAACGTGCGCGATGTCAGACAGTTTGTAGCATCTTCGGTTTGGAATGGAAAAAGAAATACAGTCTTTGAGATTGCAGCTTCAACAAAAAGACCAAGAAAACAAGAGATTAAGAGACCTTTTGGTAAACATGTCCAAAGAAAACTCTGTAGTTATGTGCAAAACAACTATTCTTTAAGTACAATGCGCATATAGAGGAAACTCGACATAACATTTGGCTCTTGTGAAACTTAGAATCATTTTAACAAGAACTAACTTGGACTTTGGAGAGTACGTGACAAACTCCAATTTGATGAACGTGGGGTCTGCTCATGACTAACTGTCCAGTTTTTGGCTAATAGACATGAATATAATGAACACACTGGCACTTGTCCGACTTATCCAGGGCTGTATATTTCATTGAAACCGCGTCAAATCCCAGAACTGATCTTGAGGAAAAAAACCATTTCGATTCTTGAAAGTCTATGAATATTAATGAGCTTCTAATTGGGAATTAGAAGAAAGGAGGTCAATATTTGGCAGTATGTTTAGATGAGCAAACTAGATAGTAACATCCCACCGAAAGTCCAAGCTCTTGTTAAATGTTTCGTGACGTTTTGCTCCTATTGACGTTTTGTAGAGACCATTTGCTCCTAAAGACCTTTTGCACTGAGACGTTTCATGCCGGTATTATTTATTTATTCAAAATGATATATATATTGCTATGTTTTAAGATAACCATTATATATGTGATATATATTGGTTGTAGTATTAAAACACTGTCTGTACAAATGAACTCGCTTTTTGTTGCAAATTCACTCAGTGATAACTTAAATAATGTATAAAACAATTATTCATGTGTAGATACATGTATAACTATGGTTTTTTTTAGCAAAAGGTGTTATAATTATTGTTTATTCAGCAATCATAATAAATAATTAAGTGTCTGATTCAGATTTCTAATTACCGTAGGGTGTTATAACTAATTATGAAAACTAGAGGTTACATATTGGAACAATAATAATACAAACTATAGACCTGTTTTTGTCTTCAACAAAAAGGAAGGGCTTTTCGACAGCCCTTTAAACCCTTTATTTAAATTGTTATAACATTTCCAAAATTTTGTATTAAAAAAATTGATCGCATTGGAATAAACAAATGGCCATACATGAACGTGCAAGGACTTTAGAATACCTAAAGAAAGATAACTCTTGAACTTTTTGTCTAAATGTAATTTTAAATTTGCAGATGAAAATTATTAAAAATTAATATTTGAGAAAGTAATCATTTCTGTAACCAGAAAAATTGATTTGCCTAGAGGTATAATCATTATCTTCCATTGTGCAAAGCGAGACAACTCTTCCAATTTAATTTTCTAATCTGTGATAAAGTTATCATATTCAGGCCCTTAAAACCCCAATAAGAAGTAAAAAAGTAACTCTTTACTTTAAACTATAATTCGAAAAAGATTTTGAAGATCGGATGAAAAATAAAAAAGTTACAGCTAAAGGGCTGTTTTGAATATTGACCCCTTTAGATCCCTTATTTTTCAGAATTTTTTTTCCAGAACCTTTAATTTCCAGTCTGCGTATTAGGTCCCATATTATGAATATGAAATATTAAAATATTTCCTTGAAAACTGTTAGAGAAAACATTACATGCGTGATTTCAATTTAACATTGAAAGTCTCATAAACGATTTTCATCAACTCATAAAACCGGAAGTAATCAATAGTTTTAATTGAAACTTTAAATTTATGTTAATTACTTCCATCTAAACAAGGTCCATGCGTCTTATAAAATTCCTAAGGTTTCTTGAATAGTTTGGTTTTTTTATCCCCCTTTTTTTCAAGTTTGGGGCCTTATATCTCGAAAACTTTAAGATGTAGAAAGATGCCTACACTTACAATTTTGTACAACTGTATATGATACATCTTATTCTTAAATTTGAATGCTCTAATTCAAAAGGTAAAAAAGATATTGCATTTCAATAAATTTTCAGTACATGTATTTTCTTTGTGAAAACCAGAAGTACCGGAACCGGAAGTCCAAAACCTTACTTACGCGTGTCATTAGGAATTGCTTCAAGTCCGTTCTATTGAAGCTTCAATATCTCTTACCGTTTTCAAAAAATCCTTGACGAAACTTTGTTGAGAATAATAAAAAAAAAGATGAAAACAATAGGTCTATTTCACCGAAAGTCGAAAAGCCCTAAATAGTACAAAACAAACATCGTATCTAGGTCCCTTTCAAAATTTAATATTAATTTACTGTTAACAAGTGATTATCACCACATAATTTAATGGCGCGAACATCTCAAGCCGAAGCGTCTCAGCGCGAAAGGTCTTTCGGGGCGAAGAGTCCCGCATTCTTGTTAAAACAGCTCTATATATGGTCGAAGGTCTTGATATCAATTAGGTTCAAATATCGACGGACTTCAGTTTTTGGATACGTTATCACAGGCACTTTTGATAATACGAGAGAATTGACCCTGTATTAATTAAAATGCACTTCAAACAAGAAAGAAACTAATTCATGAAATTGTCCCAACAGAAAAGAGCAAATTTTGTAAATCCACCTCTCCTTTGAACTTAAATCATTGTATTATGAAAATAAAAGCATTAAAGATTCATTCATGAAAAAATATGTAATGTGATGAAGATGAATTTTAACTGACAAGGAAATTTAGTTTAAGCATTAAATTTAGAACTTATGAATGGCCGCACCTGTTGTTTTGTCGATGAATTTACGCCTTAAAAATGGAATTAACAAAATGTATAAAGGTTTATCAACTAATGTTAAAAAAGCGAGCTACCAATAAATTTCTTGATAAACTACTTAGATTTAAATATTATTGCTCATTTAATTTGTAAAGAAGACCCGTAAATTTAGACTAGCTGCCAAAATATGGGCATGCACAAAAGGATATGTAGGTTACTGGTTATATCGGGTAACAAGTCAACTGAATGAATAAAAAAAACCCATTTAGGATCTAGTAATATCCAAAATTGGATATAGATTTTCAGAAATGCATAATATGGAAACATTTTTTTAACAGGATGGGAGAAATAATAATGAACCAGACCTGGATTCGAACTCGGGGCCCCCTGAATCTCTAGTCATTGAGCTATCTGAAGCCGGTATTCGAACCAGTCTGACTGTCAAATTCTTTCTCCTTAATGATCTTTGCCCTCAAAATCAACCCAGGCTCTTCCACTGGTAGAAGTTCACCTGTGGGTTCCAGGGGTTGGTCATGGTACCAAATGTAACGGGGTAGGAGAAATAATGATGGACCAGACTGGAATTCGAACCCAGGACCCTAAATCTCTAGTTAGGTGCTCTACCAACTGAGCTATCCGGCAACGATATTTAAACTGGTCGGACCATCACATTTTAATTGTTTGGTTTTGGTTATAAATTCACTCAAATCATAGTTAAGCAGACTATAAATGTACCGGTAGCTACCAGGGTACTTTTAGGAATATGATATCCTCCAACAGATTATTGTTTGTCATTTTGAATGTTCGGCAATTTTTACCAACCTGTTTACATAACATATTATATTCATGTTATCACAAAGCAGGTCTCTTCTTACAGAAAATTCAAGATGCTGACCCACATGTACTTAATGATAAATTGGAATCTAGGTCTTCACTATCAAATGCAGAAATAGGGAGATACAGCAGACAGTTGATTCTTCCAGAAATTGGGGTACAAGGTATGTGGATGGAATCCTGGTGGTTTCACTTCAATTACAGCAAGGTATATTACTTTGGTTTCTTGTTTTTACTGCACTAGGTGGTTTTGGTGCAAATGTTCATTTATGGTTGTTTGGTCAGTGAAGTGACTGGATTAATGATGAAAATGTTAACTTTATTGACCTTAATTATTTGCTAACCTTTACCAAATTATTTTTATGTAAATGATGAGTATGTACATGTAATTATGTTTTAAAACTGAGTAGCCAATCATTAATGATTTACAATTCTAGCACTGTTTATACCTCAGCTCCGAAGGAGAGGGGGGTATACTGTTTTACCCTGGTGTGTCTGTCTGTCCGTCTGTCTGTCCATAACAAATTTCTGTCACATTTTTCTCAGCAACTATAAGTCGCAGAGGCTTGAAATATTAACACAATCATTGTTTAGGTAAACCATATATATGGTATTCATTTTTGTACCAATCAGACGTCAACTTCCTGTCAAATGAATGTATCAGTATATTTTATATATAATGACACCTTTTGAAAATATGAATTTAATCTGTTTTAAGGTCAACTGAAGTTGGCTAACACATCTGTATTGGTGGTTGGTGCCGGGGGCTTAGGTTGTCCTGCTGGAATATATTTGGCAGCAGCTGGAGTAGGTAAGCAGTTTCTTGGTATGGAATGGTTGAGCAGTACCAGTATTGAGATTCAAATCTTTAGAAAATGTCTTCTACATTGACTGTTCTGATAAAGAGTTAAATTTTTGAAATAAAGAAGGAGGCTAGCAATGACACATATTACGGTTTACAGAAATTTGCTGAAACAGTTAATCTTACATCGTCTAAATTGTATTTTTTTTAAAAATTCAATCTCATTTAATAAAAAATCAAAATGAGGGCCTTATTTCATTGAACAATTACATAATTACATAGTAAATACTGTGTAATTATGTAATTGTTCAATGAAATAAGACCCTCATTTTGATATTTGATTATTTTGGTACCCAGGTAAAATAGGTTTCATAGACTATGATGCAGTAGAACTGTCCAACCTCCATCGTCAGATTCTTCACTCAGAGGGAAAAGTGGGCATGGCAAAATCTTCTTCAGCAGCCTCTGCCTGCAGTCAGTAAGTGAATCTAAACTACAACAATTAACAACACACTTGCCCACTCCTAATTAAAAGTTGATTGGATAACACTTCAGATAAAGGAAATACTACGTGTTCATCAGAATTTATTGGATACCAATTTCCCTGAACTTTATTGTTCAGTTGATCCCTGAAATGTTCTTTGAAGTGCAATTTATTAATAACAAAAAGTTTTCATTGGTGCATTAGTTGTCCATGAATTTATACCGGGGGTATATCATAGACATATATGTTGTAAAATGTCTCCTAGCTGACATTTAAAAAAATATGTTGCAACAGCACACTGTATTTTATATCTTATAAATGCTCCCACATGTGACCAAGTTAGAGTGTTATCATTAGGACTTGAAATTGCATTTATGAATTTCAGTGAATTATACAAGATAGAGATATTGTTATCAATAATATACACAATATATGATTATTATGGTATCCATTTTCTTATTGTTCAATGGCGATCATAATGGAGTTGGTTTTTATATGTTGTGGAATTAATGATCAAATAGCTATTTATTTTTTATATTATTGATCAATTAATTACCAATTTACAGCATTTGAAAGTCACATATAGTTGTACATGTACCGGTATATGTATGCCAACTTTAAGTTTATCATCTCAAAATTAAAGCCAAATAATTTCATATAAAGGATGATGTGAAATACAGCCCCAAGTAAATTGGCAAAAAAAAATAAATTTTGGGGAATTTCTCTTTTTATTTTGCGTGTACTTAATCTTTTATATATGTACCCTTATAGAATCCCTTTATTAGCAATCGCATGGGAGATATAACTCTATCATTTATGGTAGGGGTACACTGTTTACATTCAATCTCTTATAGCTCCACCCCACATTTGAAAGCCTTTAAAATACACAAGTGCGTTTACTCCATTTAGGTACATTTTTCTCCATCAGCTGGGCAAGTAATTTGTCAAAACCTATCTATATGTAGAAGAAGAAAAATGTACCTCACTGCGCTCATATGTAAATTCTTTAAAAAAAATGCAAAAGTCCATTGGGTCTTCCCCATTATAAACTGATGTTGATTACTTGGTGTGAACTCCCTTAACCTTTCATGTTACTCATCTGTGCGACGCTTGTCACGTGACATAGATTTCGGTAAGCGTGTTCGACGTGACTGTATATGCCATTTACCTTCCTTTATGAAAATACATTATTTGTAATTTGTATTTATATCAACAGATTTCATTTCTGATTGCTAAGTTTCCCAATTGATGAGAATTATGAAATAAATAAAGTCACGTACGTGATATGTAAACAACTATTTTCCGATCTGCCTAATTCCTTCATATACATATCATCTATTGTTCCAAGGTTCACCAATTCAATTCATTTTTATTCATTGGAAGGGCAGAGTCACAACCCAGAACAAATTTTATGTTACAGGGTTTACAAAATAAATCTTTAATAATGCGTCAATCATTTCAATAAAAACGATCCAAGCTATCAACACTAATCAGGATGTGTCATAATCATTTACTCTTGTTTTAAAATTATCAAAAGCTCAATGGTAGTTTTTATATAACGGTAATCCATGGTATAAAAAGGGATCATTTTCAAATGTTTTGGGATATCATCCTTAAAACATGTATCTTTAATGATTTGATCCTGATCGAGGCATAAAACCCCTGATACTGTGATATGAGCAAAAATTAATGGACATGTTTCTTTTAAATATATGTACAAATAAGTTTGTTGTGAAATATTAAAGAAAATATAAAGCAAGTTAATTGAGACTTGCCAGAAATAGATTGCAGATTATACAAGTCCTACAGTTATTCCCCTTAACACAAATGATGACTATATTTTAGAGTTACTGCCCTTTGCACAGTGCTTATCCAAAGCTTGCATTTTAGATTTTTTCAAACTTCTACTGCTTTTTTGGGAACATACAATTTTAAGTAGTTACTAGTAGTTCTTCTTTTAAAAAAAAAATAAATGAAAATTAACATTAGTTATTAATGTATTAAATATTCTCATAGTATCTTCCACCTTTCAGTTTCTTTGGAAATTAGTATCAGTTATGCATTAATATAATCATAGTGCTCTATGTTAATCCCTCTGCAGTAGAGTTAATGGAGCACTGCACAATAAAAGATCATACAAATTTCTCTGGTGAAAACAAACATACTTTACCTTTAGCTATATAAATGTGTACCGTATGTCTCTCTTGAATTTGAAAACAAATGGATCTTGCAATAAGCATTCGCATTGAAAAAACAAATACATCTGTAGTAGTATTAAAGGTCATAAACACATTCAGTATTGCAATCCCAATTGATTACTGTGGAATCATTAGATTTCGTGGTGGCTCAGTTTTCGTGGAATTTGGGGGTACCTCTCATCCACGAATTAATAAATTTGGGTTATAAATTTATATTTCGTTTTGTTGTTATACAGAGATACACGAAATTACGTCCCCAAGAACCTGTAAAATCTAAGCAATCCACGAAAATTCGCCCCCATAAATTTTAATGATTCCACAGTAAATCCAAAGTTAGCACTCAATTACATAAAACATCAAATGACCCATTGCATTTGCAAACATAAAAAAGTAGTGGGGGTGTCTTAATGTAAAAATGGCTAAAGAGAACAGTTAATATAGTATATATACCTTCTATATATACCTTGCTTGAGCAATAATCATAAATAAACACATACACCAGAATTTGACCTTTATATCAGATTTGTTATTATGTTAACACTGCGTTTATTCATGCAACGGTCACTTAAATCATGGCGCTGTTTAAGATAATGACAGTCAAAGTTGTTTACTCCCACAGAAAACTGAATAACCACTTAAGACCCACCATAACGAGATGACTGTTTTAATATTTATTGCCGTATATGTACGGGTCATTCATTGTGCATCCATTCTCATTGTTGTTGTTGTGCAGGTTGAATTCTCATGTGCAGTGTGCTCCACACCAAGTACAACTTGACAGCTCAAACGCACTGCAGATCATTAAGAAGTATCCTTTGTACTATTAATTAATACGCCGTACGTCTTGTACCCTTGGACCAAAATGCCTGCAGGAAACATGAGAAGCAGCAGAAACCTGTTTCCTTGGATTGTCGTAGCTGTAACTCTATTATTAAGTAAATGGTAGAGAAGTGTGAAATGTGTCAGTTGTTTGCATGTAGTTGATATGCAATTCATAAACGTGACAAAAGGTGACATTGATAAATCCATCCATATATTTAATATCTATATTCATCAAATACATAATCCTCTACATAAACACAATAATTCATATTTGGTTTCTTGCATTTACTTGAAAGGTATTAAAATAACTGGAGTATTGGAAAATTATTAATAGAAGAACACATATTTACTATGTGTACTAATTTTTTATACACTAGCACAAATAAAAATGCATTGCATAACACCTTATTTTAGTTTTTAAAATACAGCTAAGTTGACAGTAGTTTGAACTGGGATTGTTTGTTTTGGTGGGGTTTTTTCAACGCAGTTAAGTTATGGTTTGTACAATAAAATGTTGTTAAACTGATTTTTCCTTATCACTTTTAAGTTATGATATTGTTTTGGATGCCAGCGATAATGTAGCCACACGGTATCTGCTGAATGATGCATGCATTCTATCCAAGAAACCTCTGGTGTCAGGAAGTGCTCTTAGGTTTGAAGGGCAGGTATGGTATATGTAATTACGTGAAACCAAACGTCTTTCAATGTAATAATGATTGTCAAAGTTTTAGCTGGCAAAATTTTGCAAGAAGTCACAGTACTTTAAAAATTAAGTCTTATTGTCAAAATTATCTATGAGGGAAATGTTGTTACTTTAACATTGTGGAAATATTCTTTGTAAAAATATCCTTATTTGATGCATTAGTACAAAGAAAACATATCTAGTATAAGCTGTTTAAACAGGTAAAACCATCAATTTCTTGAAAGCTAAATTCTACCTTAATGTTATTTAAAATTCTTTGAATAAATTTGACAGTTTTACTTGTTATAACATGTATATCAAGATTTAATCTACATGTGTATATTCACATTTTGATGTGGAAACAAGGAGAAAACCCTATCACATTTGTACATATATATATACTCCACTATCTGATTTTTGTTGTACCAGTATTACAATGACTTGTCTTATTATAACAAATCATTATCAACAGATTTCTATCATGTCATTGCGGCCTTTCCATAGATCAATCCTCTCGTATTATTTTTTGAGTGTGATGTCACCGTGTCTTGTACATAGATCAATTATTTCCTAAAATCATTGCCATCATCCGTTCAGTGAAGTATTCAATATGTCAGCCTTAAAGACCAGTAGTGTCTATCGTCTCTCTGTGTGGTTAAATGGTGTGAGTTTTACGATTATGAATATTTGCCATAATGCATCTTATTCATCATTAAGAGGCAGGTGTGCACCACATTAGAGGTATAAACCTTAATAGTGACCGAAAATAGTCCGTTTACATAAATCAAAGAATGAACTGCTCTGGCGATATAGGTTTGGTACTAGGATTAGCTCATGTATCAGGTACATTCACTCTCTCATCATTTTCATACATTGTTCATATAAAACTCAGAATTTGGGTAGGAATGTATATACATACCAGTGCCTGTTTTGACTATAAGCATCCTTTTTAAGTTAAGCAATTTTAATGCTTTACTGTTCTTCATATTACAAACAAAATTTTTTTTATACTCGTGGAATATATGTCACATTTTGGTTAAACAGTTTTGTTTTAAAGGGGGGTATTTTTTTGTTGAATTGCAAGAATAAATTGCACATCCCAACAAAATTTACAGATAAGTATAGGAAAAGGATATGTTTTAGAAGAAAATACATACATGTATTTTAAAATGGTGAAAATATTATGTGAGACCTCGCATATTTTCATTCATCTTTCACAGTTGACAGTGTATGGTTATAAAGATGGACCTTGCTACAGATGTCTCTACCCCAAACCCCCTCCCCCGGAAACCGTCACAAACTGCTCCGACGGGGGTGTGCTGGGAGTCAGTAAGTTCAACTTGTCAGATATAAGTACATTTGAATCGGTGTTTGAGAGCTGATTTCCCCGATTGATTCCTCTATTGAATCAGATGTATAGACAAAGTAAAGGTGCGGTCACACGATATGATTTTTCATCTGATTTTCAATCGACTTGCTCAGGTAAGTAAAGTTGATTGGAGTCGATTGTTGAGGTGGTCAAACGATACGATTTTACAATCGATTTTCAATTAATAAACCAATTGAATACTTTGTTGTACGGGGAAAAAAATCATCATTCTCACCAGAGAGTCGATTGAAAATTGGACGCACTTCAGATTTTCAATCAACTTCAGTCTTTGCATTTGACTTAGATGGTCACACGGTACGATTTAGTCAAAAGCGAATCGGATGAGAAAATCTGATGGAAAATTGCACCTTAAGAGGCTGATAAAAATTTTTGTGCTTCTACTGATTACATGTAATATGTTCATCAAATAATCCTTGAAAGGTAATGGTCATTAACTTACCAGTAGTTTAACATTCAACTATACCAAGAACTTAAATATTGTCACATCTACATGTAACTTCTTAAATAAGGCCATATTTTTCCCCTCGTTGGTTTTGAAGACTAATTTTTCCCCCAAATCAAATTTTATTGCTGATTTTACCAATGAATATGATGGGTTAACTTAATTCATTCACCTGACTCCACAGACAGAATTTAATTCAAATTCTTTAAAAATTAGGTCAGTTGATTTTGAAAAACAATTACCTGATAATAAAAAAAAGTGGCATAAAAACAGTTTTTGGTTTCATTTAGAAGTTACGATTTTCGGAAAGTCTTGTCAAAGCATGCACGCATATGCAAAAAAAATATTAACCTTCAGATACTTATTACATATACATATAAATTATGGCAGCTAATGTAAATCTAATGTTATGGTCATTGACCGGTAGCCCAGAATAGTAATGTTATGTGTATTTTAGAGCATTTCTTGCATAGAAACGTAATACTGTATAGGCATTAATTTACTGGCCAAAATCCCAAGGACTTTCCACTAGGCTATAAGTACTGTAGATGCCATGACTAAATGTCCTTTTAGGAGTGTTATTCTATGTTTCAATGTTAAAACATTTAGGTTCTCTGAATACCAAAGGATAGTTTATATTTTATTTTTATTTTTTTTTATTTTTCATTTCATATCATTGTACACATGATAGACAGTATATACATGTATTTGTACCTATTTAATGAAAATAATTAAGATGCATATTAAACTTGGTATTTAAAACAAAGGTTAACATCTTATAACATCTTATTTTTAACTGATTTTGTAAATATATGTATTCTTTATTTCATCTGCATTGTTTAATGATTAAAAAAAAACCTATACTCTAGACTTCAGTTTGTCATGCATGTACTGTACGTAAGTTTGCTCTGTTCTATTTGGTATCCTAAGTAGGAAAATTAATTGTAACAAGAAATAAGATGTACTATGCAAGCCTAGATTTTATCTTGAACTGTATACAGTTGAACTTCAGTATTTCGAACATGGATATCTCTAATACAATGGATAAACCGAAGTGATTTGTAAGTCCTAACTACTTATACTTTAAGTAATTTACCCTTGATATTTCAATTACTTGGATATCTCAAAGTTTTTAACCAGTCCCATCTAGTTCGAGATAACTAGTTTAACTGTATCCATTATCCTGATTTAACCATAATTATTTAATCATTTTTTTTTCAATAATGATGCATTATTGTGAAAAGGTATGAAGGTATGCTAATATTAAATAGCTGAAAATCTCACTGAAAAATCAAATTGCATTTGAAATAGACAACTTGTTACACTAAAAAATAATAAATAACTCATTACAACCCAGTTTCTCCATTTTTTTTTTTTTTTTAATTTTGTCTTTAAGTTCCTGGGATCATCGGAAGTATGCAAGCCTTAGAAGCCATCAAAATAGCCTGTGGAATGGAATGTATCCTTTTTGTTCAAATCACAAACGAAATAATGATGAACATGGCTTACAGTACACAGCCAATTGTGCCTCACGTGAAATTCATGTGAAAAGAGCTTCACGTGAATTTCACGTTAAGGTTCACATGAAATTCATGTGAACTTCACGTGAATTTCATGTTAAGTGAATTTCACGTGAATTTGTTCATGTGAATTTCACATGTACATGTATGTGTTTCACGTGAATTTCACATAAAAAAAATTCACATTTTTCACTAAAATTTCACATAAAGCACATTCACATGAATTTCACGTGAAATTTGTGCGAGTGCTCTTTTCACATGAATTTCACGTAAATTTTTCACGTGAAATTCATGTGAATTTAACGTGAATTTCACGCGAGGCACAATTGCATGTGTAATCCAAACCAGAATCATAGAATATTTGTAACCACAGTAAATTACCGGTATGCCTTTAAAAAAATACATGCATGCATGCTGCCCTCTTTATTAATAAAAATGTGTAGCTACAACAAGAGATCTGTAAATTAATGACCGACTCCAGAGTAGATATTTGTTAAAATTTCATGTTTTCTCAAAAACGTTTTAACCACCATTGTTTTAATTTCATGCTGATAGAAAAAAGTAAAAGCTGAGCAATGTTTTTAAAAACTATATGGTTTTTTGAAAACTACTATAATAGAATTCACAATGAGTTCTTTATTTGCGGAAAAATGATAAATCATGAGCATAGTGAAATTAAAACCATCATGATAATGTATGTCATTGTGAGAACCAATATTATATGATTCGTGTACAAGTGTCTTCAATGTCAATTGTAATTGCTTGCCATAATGTTTTGTGTGTGTTATTTTCATAAACATGGACAAACATTTATATAATAGTTTTCTTTGTTAACATTATATACAAATTTATAAATTAAAAAGTATAAATAGCATGCGCGGATCCAGGACCCCCCCCCCCCCAACCCCCCCTCTAGATCTGCGCATGAATAGAATCCAAATACAAATGTACTAACTTTAATAATTTGCTTTCTACTACTGGCCACATGTCTGATATGGTACTTAAGCTTGTCATAATTCTCCTGTATAAAACATTGTTTAATCTTGCATATATGCTCTAATTACAAGTACTGTGACATTTACAACCCATTAACCTGCATGGTGTCAAAATGAGTCTTCCTAGTGTCAAAATGTACAAAAACCTGTTTTAACTGTCATGCTTATCACACAAAATTTTAAGTAGGATAAATGTCAATACACATTTCTGTTTTTTAAAAATTGCATGTGTATGAAAAAAAAATAATTCAAAATTTTTAATTCTTTTTTCAGAGGCGTAAAAAAAAAAAAAGTGAAGTTATATTGTTAAGTAGAACTCAAAATAAAACATTGGTACCAGTAATTGCATTACATGCATGTTAGTACACGTTCATGTTATATTTATTATCGATTATTGTAAGATTAAACTAAAAATACAGCAGTTCAATTCAAATAGTAATTGGTGCCAATCCAGCTAACTTTAATCTTATTTGATCAAATAAGATGTCATTTTAGGCCTTCACCTTGAAAATTGTACAGTACTCTCTCTCTCTCTCTCTCTCTCTCTGCAGTCTAATACATGCAGTTTAGCAAAAAGAAAGATTCAGGTGTAATAAAGTCTCAACAATTGATAGATGTCTGCTAAATAAAAATAATGCATTGGGGAATATCCAATACAACCTATAGATAATGACTTTAAAAATAACCTAAAAGGTTAAAACCAATATATGAAATAATAGTATACATTTGCACATCACAAATCAGCTGATCAGATCTTGTGTTTTTATTAGCTCACCTGAGCTGAAAGCTCAAGTGAGCTTTTCTGATCACATTTTGTCTGTCGTCTGTCTGTCTGTCTGTCTGTCTGTCCGTCTGTCTGTCTGTCTGTCCGTAAACTTTTCACATTTTCAACATCTTCTCCAGAACCACTGGGCCGATTTCAACCAAACTTGGCACAAAGCACCCTTAGGCAAAGGGGATTCAAAGTTGTGAAAATTAAGGACCACGCTCTTTTTAAAGGGGAGATAATTGGCAATTATTGGAAAATTTTGAGAAATTTTCAAAAATCTTCTTCTCAAGAACCATTTGGCCAGGAAAGCTGAAACTTATGTGGAAGCATCCTCAGCTAGTGTAGATTCAAAATTGTGAAAATCATGATCCCCGGGGGTAGGGTGGTGCCACAATGGGGGGGTCAAATTTTTACATAGGAATATATAGAGTAAATCTTTAAAAATCTTCTTCTCAGAAACTAATCAGCCAGGAAAGCTGAAACTTATGTGGAAGCATCCTCAGCTAGTGTAGAATCAAAGTTTGTTCAAATCATGACCCCTGGGAGTAGGGTGGTGCCACATTGGGGGGGGTCAAATTTTTACATAGGAATATATAGAGTAAATCTTTAAAAATCTTCTTCTCAGAAACTAATCAGCCAGGAAAGCTGAAACTTATGTGGAAGCATCCTCAGCTAGTGTAGAATCAAAGTTTGTTCAAATCATGACCCCTGGGAGTAGGGTGGTGCCACATTGGGGGGTTGAATTTTTACATAGGAATATATAGAGTAAATCTTTAAAAATCTTCTTCTCAGAAACTAATCAGCCAGGAAAGCTGAAACTTATGTGGAAGCATCCTCAGCTAGTGAAGAATCAAAGTTGTGAAAATCATGACCCCAGGGAGTAGAGTGGTGCCACAATGAGGGCTCAAATTTTTACATAGGAATATATAGAGTAAATCTTTAAAAATCTTCTTCTCAGAAACTAATCAGCCAGGAAAGCTGAAACTTATGTGGAAGCATCCTCAGCTAGTGTAGAATCAAAGTTGTGAAAATCATGACCCCCGGGGGTGGGATGGGGCCACAATGGGGGGTTGAATTTTTACATAGGAATATATAGAGTAAATCTTTAAAAATCTTCTTCTCAGAAACTAATCAGCCAGGAAAGCTGAAACTTATGTGGAAGCATCCTCAGCTAGTGAAGAATCAAAGTTGTGAAAATCATGACCCCAGGGAGTAGAGTGGTGCCACAATGAGGGCTCAAATTTTTACATAGGAATATATAGAGTAAATCTTTAAAAATCTTCTTCTCAGAAACTAATCAACCAGGAAAGCTGAAACTTATGTGGAAGCACCCTCAGCTAGTGTAGAATCAAAGTTTGTTCAAATCATGACCCCTGGGAGTAGGGTGGTGCCACATTGGGGGGGGGGGGTCAAATTTTTACATAGGAATATATAGAGTAAATCTTAAGAAATCTTCTTCTCAGAAACTAATCAGCCAGGAAAGCTGAAACTTATGTGGAAGCATCCTAAGCAAGTGTAGATTCAATGTTTTGAAAAGCATGACCCCCGGGTGTAGGGTGGTGCCACAATGGGGGGGGGGTCAAATTTTTACATAGGAATTTATAGAGTAAATCTTTAAAAATCTTCCTTTCAGAAACTAATCAGCCAGGAAAGCTGAAACTTATGTGGAAGCACCCTCAGCTAGTGTAGAATCAAGATGTGAAAATCATGACCCCTGGGGGTAGGGTGGGGTCACAATGGGGATCGAATTTTTACATAGGAATATATAGAGTAAATCTTTAAAATCTCTAAAACTAAGTAGCTAGGAAAGGTGAAACTTATGTGGAAGTATCCTCAGGTAAGGACTAGGTAGATTAAAGTTTGTTCAAACCATGATCCCCGGGGGTAGGATGGGGTCACAACGGGGAGGGGGGAGGGAGACAAATTTTTGACATAGGAATATATGGAGAAAAATCTTCTACAAAACCATTTGTCTAGAAAATCTGTAACTTTAGTAAAAGCAACCTTGGGTAGTGTAGATTCAAATTCGTTAAAATAAAAATTTTGAGGAGTAGGGTGGGGCCACATTCAGGATCCAATTTTACAAAGGAAAACATTTTTAATTCACAAAAACTGAAATGTTATAATATATATGGTTTTACTTATATGCAAACATTTTGCCAATTTGTGATTCTTTAAAATTGTTAAGACTTTTGCCCCTGGACGATTCTTGGGCCTCACAAGGGGTTCAGAGTTTGATGTAGGTTTATATCCCATGTATAAACAATTGTCTAGGATCTTGTTGAGAACTGCGATGCTCAACATGTGATATGAATATAAAATAATCCTGTCAAAAAAGGGACTTGATTATAAACATAAGAATATCTACATGTATTACTACATTGTCCATATATTTTGTATTATGTCGATCTCCATTAAGCTGATTTTATCATGCCTATTGTTGCTCAGGTGAGCGATGTGGCCCATGGGCCTCTTGTTAAATTTGCAGCATATATGCATCTAGAAATATTTTTGTGCACGAGTTGCATATGTACTGTTGGTGAAAAAATTCAACTTGTCTTTCTGTAATGAGCACTTCATCTAAAACATGCATTACTCACTGGAACAGTCATTATTTTTGTGTCACAAAAAAAAAAAAGACCAAAGACAAAAATATTGATTTCCTTACAATGTTTAGCCTCCTTTTGCCAAAAAATGCTCTTGTTTGACGGACAAGAAGGTACATTTAGGACTATCAAATTGCGCCCAAAACAGCCAAACTGCATTGTTTGTGGGCAGCGGCCAGAAATTACAAAGTTGATTGACTACCAGCAGTTCTGTGGTTCCCGACCCGATGATAAGGTAGTTTGTCACCTTTAATACTGCTGTAAGAGGTACTTGTCTGATACTAGAGGTAATAAGTATCAACCACAGACTAGACCAGGACTTGCTTGTTTTTCCTTAACAAATTCAAGACATTGGTGTAAATTTTCATTCATATTTTTTAAAGGGGGGGTTGGTTGATGTTGAAAAATTGGAATGATTAATTAGAGTTGACAAACTCAGTTTGCTTTGTGAATTGAATGGTACAGCTAAGTAGAGTTTGCAAGATGATAGCTATGATCAGCAAACTCTCAATATGACAAATAATTTAAGCTGCATATAAAATTATCTTGTGTAACAATTATAAGTCTTCCTATTGATATGATGTTGTTCTAACTTCTTTTTTTTAAATTTGCAACTATTGCTTAATTTTCTGTACAAATTGATACTTCACATTGATAGCATACACATGTTCTTAGCAATTTTTAACCTGGTTTTTCAAAGGAAAAATCTGGTTATTGAAATTGTGAAAATGGTGTGTGGGCAGGCGGCTGCCTATTGTACGGATAACTCCTCCTACAGTTTTCAAGATAGGAAGTTGATGTTTTGCTGATCAATTGTACTTATATCAGAGATGTGCATATTACTTGGATTTTGATTTTTAATAACTTATGAAAAAAAATCCCAGCTGTTGAACTTAAGTCATTTTCTTGCAGAATATTGCATATAGGGTACTCCATTTCTCTGAGTGTTTTTCAATTCAGGATTGAAAAATGGATCATGGATACAGTTCACATAAAAGAAAACCCAGTTTGCTGTCACATTGACAGCTTTTCACTTGTTCCTCACTACTGGAATAAAAATAATATCAAAACCAAGCATTCGGTCATATTTTTCTTGATTCTATCTATCTGTTTTGATGATTAATATTTAATTGGCAGCTAAAAACTTTTTGAATAAAAGACTGACAATGTTTGATTATTTGTAGGAAAAGTCATTGAGTCTTCTGGGATGTGAAGACAGGATAAGTGTTCAGGTAAACAGTTACTTAGTATATCAAAGGAGTACAATTAAAAGCTTGTACAATCCATGTACTAACTCACAACTAGGGAACAATTGACTCTTTCGTATGCAATCATGTATTGCTTTGACCTTCAGGCAAATTTTAGTCTTATATAGCGGAGAAGTAATATGTAAACAACTGATGACATATGCAATTAGGATTGACTGTGAGTGGTATATGTCTAAATCTATTGAAGTAAATACCGAAAATATTATCAAAGGACTAATGCATGTAAAAGTAAACATTGTTTGCTGGCTTAAGTGGTGCCTTTATTTTGTCTGACTGCAAAATAGACCAGTGAGAACAAAACCTTTTTTTTCCCAGACATCTTTTTAGCTTCCCTAACACCATTACAAGACTGATTTTCACCAAATATTAGAGGGCTGTTTTGTGAAACAAAGAAAAAAACCCCCAAAACAATCCATTCTTTTTCACCAAATAGGTAAAAACCTAGCCTAACACAGATATCTCCTTTTGAAGCAAAACACCTTTTTGAGTTATTTTATTGTGTTGTGGTGGGAGGGAAAAGAGATAAATTGTAAATCAGCTCATTAAGGCTGCCAAATGATGCCATAGTAGACATGTTGTGTTTCACTCTGTGAAAGGACCAGCCTGGTAGTGCAGTTCTTCCCTTTTTCTACCTACACCAATAGAACAATAAAGCAAAACAAAACAACTGTATCTTCCCGTTTCAAAATCATCACAAAAGTGCTCTGTACATTATAAAGTCAAAGAATTTTTTTGCTCTTATGATGTTCTTGCATAACATTTGGTGGTGGTTATTATTAAAAGGGCATTTTAGCATTTGTCTTCAGTTAATAGTATTTAGCTTGGAGTTGAATTTTTTTCGAAAAGGAAAAACACAATTAAAAAACTTGAAAGAAGTCTTTTTAAACTGTTGGCTGTTAAAAATACTGTTATTAATTATTTTTTTTTCAGGAATACAAAGAGGTTTTGGACCTTGGACAAAAGCATGTGCTTGTTGACGTGAGAATGCCGGTAGAAATGGAGATATGTCAGCTACCTGCTGAAGTTTATAGTATCCTAATGTCCAAGTCTTTGAAGTTGAAAAAAATACTCAGGGTCTTGAAATGTTTGACTTGTTAACTCAAGGTCATTGTTTTTGTTTCTTTTATTTTATGAAGTAGAGCATTTGTTTTTATTGTTAGGTTTCATATGAAACGCAAAGTATCATTTAGGAATTAGGTATATAGAATCAGTGAATTAGGAAGATATAGGGAAGGGAAAGGAGAGATGTTTATTTTAATGTTCACCTTTGTTTACTCCTGAAGGAAGAATTTATGGGGAATAAACACAAGTGAAAACCTACAGTGGTCAGATTTGCACAAAATTTGTAACAAAGGTCAAGCTGCACAAAAATGTTGTAGTGAACTTGAGAAAAATCAGCAGATTTATTTAGAGACACATTTGCTATTAATAAATGTACAGGAAAAAAAAAACATTTCTGCTCATGATATGTAAAATGTTATAGTAGATAATTTTATCTGACAAGTCATGTGTTTTCTCTCAAAGCCTTGGCAAGACTGTAGGAAAAAATCCAACTGTAAGCTTAATAAAAGCTATCTCTGGTTCATCATATGTATATGCAATATTTTTGTATTTTTCAAAAATCTAATGATGTTGAAGCAATTAAACTTAACCTAATCTCAGATTTGCCTGTCACCTGTTTAGACAGAGAGGACCATTTAGCTAGCCTGAGGAATCACATAGTGTCTAAATCAGCAGGGGTACAGAACCAGGCCTTTCCTGTATATGTGGTGTGTAGAAGAGGAAATGACTCACAAATTGCGGTCCAAAAACTCAAGAACCACATCAAATCGGACACCATCAAGTTCAAAGACATTAGCGGGGGCTTGTACGCCTGGGCTAAGCATATCGACACAGAATTTCCTGTATACTGACAGATCATTGCATAAAAACTCAACTAATTATGTGTGTAAGTTTTGTTGCTTTATTTATTTTAGGTTATCCAAACATGATTGACAAAAAATATTGATAGGTATGACATGATGACCTTCATTGCATGATAGTCATATTGCACACTGATCGGAAATGTCCACACCAATGCAGTATCAGCAGAGTTTAAATTCAGGCGAGAGACGGATGATATCAAGTATATCACATGGTCCTTTTAGGCAGTGTTATTTAATTCTAGAGGATTTCTGGTGATCTTAGGCATCAAAGAGAGAAAAAGCTGTAGAAATGAATAAAACGTGTCACAATATTGAGACAAGCTAATAAGTCTGCTGATATTGAATGTTATTTTATAGAATTTAGAAAAATTATATATGTTCATCAAAGGGAGAAAAACCTGTAGAAATGAATTAAACGTGTCACAATTGCAACAACTATTATTAAGTCTGCTGATATTAAACGTTATTTTAGAAATGATAATTTTTTCATTTATGAATAATATTTATAACTTTACGACCTTCTTAAAACTGAGCATTGCAAAGATTATTTTGTAACATTCAAATTGTGTTAATTTTAAACCCACGTGACACATGGATGAGACAATGTTAATAACGTTTATGCTATTGATATGATTTGTGTTAAGTACTTTTGTTCTAAACGAAGATATAAACACAGATAGATGCTAGTTGCTAAAGGTAATAAAACAGTACAATTTGATACAATTCACAAACAATTTTCAGACAAACACGTGTTATAGCTGTTATATAAACCAATGGCAAGACGTTGTACGACGTCATTTATGTCATTATTAAAACATAAGACAATTTGAGACGCTGTTAAGACGAAGAATGTTAGTAGTCACCATATGGATTTAAGAAGTAAGGGCTATTGAACCCTCTGTACCCTCCGCTTCCCATGCCGCCCCAAAAACTTCCAAAGGATCCGCCTCCGCCAAAAGAGTTGAATCGTCTTTGATTGGCTTGTTGCTTTTCGATGATGTCACCGGCGTCGCCTGCTTCCGAACCCCCGAATCCTCCCAAACCACTCATTAACCAGCTACTTAGTCCTCTGTTGTAGTTATTAAAGCCCATTCCGGAATTACCTGTGTTGAAACGATATAAATCGATTTGCTTTAATATCATGTGAATGTTTTAGATGTTCTTTTTGGAAGGAAAACGTGAATTATGGTCTATTTATGTCGCACAGATCTACCCCCCCCCCCCCAACAACAAAAAAAAATTAACATAATTAATAAATTTCATTTTAATTAAAAAACAATGATGAATAATATAATCCGTGAAAAATTTAGACGAAGAACACGCACTTTCAAATTCTACGATTACGTAGTTGTACATATAATTTTAGTTGGTAATTAAAAAAAAAAAATTTCTGATATCAGATTAATAATCATTATGTATATAAATAATAGGTATTTAGTTTGATATATACAAAAATTAACTCACACGATATATTTGCTTCAAAAGTGTAAATACACGTATGATCTTAATACATGTACATACATGTACAAACACTTTCCAAGTTTTCTCATTTGATTTTAAAATCTATTTTGAAAAAATATATATTTTAGATTAATATTTTTACCTCTGAATAAAAAGAAAGCTGACGAGAAGTTGGCGAACGTCAACAGTAAAACTAGGATTGCTAGCCTGGTCATCTTGGAAACTCTTCTGGGAAATTGTGCCTCCTAGTTCTTACTGTAAAGTAATCAGTCATTTAAAGAATAAGAAAACAACCTCAGATATTAATGGAATGTGTGAAAGATTCTCAATATTTCCCATGGGCTTTTTTATGTTTTCTTAACACCGAAAAAAGATACTCCTTATGATAATAATTTGTCGCAGCTTAATAGGTATTCCGATTAGACAGGTCCAATTTTTGTAAAAACTTTTGGAGTTTTATTTTTACCGAATAAACGACGTTGGAATATTTCTCTACTTTTAGAAAGAGGAATGAAATGGGCAGGTGAAAAAAAAAAGAAATACTTACTAATACATAGATTTGAACATTATTTTCTTGAATTTTTGTGAATCTAGCTTCTGATGTAATATGCATCAGATCTATTATAAACAGCAGAATGATATAAACTATTATCAATATATTTCTTAAAAATTGAAAAAAATGTTACTAGAAATTACTTTAATACACTAAAAAGGGAAAAAATTAGTATATTAGTACATATCATTGATATATCAATTAGTAAATTGGAGCGGTCTTACCTGTTGGCGTCCGTTGAATGAAGTAAACTGTGCAACAAAATAGAGTAAATAAATAGGGACGGCCCTTAATGTTCGGAAGCCTCTGCTTACATTAGGGGACCATTAGAAAGTTGACGTAGAGGTCACATTCGGTGAACCACAGAACGCAATTAGCTGCAATAGAGCTGGCCGAAAGTGCAACATTTTCTTGTTCAATTATCTAGTACAACTTTTGCATGGTTATTAAACGCATAGTCTAACAAACGCACCTGGTAGACATGCATATAAAATCTCAATTATAAGTACCAAGTACATGATTGGGGGGGGGGGGGGGAGATACGCATTGGTTAACAATTCTTGCTCTTTGTTAAATTGCCAAAAACTGCATGCTATTAATTGCATACATCAAAGAATGGCAATGCATGCCTTTCAACATGTGACCACGTGGTTTTATTTTATAGATGGCGAAAAGAAGCTGATGGGATTTGCATTATTCTTTTTTAACATTTAAAAGGAGTGTGCTATTCTGTAATACTACCAGAACCCAAGATACACTGTGTAATTTTTTCAACTGAACTTTAGGATTTTTTTTCAACTCCGAAATCCAAAGCTCGGCACTGCATGAAAAGTAATTCCCAAAGTGAACTTCCTTGTTGTACTCCAACGATAATTCAAAACTCTCTCTCTCTCTCTCTCTCTCTCTCTCTCTCTCTCTCTCTCTCTCTCAAAACTACCGGTTCAAATGTATATATTAAATCAAAACACAATGTCATACGTTGGACACATTTTTATTAACAAATAATAAATAACAAAGACTCCATTTTGAAGACTATTGTGATGGCATCGGGACACATTCTTGTTGTTTAGTAACCGTAACCTATAAATAAGAAGACAAAAAATAGTTAAGAAATAAAACATTGAATAACTAAAAGATTTAATAAAAATGGCACAAAGCAATTATAAGTATTTACTGACATTGGTAGAAAGTAAGATGAAAGAATATTTACCTCTGAATTTTTTGAAGAAGACTGGCCTCATGTATCTGATCTTCTTGATGGGAATTGGTCTCATGTTCTTGTATGAGCGTTTTCCGTATCTGCCGTAAGAACGCTTCCCGTAGCCTTCGAATTTGGGCCTGTAGATGACCATGGGTCTGCGGTAGTATCCACCTCCCATCTTTCCGTATCCCTTCATGTATCCACCATACCCTCTGCTCTTTCCACCGATTCCACCTCCGATTCCAACTCCACCACCGATTCCGCCGCTTACGCTGGCTCCAGCGCTAGCTCCAACAGAGACCTGGGCGCCGAAGGATCCTCCAACGCCGACTCCAGCATTGATTCCTCCTCCGATGGGCCCACCGGCTCCTCCAACAATGATGTTGGTATCGTCAAAGTTTCCGGAAACGCTGCCAGGGTTTCCGATGATGGTGGTGTCGTCGAAAGATCCGCTGATGGAGCCCAAGTTTCCACCATTGATGATGGTGCTGTCGTCGAAGTTTCCGCTGATGCTGTTGAGGTTTCCACCTCCGTTGATGATGGTGGTGTCATCGAAACTACCGCCGATGTTGTTGAAAGAACCACCATGATTGATAATAGTGGCATCGTCGAAAGATCCAGAGATGGAACCGCCTCCGAGATTGTCGGCGAATCCGAAGTTACCGACGGACAGATCAGACCCGTGGCCATGGCCTCCAATGATTCCGCCATCGTGGTGGTCGAACCCGTGACCAAAGTCGTGGTGACCTCCGTTTCCGTTATCGATGAGTCCGCCATTGAATCCAGCATTTACATGTCCGCTAACTCCGACGTTCATGTTGAGATCAACCTGTGAGGAACCAATTCCGATGGCACCTCCCTTGGACCCATGGTGATCGATAATGCCACCTCCTTGGTGGTGATCAATGATGCCTCCTCCTTGGTGGTGATCAATGATGCCTCCTCCTTGGTGGTGGTCAATGATGCCACCTTTCCCCCAGTTCTGATCATGGACTCCAGCTTGTTTTGCGGCCGCTCCACCGATGGCTATCACGAGACAAAGGGCTAGCGCTTTCTGCATTTTGGTACCTGTAGATAGAAAGTTTTAGTTGGATATAAAAATCTATTTTACACAAAAGAGGCTATAGTTTGTTGTGATGATGAGATTAGTAAATCCCTGCTATTAAACTAATTGTCTTAGTTTTGACCTTAGGCGATGATTGAAAATGTAAACATAACTGCATGCTTGTAATACCGATCAATTATATATTTATAAATGTTAAGTTATAAATTTTATAAATTGATAAGGTCAAAATTAACAAACAAAAGTGATAATATAAATAGAAATTTGCTTTTAAAAAACGTTTTAAAATTACTGCAATTAACTAATTGCTAAAAAGTTTTGCTCTCTTTGGCTTGGTGAAGAAGTGTTATATATTGTCACCATCCAAAAGGCAGGGGAGTTTGTAGAGAAGACAACTTACTTGTTGGGAGTCCCTGGATCGACATACTTTCAACTTTGCACATGCAGCCTTATATAGGTCTCTTGCAGTCTGGGTGAGCGGATGATTTGTCATTCTGGAGGCGCGAAGTCCTGTCATGTTAAGTAACAGTTTCTTTGTCCGGGACCAGCCATTTACGTAACCCGCCATGTTTAATGTCCGAAACCAGACAGATGGTTCATTGTATTGATGCAGTCTGGTGTGTTTATTGTATGTCACCCTCCTGCATAACACAATAGCATACACATTCTGAGAGCACATTTGTCTTCAAATTTTTAACCTTTTTTGACACGTGTCCTTGCGACTAAGAAACCTCACGTGATGAAAACAGCGACGGGCACTTTCTGTGTTTTTTGGCTGCAACGAAAAAAAAAACATTGTCGGTTTTGGAACCGTTGCATCGACCAACAAGTTTAATCTTTGCAAAAGTATGTTATTATGCGGATATTCAATTCTGTTTTTTCGAAGGAAATTTTTAAAAAAGTTTCCAAAAAGGGATTTTGACAGAAAATCTTCACGTAATTAGGTAGTTTGTAGTTTTGTAAGTTGTAATTAATTTTTCAATCAATATTTCGTTATTGTAATCCTGATTTTAGTTGTTGCATATCTATATTATAACAATTGCAAGTCTCGTGACATTTCGTATAGGAAGCTGACAGTTTTGTTTTGAAAAAAAAATGTTATACATAGTTCACAAGAAGAGATTTTCCTGGTTATTATAGTTGCATATTTATTCTTCACATTTCAAAAGTTCGGTGATCTTCCTTAAAAAAAAAACCAGTTTAATTTTTTCTTTACCGAAATATTATATAAGGCGCATGCATGACGTGCATACCAAATCATGACTTTAAAAAAATAGATATACCATACTGTCTTGGTTTTTCTGCTGTTCAAATATTCATTAATTTACTAGTACTAGTATAATATAATTCTTTTATATTTGAATAGCAATATTTAAACTGTGTTATTAGCATATAATTAATATGTTAATTCAAATGCATGGTGATCAAGTGTTAAATATAAAGAGGGGACCTAAAGTTAGTTTCCAATCACACATTGATCATTTGTTACATGTACATGTAAATAAAATAATGTTTTGGTAAAATAAAAAAAAGCAATACGTCGTTTTAAAAAAAATGTTTAAAAAATAGCAAGCATTCTAAGAGTAATGCATAAGCAATGCATGTCCCCTACCGGGGACATACAAAGAATACTGTCCCGGGTTGAAAACTGACTTAGGGTTCATTTTTCAACTCCGGTTTTTTTTTTCGTTGTTGAAAATTGAGATCATAAGTCGTGAAATTTGTACTCGGGGTCATATTTCAACAGTTTGAGAAAGTGTTATCTAAATCTCTGATGACCCCAACACATTAACAATTGACCCTGTTCAAAATTGACGTCCATTTAATACATAAGTTGAAAAACTGGCTTTGAAATTGAACTTGCTCTGCGCGATTTACATGTATGTACTTGAAAATTTCAGTTTCAAAATTACAATTCTTTAATATTATTCGATATTCATGCCAACATGAATATTTTTTTCACTTGATTTTTCCGATTACAATAATTTGTAATTAAGACTAAGAACTCGATAGCATTTTATTATACTGTGTAAACTGTAAATACAGCATAGAGGACGAGCATTTCGTTCTAAATGGAGGGGGTGGGGGGTGGGCTAGCAAATTTTTTGGACATAGAATTCATTTCCTTTCTTCTTGGGTCAAAGTTCTTATTTTAAGATGAACAAATTTATACACTCACAAATAATTTGGTGTCTTTACTGTCACATTTTCCTGCAAGCTAAAAGGAAGTAATGTAGGTTAATTGTTAGTATTATTATAAAAGTATACCAGAGCAAAGACCTATTTTCAAAAATTGACAGCCCCCACCCACCCTTTCCTAGTTAGGGATTTAATGATTGTCACCTTTCTTCATATAAACCGTGGTTTGCGACGATGGTCAAACAAAATTTTGCTGTTATCATCATTTTACCAGCAACTTTTTTTTTAGAAGTCATGATTATCATCTGACAGCACAATAAATAAACAGTTGTCATATTTTTTCCTGACAAGTCATCAGTGACTATATCATCAACTTAACAATAACTTTTCGTAACCTTGCCCGATAACTGTATTAGATTCATGATGAATTGTTAGCAAATAATAAAAAAAAAACCAATGTGTCCGATACAGATACAAAAACTAAACGTACACTTCTTTCGTGGGTGTGATTAGGGGGTTTTGGATATTTATGACGCATAATTAGCCAACTTTCTGCATTTGCATGGTCTTGAAAGTCTACAATGGACCCTTGTTACTTTTGAGTTAATTAACGATTTCGTGAATGAGATTTAAACTCGCCACCTACCCTTACACCTATGCATGATTCTCTACTTTAAGCAACAGGTTCTGCAATGTTCATCTGCTTCTCTATAAATTTTACCATTTAGGTGACAAAATCAGTTTTAATTGATAAACGTCTGTTGTGAAGGTTTTGTAAGACAAGGCATTTAAAAACTTAAATTTAAGCAAAGAAGATGTGGGAATAAGAAAGCACAAATGCCCATTTGGTTAAGTCGTAAAATACAATTTCGAATTTAATTTTTTGCAATTAAATCTATTTGATAATGTTATAACACAAGTTTGCAAAAGTGTAATTTCTATTTATATTCAGTTTTGACAAACGATAAGAAAAAAAATATTGATTGCTTTAAGTGTTGGTGGTATCAAACCCACAACCTAAAAAGCCTAGTTATATATAAGGTTAATTTATGTCTGGTGCTCTAACCACTGAACCATTTCACTCACAACGGTGTGCGTTGTTTAAATGATATGTGCGACTTTGGCCACGAATTTACGGACTTGTATTATTTTTCTAAAACGTTCAATTGTAGGGATAAAAAAATGATTTTGAATGTATAGTTCTCACCTCTCCACATTTATGTCGACTAAAATAATAATTTTGTTTTCCGTTAGACGTTATTTAGACTATGACAAAAATATGGAACACAGACCTATTTTATAAAAGAAAAGGCATTGAAGTTCTAAAAGATGACATTGTTGGAGGTTTTGATACGCATACGCCAGTTAAAATCAACATATTACAAGTATCAAAAATATTCAAGGGTTGCAAATCGTTGTTATGTTAAATATAAATTGTTTTGAATGATTTTTAAAATAATTATCAGATTTGTTGATATTTAAATTTTTTCAGTATTTTATCCGTCCTTATATAGGCATTTTACACGCCTCATTCAACCATATTCTTTACATTGTCGTCATCCTGTACAAAAAATTAGCGATATATACTAGAATTCCACAATGCAGAATGTTTTATTACTAGAAAAAGTAACAATTTGTTTCAATCCTGTTATTTAGAAATTTTTAGTTACATGCAGAATTATCACATAATAGCACATTTTTACAGCCAAATACTGGTTGTACCTTTTTTTGGATTTGTATATGCTAGTTGATATCTTTGGTTGATTTTATATTGTTATTTTGAATTGTTGAATTTCAAAAAATATTTGGAATTTTTTTACTCAGTTGTAAGCCTTATGGCTAAAGAAAACGTATCAGTTTTGTTAAGATCGAGGGCTCGATGGTCGGGGTCATTTTTACACTATATCAATCTCCATAAGAAGATGTATACGAACACATTCAAATTTTAAAGCTAACAAACTTGGAACTTTTCTTTACTTAATGACAGTTTACGACTTAAAATATCATATCATGTTTAAGAGTTTTAGGCATATCAATTCTTAAATATATATTTTGCGAAGAGCGTTACCACAATGGCATCATATGCACTGAATACACAACATAATTAAATAAAGGGACAGAAAAAGGAGCAGTCCTAGAAAAAGCCATAATATAAAAAATCATGTAAAATAGCATATCTATACTTTTTTCTTTATTAACTACGAAGTTTCTTGAATTCTATTCAGTTGTTTTAGACCTATCTCAGTTGTAAATTAAATAAACGCACAACTTGTAAGCTGAAAAAAGGGAAAAGTCCCCCCCCCCCCTAAAAAAAAAACCCTATGAAACCAGAATCTCCTGTATATACGCACAACTACACATTGTGTCTTTATTATCGACAAAGTTTCGCGAAACTTTGTTTTGCAATTAGAGGAGTTGCGCCGAGAAACTGCTTCAGTGCTACATCTTCTACGTAGAAAAATGACCCACTCAGTTGTAGAATACTTGGATTACATCGTAGAAATTATGGCCTTAGGGTCATTTTTCTCCCTGTGGTTTGTAGAAAAATGACCCTGTAGAATATTGACTAAATTTTATTACATATTCTATGTTTACTTGTTTAAGGTCCATTCTTTTTCCTTAGGGTGGATACAGTGATAGTGGTGATGATGGGGGGGGGGGGGGATAGAATTAAATTCCCTTCTTGGTACTTAGATTCTTTTAACGTATAACCTTGTATGAATAACCAGCTTGAGTTCGCTTTTCTGATCACCTGTCATTGCCTTTCATCATCATCTTTTAAGTCTGTTTTTTAATTTTTCAAAAAAAGGGAAAAGATATATATTTTGTTAATTAAAGAACAATGTCCAACCATGGCTGAAAAGGAATGATATCAGTCTTAATGAGAAAAAAAAACCTCGTACAAATTGTAAACAGGTAATGATACCAGTATTTACAGAGGAAGAGTAAACTGTTCATCATGGTTTCTGTCACAATGAGGAATTTATTATTAACCATGGGTCTGAAATAGGCACAACTCATCACATGCGTGAATTCAGAAAATTTTATCCGCTGGGGGGGGGGGGGGTCCGATGTATATTTATGGGAAGGGAGGGTCGAGGCCCTTTATAGGTAAATTTAATAAGTGACCTTAATAAGTTTGAATTCCCCATCCCTTAGATCCGCGATCGATTGCATGCGTCATCTCATTTATATATTTTTAACAATCAATTTTTTATTGTTACAACAGGTTTAAAAAGAATGTATTTTAAACAAGTATAATGCTGGATTTTAAAACAATGTGAACATCACAAATTCCAAAACTTCGAATATAGAATTGAACACAAGAAACAGAATACTTTTCAAATGATTTTGCATGAATTTAAAATCGATATCTGTTGTAATAGTAATCAAATTGACATAAAAAATGTACTTGCAAACTTCGGTCTATGACAGTGAAAGCAAATTGCAAAGAAATAATGACACTAAAAAGGGTTTGGCATTGACTTTGACTCCATTTGAATATAACTCTGGTATTTAAAAACGACATTTGAATCTAGTAATTAATACGGGCATATTCTTACATACTATATAGTAAAAACTTTACTTGGATTTTCCATGTAAGTGTCCCATCATACTCAGTTTTAGCAGTTTCTAAAAGTAGATACAATAGCTGGTTTTTTTTACCATTCTCGAAAAAGTTATCTCTAAACTGAGTGTTAATAAAGTATACCATCTACATGTATTGAGATATATTTGTTGATAAGTAAAAAACGAAGTACAAGAACTGCTGTAAGGCCTTAATGCATACATACCAAACTTACAAATCATATAAGAATGTAGACCTGTTATCCCTAATCATACCCTACTCTTTACTAATAATTGTAAAGGTTGCGAACTTATGTACATGTACAACTTATAATTAGATAAAAAGAGAGAAACATGTACATCTATATCAAAATGGAGAGAAAACGGTCATAATTATGCACAAGAAACCTGGAACAAAATTTTTGAACTCTCTTTTAAATCTACACAAGAATCAAAACTACATTGGTTACAGTTCCAAATTCTTCATAGAATTTTTCCGACAAATAAATATCTTTAAAAAAAAAGCAGTGTCTCCTGTATGCACTTTCTGTAAAAGAGATGAAGAGTAATGGACATTTATTTTATGAATGTACTGTAGTAAAAGAATAATGGACTGATATTTTGAGACAGTCTGATTTGTTAATAACAATTGATAAACATTCTGTTCTTTTTGGAAAATATAAAAATGGAGAAATTAATTTTTCTTTTACTTGGTAGTTCTTATTGTGAAGCAATATATTTTTTCTTGTAGGCTAAATATAAAAGAAAGGCGAATCCAAATATACATGAATTAATAAAACGTTACAATAGATAGGTTTTTGACCGAAAAATATGTGCTAATGAAAACTTGTAGATATAAAGAGTATGAAAGCCATTGGCAAAAACTATGTGATTATATAAATAGTGCCTGTTTGGGAGGGTACCAGTTGAAATTGACACCCCGAGAAAACCATTGTCAACCGACGCGAAGCGGAGGTTGACAATGGTTTTCGAGGGGTGTCAATTTCAACTGGTACCCTCCCAAACAGGCACTATTTATTTTATTATACTGAATGTCATAATTTTTATAGCAAATTTTACTGCTTTTATATAGAAAAGACGTGAATTCTACGGCGAACCGTACGCGCATAATTAACGCGCATGTAACAATTCGTTCTATCGGCCCGTTGCTAAGCATGCGAGGGAGAGAGAACGGATTGTCAACTACGTCTAAACCAATCAGATTGCAGTATTTAACATGAAAGTATAATAAAAGCTGTTGTACTGTAGTATATATGGTTAATTTGTTTCTTTATTGTGTTTCTTTTCTATTTTGTTTTGAACTGCGATGGGTTTTTTAAATTTCTTTATCCTCTTTCAAGTATCGCTGTAGAACAGGGACCTATCACGTGAATATGGTTTATATTTTATATACGAGTACACATGTAAACAATGCCCTCTTACAACGCACTTTGAAAAATTACGCACTTTGAAAAAATTTGCCCCCCCCCTTTCTCTCTCTCTCTCTCTCGTTTATACTAATGTACGAGATTTGTCACGTGTGTACATGTATACACTCAACAAAACTTCTAAGTGTTCACCCTAATATATATATAGAATAATTTTCAAATTACGAAAAAAAATGATGTGAAATTTGTGAAAATCATTTACCCGTGACGAAACGTCAAAACATAAAATTGTTATTTTTCTGAGCATGCTTAATATGATTGTCATTATTTTGTGATTGTTTTTAGTCTTTGGCGATAGTTTAAAAAGAAAACCACTTAACATGGCCAAAATGATCACTGCAAACAAAGCCAGAGCAGTTGGAATATTGGTGTCTGCATTGTATCCACAATAAATCGTATTAACTTTAAATTTGTTGTTTGTTTTGACCTCGATATTGTTTTTTAAAAATATTAAGCAATCCGAAGTAAAAGTTATTTTGATATTTTTTTTTCTATTTCGTAAGCGTAATATCATTTTCATCGGCAACTAAAAATAATCGAAAAGCTCTGAGCAAAATTCAACCAAAACGGAAGTGTTAGTGATATTTAGCAAAGCTCAACATCTTGGGTTGCAACCTGAGGTCAAGGTCAATGCATCGTTCTTAACAATTTGAAAGTTTAGTTGAAATCAGTCACCTTGACAGCAAGACAAATAAATGTGCTTATTTCATATATGAAATACATTATACTGGGTGAACACTTAGAAGTGTTGTTGAGTGTATGTTGTGAAAGTGGAAAATTCAATTTAAAAAAAAAAGAAAAAAGTAAAAAACGAAGTCATCATCAACGTGTTGCATACTGCATATAGGAAGTCGAGAAGGGGGTTCCTTTACAGTATTGCAGTGTACTTGACGGTTCGTTATAGATCTGATTAGTTATAAAGTTTATTTTAGACAAAATGCATCTGTCAGGTAAACAACATTCGGTCTAATATAATGTCATTTGTGAATGACTGCAACATTGCATCCTCCAATAACTTGCAGAGACCAATTTGTTTATTCCTACCAACATTAAAGGTCACAAAACGTTTTGCGTTGTTCAAATTCTGATATTGAAGTTCCTAAATTGTTTCCTAAATATACAAAGAACACATACATGAAACTCTTCTCTAATCAAAAGGTAACTTGGTCTCTGCAATTATTTTTATCTCAAATATCATTGATATCAATATATAAAATAATCAAATATGTAAATAAAGTATGAAAGTAAGATTGAGACCAAAAATTTTTGTTGAGGCCAAATTTGAGGTCAGGTCAAAATTTGGGGTCAAGCCAAATATGAGACCAAAAGTCCTCATTCAACTTGAAAAAGTGTTTGTTTTTGTTTATTTGTTTGCCAGCTTTTAATTACAAGAGCTGGCCACTTTGTTTATGGTTAAAACAACGCAGTCGAATTCTAAACCTCTCCTCCCATGAGAACATGTTAAAGTTTACAAGTAGAAAATTGAATTTATAAGGAGCCCCCCCCCCCACGTCTTTGGAAGCAGATAAAAAATTATAGAAAAAAATTCCTAAATCCCCACCCCTCACACATTAAGATTTTGAAAACTGGCGAAAAATGTTTTTTTTGTTTTGTTTTTTTTTTTCGCTTGTCCTGATTTCGGATTAGTCTGTCCTATCCCCTTAAAAAACCGATGCTGCGTGCCTGTACTTACACAACAATGGCGGCGATGCGGAGTTTGAAGTTAAAGTTATCAGACATTGAGTGTAACTTTAGCGGAATCGTGATAGATCGAAAATTCCGAATTTACACGCGAGTCGCTGTCTTATGTGTACCTGTAACATAAGTCTGTTGGTGTAACGGTGTTTTGTTTGGTTGTCAGAAATTCAGTGTAGCTAAATAGAAAAGATACTAAAAAATCCGCTTTATTTGTCGAAATTTCACATCTTTTTCTTCTAAAAATATACAATACGTAGTCATTACTTAGGTTTGTCTATGAAATCATCTACTATAATAATGGGGCCTATTTAGCAAAGCGAGCATAATGCAAAAAGGGAGCGCATGCGAGCACATCATAATGCATATACCTCTGGGGGGTGGGACACAACCCTAAAGGTTGCACTACAGTATTAAATTTTACTATATATTCTTACCAAAATTGCACAACTTTAGGTACAGATTAAAAATTTAAAACGAACTTCTGGAAAAAATCCTCTTGACATTTTTTTAAACAACGCTTCATTTACAATTTTCTAGCAAAATACACACGTGCATCCAGCACTGTGCCCGGGCCTTTTCACCCCCTCCGGAAACAACTCGCATCAAAAATTCAAATGACCTCGCATTATTACAAAACTGGGATAGTTAGACCTCTCACACATTGTTTTTCATCTCATAAAAAAAATCAGCTCCTGTCGCGTGCGGAGACGGCCCAAATTCAAAGGGAAATTCGGGAATTATTTTGCCTCAGCCATGTTTTGACGTGAACCTGTTATATGACACCTGTAAAACGGCTTAGCGAAAGGCTCCACAAGGCAAACTGACAAGTACTTCAAGATAAACACAGACATCGCTTTGTTCAAACTGATGTTATTTATGTAAAAGGGTAAAACGGGAGGCGCATACTTAGTTCTGTCTAATAATCTGTCATATGCTTTCGCTCCCCCCCCCCCCCCCCCCCCGGGACACTCGCCAAACATTAATGCGATACGTATCACCTTAAATTTCTATTATTTCTATGTAGTTTATAAGCGAGGTCAAAATTCTATGGGGGTCAGTTTTCAACGTGTGGGGGGTCGTAGATCTACAGGTCTGGAATGGTTTTCTACTGTAGAAAAAGGACCCTAGTTGTCATAGAATACTGACCCTGGGTCAGTTTTCTCCGTAGAAATTTGACCCCGGGGTCAATATTCTACGGGGGTCACTTTTCGTCGTTACACCGGACAAAAAGTGATCAGAATAGCTTGAGCTTTCAGGTTCAAATGCACCGATTAACCAGGGGCCCGTTTCACAAAACAATCTTGTGACTAAGATCTATCTTAAGACCAAAGTTTGTCATAAAATGCCGTCAAAGCTGTTTCACAAAACTGTCATATCTTATGATTATCTTAAGATATATCATAATCTTAAGACAACCAAATACTAAGTACATGTCTCAAGGCCAAACTTTACATGGCAACAGCCAATATTTTGGTTCAACAGAGAAGTTCAAGTATAATTCGAGTGCGCATGACTTTTATTTTCATGCTGCCGTTGGACCAACGTTAAAAAGGAACACTTGTATATAACAAGACTTGACCAATAGGGCCGGTATTGGTTTCTGTCTTGACAAAAAGGATATCGATTTCCGTTCCACTTCTTGATTTTTGGCCATACACAGTAAACTCTTAGGTTCTAGTTCTCATAATGTATAATAACGTCGCACATGGTGTTAATGTTAATTTCGGTAACGTAAAAAACCGTCAAAAACGTCATTTTCAGTCATAACGTTATGATACATTTCATTAAGCATAGCATACAAGTAAATTAAAAAATAAGATATCTTTTTAATATGTACGACAAATTCTGAAGTTCACAACGTTAAAATGTTTCAGTTTTAGTTCAGTGCATATCAGTTCAGTGCAGCGATATCAATGTTCAAAAGCATGCGATTCGCTCACGGCTTGCAATATTGTTAAATGAACTTCCTCTGAAATGCGTAATGTGTCATCGTCAAGAATAGCACCCGATTCTCAAATGATAACAAAACTGATTAGGAAGGTACAATCGCCTGTTTGCGTTTAATAAATTTGTATTTCAAAGGCGTTTCAAGAGATTTTCCAAAGTAATGGCCTCGGATAACTTGTGTACCTCTTCTGTAAGCAGTCCCTCCCCACCTGTCCATGTCATCTTTTTGTAGAACAACTGATTTTGAACTTGCTTTCAATACATAATAATCATTTACATTATCGCCACAAAGTACCGCAAATATACAGTCTTTTGTAATTAGATTTCATTATATTTTTGATTCCGGTGTTTCGTTCTCTGGGTCTGATGTGTCGTTATCCAAGTCTTCTTTTGTGAAATAAATCAGTGTTGCTTTGCCTAAACTGTTACTGAGATCGCATTGCTCAGAATTACCCTCAATGCAATCTTCGCAATTGTAACAAGATAGGGGGCGAATGTTGTTTTCACCAGAAATAACTGACACAAGCTGATGAACAGATCTAATTCCTGTCAAAGGTTTATATAACCTTGCTTTTCTCTAGGAATTTCTTCTACATATTCAAAAATTCTTCGTCGAGCATTTGTAGAGTCTTTGGGATTTTTAGTTTTTCTTTTGCTAACAAATAAAGGCCTTTCTCATCTTGTATAATGCAGGTACCCCTGATGACGGCAAGATCAGCCTGATTTTTTTTAAAATCCTCCCGCTGCATCTTGTGGGCCCTTTGCGTGACTGGTTTTATAAAAAATAAATTCTAATCAAATGAACAAATGATAAGTCGCCGAAACAATGGCGACTTTTATATTTATTGTGCAGCACAAGCATCGCAAAATTCATACATTGTTTTGACCTCGTACGAAATGGACTTAAATTATTCAGAAATAAGTTTTTGACAAAAATGGGTAAAATATTGATTATGTTTGTCATCAGGAGGTATGACATAAAAATGTCCCATAACTACTTTTGGTTTTCCGTAGTATTTTCCAAATCGTCTAATTCAAGGATAGCATGCCTGTGAAGTATGGTTACATGAATGGAGACTTCCGTTTTTTTGAAAATGATTTGATTGTATTTCGTTCCTTTCACTACAACGGTAATTTTCGGAAAAGTCGTGAATTGTAACGCAGTGATTTTGAGGTAAATTCTGAACCAAATTTCTCAATTGTTGGATTTGCCATTGAGCCCCCATACACAGGCACCTGACGTTATAAATTTTTCTCATAATAAAAATAAATACCCTATACCTAATAAAACACAAGGTACCCATCGCCGCCATCTTTGATTTATTTCAAACTGTCACATCAGGTTAAATCTATACTACTATATCAGTTAAAATAACAGACTCGAATTTTTGGCCTTTAATACCGATAAATCGGAAGAGTACTGTCTTTTGTTCTATATATTTAAAACATCATTGGTACATGGAGATTACCAATTTGTTTTTATTTTTTCTCAATCAAGCTTCGCTAATTAATAATCAACGAAATTTTTTCTGCATAAAAAAAAATAAAACGGTGTTTATAAATGCCGTTAATTTAAAAAAAAGAAAAATATGCCGACAGATGGAATCGAACCAGGGCACAAAAACCTCTTGTGTAACAGCCAGCGGTTTAACCCATTAAGCTATTCAGAACTTTGTTCATTTGATGTAAATATAGACCACTATGATAGAAATCAGTTACCAAAATTTTTGTCGTTTTTTTGGCAAAATTCGACCTCAGGGCCGGGGTGCCCCTAAAATAATTCTATCTTAATTTATTTCTTTGAACAAAACCTATCAAAATATCTAAGATTTTTTTTAGAGGCAGGCCGGTCCTGAAGAATATCTAGGTCAAAAACCATGCAGAGATATACCATTTTACTGAGAAAATGTTGTTTTAGCCAACTTTGAAGATTAATAATAGAATTGCAAGAGTAATATGATAGGTTCAAAATGCAAATTCGAAAAATTTAGAAATATGTACGATAGAAAATAACAAAAAACTTTTTCAAATGTGATTCCGGGAAATCCATCTTCCCTTTAATAAGTCAATTTTTTGTTATTCGAAATTGATCCTTTCCAACAGCCCTGTCACCCCTGCGAAAATGTTCGGAATGTTTTCTTTATCGTTGCTAAGTATGTAATAAATCCAGAGGTGCTCGAATGAAAGTTCACGAGACTTCACCGAGATTTGTTCAGTTCCTGTGAAAATTCGAGTTGAAGTATAAGTGTTCGGATAATATTCTCAAAATACGTAAGTACTGGCTGTTTTTCATATCATATCCTACTTTGATTTATGTTAAAACATGAAAATCTATTTAGATATATGTCTTATTTAATCTACTAGTTGTTATTTAAACTAAACGATGATATTCAGAAAAGAGTTATCGTTCGTGTTCAACCACTCTACACGTGGTTGAAAATGTAAACATTGGGTTGCTTAATAAAATCATAGACATGTTTTATGCGTTTGGTGTGCAATACCATGCTTTTTAAAAAAAGAATCGGTGTCTGTTTTGTATAAAAACTTAGTATTTCTCGCCATTTTCAAGTAACATTCTGCATAAAATAGTATAGTCTGTTTCACTATTGATGCTATAACTAGGTCAGGCGCGGATCGAAAATTAATCCTTAGGGTGGATCGCTACTAAGCATGTTAATTGTTGCAACAGCAGAAAAAACTTATATTTTCTATTGTCAGATTTATTTCTAGAACTCATTTTATCCACCAATTAATGAAGATAAAGTATTAAATCAATAAACATCTAGATTTTATATTTGACTACAAGTACCTAGATTCTAGTAAATAGAATATAAACACGAGGCACGATTTTTACTGCGAAACTGAAAGGGTCAAATAAAACCACATGGTCTAAATTTAAATGACTAACATTCGCAGGACCGGAAGTGGTAATATTCCGCCAAGCTTAAATCTTTTTTTTTCAATTGTACAAGTGAATTTTCTGTACTGTTTCACTTTATTATAATCAAAAGTAGTGTCATATTTATTTATTATGATGATCAAATACTTGCAACATTGTTGAACTAGTTTTTGTTACGTCATGTTAATCGAAGCGGTTCTCTAGGTCATCACAAAAAAGAAAGTATAAAGAAACGCTATCGTCATAATTTGCAACAAATGTAAATATAAGAAATAAGGTATCATTTTTGGATGTATATCGGGCTTTATGGGATTTGATCACGTGACCAACCCGTATTTATATCCCGATATACATCCACTCTTGAGAAAATACATAAAAAGTAATATAGTAAATAGGCGATAAAATCTCGGTGCAAAAAGTTGACTATACAGGAATAAAAATTTCTCTTTTTGAAAATAAAACACTCGTATGTATTTTAATACTGTAAAATTTTTGAAATATAGACATCAAATTTAATCATCTCCATCCAGTTTTATGTTACATGTTTGCCTATTAGATTCTAGGCAGCTTAAATTACTTGGATGCATTTCAAGGATGAGGAGACGTTTAATATTTGTTTGGTTTAAAAAATCCTTAATTTTCTTAACAAGTGTTATTTTAATTGCTGTGATTTCGCCAAAAGTGTAACTGGTTGTGCAAAATGTTACTGATTTTTCATCAAACAATCGAAGACGATTAAGGGAAGTAATGAAAAAATCAATACAAAACAAACTTTGACGTTCGTGTCGTCTTGACGTTTTCTACGAGTTACGTCAAAGTAGTGTTCACATGTCTCACTAAAATTGTCATAATATGCTTAAAAACCACAAGATCCTGGTAATATTTGTATATTTGTACTCAGAAAGAGTTGGTTGATCCGAATTGACTAAAAAGTGAGTTTGACCTTAAGGGTCCTTGTCTCGTATATTGATTTTCTCACATATTTTCTCATATATTGAAAAATAACTCTCAGACTGATGTATCCTCATTCCTCTCAATATTTGATTATTTTGGCAATTCCAGTTGGACTCTCTCCCACCATCATCTCACCGTCACCAAGGATACACACGGCGCGTGGTCTGTTTATTCCTCCTTTGGGAATGATGTACCTCAGGAATCGTCCGTCTCTGTCCAGCATGTGAATCTTGTACCCGGGACCATCTGTAACAATGACGTGACCGACATTATCATTTGCGACCGAAGTAGGTTTAAACTCACTCTCCATCCCCGAGTACGAATACCGGAACATGCCTAATTTATCGACAGCAATAACTGCTTTTTTCTCCCAATCAGTTACAATGATGTCCCCGTTGACATTCTCAGTAATGTAAATCGCCAGTTCGTACAGAGGTTGACATTGCAAGTCGTACTGGATTTCCTGGAGCACGGTACCGGTACTGCTGTATCGGACGACTTTGGACTGATCGTCTTTATTGACACAGATCAGTAAATCACCGGACGCGGTGCTAGTGACACCACGTGGATTCCAGTCCCCGGTAGTGAACATCGTCACTACAGTGTCGGTGTCAGATATCATTCTCACGGCTTTATTTGGTGGATCAGTGTACACTACTTGTTTGTTGTACATACATAAATACATGCATTGGGAAGCAATGCTGACGGTGTGGTGGAGACGTCCCTGGAGATCAAACAATTTTAGTTCTCTGCTCTTTCCTCCCATCCACACTTTGTTATTGACTGTAATGGTAATATCAAACAGACTATTTTGACTCTCTTCATCAACAGGGAACCAACTTTTTATCACAGAAGTAACTGTTGGTACATCTAGTATTCTTCTACCAGATATCTCAATTTCTTTGAATTCATTCTCCAAAAGCGATTTTTTGTTTTCCTGAATTTGTTCAACGTATCCGAAATAAGTTTGCAAATAAGTTGCATCTATTTTACATTCATAGAATGTCGGAAATGAATATTGAGAGAATTCGCTCAATACTTTTTGTTTCTCAATCACTGGCACAAAAGTACGCATTTCTGTGACGTTCTTTGATTTCTGTAACTTTATTGTTTTTCCATTTATTTCATCCACTTTTCCAATCATTTCTTCAAACTCTTTCTTTTGTTTCTGTAGCATAGCCTCGTGTTCCTTTTGCATGACATCCAGTTCCTGGTGAATTTTCTTCACGGTCTTCTCGATCTGTTTGTGCCACTCTTCTCCCCGTGCTGTAACTTCATCTTTCCTCAGTTTGTACATCGAGGATATCGAGGACAACAGCTTCGTCGTGTGATCCAGAACTCTTTCTAATTCATGTTTGGATGACTGAAGTCGATCATTTTCCTTCGTGAAAACTTTTAAAAGTTCTTCAATTTTATCGGACAGCTCAGACATTTCGTGCGATTTGTGTTTGATAGATACACAAAGAATGCATATTGGAATATCACAAGTTTTACAGTATGCGGAACAATCGTTTTGGGGATGGGAATCACAGTGGCATGTGTTGTCATCATTCTTGCTGGTGTAATCTACAATGTCATGTCCGTTTTTAGATTTGACGCGTAGATGTATAGGGACACATGAGTCACAGAGATTGACCCCACATCGTCTGCAGAAAAACGAGACTGGCTGCTGACACAGATCACATTCCACCAAATGCTGGGCTTCATCTCTAGATGCCATCATAAAAAACTGTGTGTACCCTGTAAACATTATTGTCAGAAATGTATTTAATCTCATAAATATTTTTAGAATACTTGCATGAAAATTAAAGATGACCAATCGATGAAGGATATCGAACCGTTATATACATATCAAATTTATATTCGCACAAATGCTTGTGGGTTTTTTTTTCTTGATTTCCCAAGTCTCTTATTTGAATACATGATTTTCTTTAAATAATTTTCCAGAGTAACTGAAAAAATTGTTTAGTTGCAAACAAGATATTACCCTCAATGTTGTTTTTAATTAATGCACGGTAAAATCATTTAATGATTAAAGTCAAGAAAACTTGTTTCCTTTTCTTCCATAAAAAAATGTGTTAAAAGTAGATTTTCTGGTGTAAGGGAGATAACTCTAATTGCCTGTATACTTGATCAAAGATATAGCTTTCCTCACATTTGTAATAATTATTGATGCCTTCTATGGATTTATGATAAACAAATGAACGTTATTCTATTCACACGATGTCTAAGAGATTATATTTTACAAATAATACCTCACCATGGATACCTTTAACAAGATAGGACGGTGTCAGTGGGACAAAGGTTACTGCTTATACTACACGACATGTCATGTCATGTTACATGAAAAAAAATTCTCCAGATTAATTAAAAGAAAAATGCTTATATATAGTTGGTTATTCTTTATAATTTGAAAAAAAATCCTGACGCATTTAATTAAAAAATATCGTTTGTACACGTACATTTGTCATATTTAATATCACATGTATTCTAATGCAAAATGTCTGTGTACCATGTTCAGAACATTTTCATAACATTTTAATTTTCTCTTAAAACTATGTTCAAAACTACATGTATGTCTGAATATAATAGTCTAGAAAAAAATTACTTACAAAATAAACGTAACGAAATCCGTTTCTTAAATATAAAATAATAAACGGAAAAAAATCAACTTTCGGTTTGTCAACGATCCTGAAACACCAATTGTGCTATTCGGGCCTTGATGGTCAATGCACTTCCTGTTTAAAGTATAAACCAGACATGCTGCAACGGAGGGATTTAATTTGGGGATCTCCACCCCACCCCCTTCCCAATATTTTTTAACCCTGCCTTTTTCTCATAGTTAAGCATATAAAGAGTGTAATTTTAGTTGCGTTTACATTGTCATTGGAAACAATGGACGCGCTTGATTAAGCTTAGCTGGGTGTACACCAGTGTACACTGGTGTAAACATTTTGTATGGAACGCCTCAACTGCCTTATGTGAATAAACTTCATTATGTGATGGTACTTTAACATTACGTGATGGTACTTTAACATTATGTGATGGTACTTTAACATTACGTGATGGTACTTTAACATTACGTGATGGTACTTTAACATTACGTGATGATACTTCGACATTACGTGATGGTACTTTAACATTATGTGATGGTACTTTAACATTCTTCATTATATGATGCTACTTTACTATGCGGTGGTTCTAAAAATAGGGAAGCGTCGCATCGGGATCGAAATACATGTACGCCAAATGATGCCTGTAAAAACATTTTTAACACTGGGCTGATTCTCTGTTTCAGAAATTGATCAGATAGGACTAAGGTCCACTGAGACTAGTTTAGATCAACAAATACTTTTGTTTGATTAAGTGTTGCCTTAAACTTTTAAAAGGGTCATTTTAAATTTTAAAGAATGGCTGCTTGGTGAGACCATTTGGGCTCCCCATCAGCGCATAAAAATCAGGGGGTACGAAAAGTCCCCCAGGGGATTTTTGGTCCAAAAATGTGAGCCCAATCATTTGGCGCTTGGTCAGAGTGGACTGCTAAAAATTTTAATAGCACCTAAACAAAGACTTCTGTAATTTATGTTAGAGATTGGACTTATGGGGATTGACGGGCTCTTCCTGTGTAGGAGTGGGCAATGTAACAGGCACGTAGCATCAGCCTCCCCCTTTAGGATCCTTAGGATTTTCATGATTTTGGGAAGTTGTCTTTTTTCTTTTTTCTGCTTGTCAAGATTTTTAGGATGATTCTGCCCTCCCCTTTCTTTCAAAAACGATGCTACGTGCCTGTGTAAGCACTGATTTATTCAACAGTACAGTTACTGTTAAAATCAGATTCAACAGCAATGGGGGGCGGATGCTACGTGCCTGTTACATTGCCCACTCCTACACAGGGAGAGCCCGTCAATCCCCTTAAGTCCAATCTAACATAAATGACAGAATTCTTTGTTTAGGTGCTATAAAATTTTTTAGCAGTCCGCTCTGACCAAATGATTGGGTTCTGAATGCACATTTTTGAACCAAAAATCCCCTGGGGGACTTTTCGTACCCCCTGATTTTCATGCGCTGATGGGGAGCCCAAATGGTCTCACCAAGCAGCCATTCTTTAAAATTTAAAACGACCCTTTTAAAAGTGTAAGGCAACACTCAATCAAACAGTAGTATTTGTTGATCTAAACTGGTCTCAGTGGACCTTAGTCCTATCTGATCAATCTCTGAAACAGAGAATCAGCCCAGTGTTAAAAAAACTTTATAGGCATCCAGGTGTCTTGAGTTTTAGCGTACATGTATTTCGATCCCGAGGCGACGCTTCCCTATTTTTAGAACCATCGCATAGTAAAGTAGCATCATATAATGAAGAATGTTAAAGTACCATCACGTAATGTTAAAGTACCATCACATAATGTTAAAGTACCATCACGTAATGTCGAAGTATCATCACATAATGTTAAAGTACCATCACATAATGTTAAAGTACCATCACGTAGTGTCGAAGTATCATCACATAATGTTAAAGTACCATCACGTAATGTCGAAGTATCATCACATAATGTTGAAGTACCATCACGTAATGTTGAAGTACCATCACGTAATGTTAAAGTATAATCATATAATGAAGTTTATTCACATAAGGCAGTTGAGGCGTTCCATAATTTTGTATTATATATCAAGTGCACTTAAATGGTGTAGTGTACATGGTGTAGAGAAGTTAAGAATAAATATGGCAAAAAAGGGTGCAGTTTTAACAGAGAATCTGATGTTCAGCGACAATCCGAAGCTTTTTGAAATGGAATTTACTATATGCGAGTATATACTTCAAAATTTCAGTTTTTAAATTTTAATTCTTTAAAATTGTCTGATATTCATGGCGACGTGAATCCTTTTTTTTTTTGACTTAAATTTTTCCTATTACAAAAAGTTGTGATTAAGACTATGGACTCGGTATTCTGTTATTAAACTGTGAAAATAAAATCTAAATAATATATAAAACACCGGATTTGAACGTGGCAACTACATCTTTGTATTAAATATCATAAGCCCGAGAGAGAAAATAAGGTAGATTTATGGGTTATTTGTTGACCATCCACACTAAGGTAGATCTATGGGTTATTTGTTGACCGTCCACTCTCCTAAGGTAGATCTATGGGTTATTTGTTGACCGTTCAATCTCCTAAGGTAGATCTATGGGTTATTTGTTGACCGTCCACTCTCCTAAGGTAGATCTATGGGTTATTTGTTGACCATCCACACTAAGGTAGATCTATGGGTTATTTGTTGACCGTCCAATCTCCTAAGGTAGATCTATGGGTTATTTGTTGACCGTCCACTCTCTTAAGGTAGATCAATGGGTTATTTGTTGACCATCCACACTAAGGTAGATCTATGGGTTATTTGTTGACCATTAATTCTCCTAAGGTAGATCTATGGGTTATTTGTTGACCGTCCACTCTCCTAAGGTAGATCTATGGGTTATTTGTTGACCGTCCACTCTCCTAAGGTAGATCTATGGTTTATTTGTTGACCGTCCACTCTCCTAAGGTAGATCTATGGGTTATTTGTTGACTATTCAGCCTCCTTAAATGATAGACATTTTCCATTTATAAACAGTAAATATACCAAGGCAAGCCAAGGCTATGTAAATTCCCTGACAATCTTCGACATGTCCGATTTTTCCCATAAATTTTCATGAATCACCAATTTTTTTCTAAACCGCGTCGATATGGTCGATATTTACGCACTTAATAAATGTGTAGGGTTTGGTCAAAATTCTTGAGACCAAGAAAATGATAAATATTTGTTTAAATCTAGTTTAATTTGTGATATATCAACCCATGATATTTAAGTTAACCTAATTTTAAACAAAAGTAGCCTATGAAGGCAGCGAGCATTGCAGAAAAATCGGGTTATTTATTTTTGCAATGTTCGCTACTTTTATACCACAATGAATCGCCAAAGCATTTTTAATTTAAAATAATTTGAATATATAAGAAATTATTTTAAAGTTATACTTGTTAATTTCCATCCACTGCATGAGTATTTTTTCTTAGTGCATATTGTATAAGAAAACTGCAGCGGCGTGGAAAGGCCAGATGAAAAAAATAAAATCTTATTTGTTTAGACGAATTAGCTATATGTCCGGACGAATATTAATTGTTCGGACGAATTAGGAATTGTTCGGACAAATAAGTTATTAGTTCGGACGAATTGCGGTTTTTTCGGACGCGGTGGCGTGGAAGGGTCAGATGAAAACAAAATTAAATCTTATTTGTTCGGACGAATTAGGATTTGTTCGGACGAATAAGTTATTCGTTCGGACAAATTAGGATTTGTTCGGACGAATTAGGCAATGTTCGAACGAAACGGTTATTTGTTCGGACGAATTAGCTATTTGTTCGGACGAATTAGGATTTGTTAAGATGAATTAAGAGATTTGTTTGGACGATTAGCTATTTGTTCGGACGAATAATTCATTTTTTCGGACGAATTAGAATTTGTTCGGACGAGTTAGCTATTTGTTCGGACGAATTATAGAATTTGTTCGAATGAATAAGCTATTTGTTAGGACGAATTGGCTTTTTGTGGGAACTATTTTTTCGGACGAATATGAATTTTTTTGAAATCTTAAAAAGATGGCTATGCATGAGAAGGGCAATTCTACCATTCTCTTGGATTTAATCCTGATGAAATACTATAATACTTTTCAGAGCTGAATAATGTCGTAAAAAGCAAAAGGACACTTAAAATAGTTCTTTCTTCCATCCATTTGTACAGAAGAAAACATAGTGATTTGCTAGAAGTGGCTTTATTCCTCGAAGGAAAACTTGAAACAGCAGACAAGCTTCACGGATACAAATTAATGCATCTTCAATGTACATACAGTCTGGTTACACTGTGACCAAAGAAACTGTTCGACTACTGCTCCAGATTATTGATCTACAGGGGGTGCAACTACGGCGTCGAGGAAGATTAGGCCGGCGGATTTATTCTAATCCTGGTCCGGACTTTATGTGGCACATTGATTCTTATGACAAACTTAAACCTTACGGTATCTGTATCAACGGTTGTATCGATGGGTTTTCTGGGCATATAATTTGGCTAGAGGCATATTCGACAAATAGTGATTTAGCTGTAATAGCAAGCTATTCTATATCTGCCGTGGATTCTAGAAAGGGGTGTACTAAAAGAATAAGAGCTGATATGGGAACAGAAAATGGTCTCGTAGAAAATATGCACAAATTTTTAAGGTATGAAGACGTTCATGAATTCGCACAAAGATGTTTTCTTTAATTATGGCTCCAGTAACCATAGCCAGAGGATAGAGGCTAGATGGTCGTATCTTAGAAGCCACCTCGCGAAGTTCTAGATATCTTCTTTCCATGAAATGAAAGAAGAAGATACATTCTGTGGCAACTTTCTCGACAAAAATTTGGCACAGTTCTCTTTTATGCAGTTAATACAGGTAAATAAGTAAACAATTGTTATTTTGCAGAGTTGATGAGAACACAAAATAATGAATAAAAGATATAATTAAAATTTGGGTGAACTGACACAAAAAGTACGCAGCAATTGTAAGGTGTCCCGGAGCTAAAACACGGCTGAAAAACAATATTTTTTTAATCGACAAATATTTACTTTTACCGGGAGTATTCCTTAAAATCTAAATTACATATACATGTATTTACAACAATGTTAAACATTATTTTATTGTGCCGGCATTTTTTGACGTCATATGTACTTCGTTGTCACATGACGTGCGTTTCCTAACATTGCAAATTTTCTAAATAAATCGCATCGGCGCAGGTGATTAATGACGCGGCTATGTTAAGGCTGCCCAAATTGATGTGTAGGAAGTCACTTGTCTGAACTTCATACGATATGACGTCATAATTAACTTTGACGTCACGATCTGCATTCCTTTCGATAGTTCTCAGGGAATGTATCGTAACAAAAATAAGTGAATTTTACTGAATATTATAAAACCGCGTGATTCCTTTACATAGATGCTGTTGTAAATACTAGTAATACTAAATTTAATATTATCATTACTTAGTATAAAAGAATCGGCAGTTTTAAAGCCTCGTATTATGTAAATGACTATTTATAAACTAATGGTTTGGAGACTCGCCCTGCTTAGTGTAAACTAATAAATGGAGATATTTTTATGCATGTAAAAAACAGCCTGGCGCAAGTGAAAGATCAATACAATCTTTGTATTTTTTGCGTGAAACTGGTAGAGAAAATAAGTACCAATGTGAATCATGCTGGGGGAAACCTACCAATTTACCCAATGTTGTGTAATTCGAGCTTAAAAAGTAAAAATGTGCCTAATTTCGATGATGGGGCGAAATGTTTTGACAATATTTCAAATAAACGAAATATTTATATGAACCCCCAGCAAGAACTGCAAAATACATTACTTATCGAAGGATTTTTAATAAAAATATATTTGATTTAATGTCGTTTATCACTTGCACCAATGCGATTTATATAGATCATATGCTGTGTTAGAATACATACGTCACGTGCTTAAGAACAACATATGACGTCACAAAAATGCATCAAATATATTGTTGGATATCGCTGTTAATTAATGTAACAAAGTTTTATAGAAAATCGCCCGGTTAAAGTGTTTATTTGATAATTAAAACAGTATCGTTTTCCGATATAAATTTAGCTTCGGACAGCCTTAACATAGCTGCGGACATTAAATCATAAATATTTTTAAGAAAAATCCTTTGTTATGTCATATACTTTGAAGTTCTTGCTTGGGATTGAAATAGATATTTCGTTTATTAAAGATATTGTAAAAACACTTCGCCAAATCATCAAAATAAAGCATATTTTTACTAATTGAAAGCGATTTACTCAAAATTATGGTAAATCCGTTGGTTTCGCAAGCATGATTCACATTGGTACTTATATTCTCTGTCAATTTAACGTAAAATATTCTTAAATTGTATTGATCTTTCACATGCGCCAAACTGTTTTTTTTTTTACATGCATTAAAATTTCTTCATTCAGTTGTTTACACGTAGCAGGGAGAGTCTCCAAACCACTAATTAATAAATCGTCTTTAACTTCAAGCGAAGCTTTAATAAATCTTTCTATTATTTAGTACTGATTATTAATATGAATAAATTCTATAGTCTAGCATTAAGGGCAGATTTATGTAAAGGAAACAAGAAGTTTTATGACTATTTTATTATAATTCACTTTTAACGTTACGACACATTCCCTGAGAACTATCGAATGGAATGCAGATCGTGACGTCAAAGTTTATTATGACGTCATATTGTTTGAAGTACAGACCAATAGAATCATTCATTATTACGAGTGTAGGATAGTGAAATTCCACCGAGGGGACAAGATTCACGGTCTAGGACGAGGCTCTGCCGAGTCCTAGACCGTGAATCTTGGCCCCGAGGTGGAATTTCACTATCCAACACGAGTATGTAATGAATGAATTTTTTTCTCGCATTATTCTACATAAAAACGATGTTTGACAACTTTCTCTTTTGACGTTTAAAAGTGTACTTTCGGTTTATCCCGCCGCGCGCTACAAATAGTGCAAGTGAAGAAGAGAGCATACGACAATATTTTCAATGAAAATATGATAGAATTATTGTCATCTAAACAAAATAATGACTTATAGATTAGCTAATTCCATCATTTATCATTTGCTTGCAGCATACGATGTTTGTTTACATTTTACAGCGGCGTAGTAATACACAGTGTAAGACAGAAAAATCTCACACTGCTGTCTCACACTGGACAAACCGATCTCACACCGGTGATTATGCGAGAAAAGTGACTCTCTACACATCGCTGTGGGAAGCCTTTTTTTAAAACATACCCGCGTAGCACAAAATACATTATTCGTAGAGTAGAACCTTAACACAGATATAAATGTAGATTTAACAAGAATGGTGAAAATGTACGCTGGATGAACATTATATATGTGTTTGGGATCTTAATAGATCAGTGGTTAAAGCGCTGGTACGGTACGCCAGAGGCCCTTGGTTCAAGTTCCGGTTGAGACTTTACTTTTCACCACCTGTTACATTTGGCGTGCCAATGGGCGCTATTGGGAAGATGTTTTCCATCAGAGAAACAAATGGTAGAATCCATTCACAAACGTGTTTTTATTGCCGATGATAAATAATCATTTAGTAAAGGTGACCTAAAATAAAAACGAAACGCTTTAACAAATTCACTTACACAATAATTTATTTAATTAAAATTATGAGAATGAATATTTAATGATCCTTTGCCGACTGTTTCCAAAGATTCCGTAAGGAATACCTAGCTATGAATAACTGCAAAAAAATATGTCCCGCAGACGAACAAACACGTTGTCATTTGTATTGTCCGAGTTGAAAATGCATGTCAAAGTAATTATTCCAACATTGATACATGCATACCGATACTCAGCAACCACACCCCACATCAGCTCTACCACTTTTATCTTAGGAGACTAGACAATAAGTACAAAACAATCACATAACACGAAAACAACTCAAACACAACAACCACGTGACAAAAATTTATGACACCACCAAGAAAATCAATGCACACTCTATGACTACGTTTGTATGAATGATTAAATTTTACTACTATAACAGCTGTTCACTACCTCAGCTTTACTTTTCTTAATTCGTCTAACACTTGCTATATTTGCTATTGGGCATACTCAATGGATTTTTATAAACGGATAAAGTAAAATTTTATACCAGAAAAGTTCTTTTCTTAAAAAACTATGTTCAAACGGGGATCGAACGGTGAAGGGGAGGGCTCAAATAGGCAGATTGCCTGCTGCCCAATCCTTATTAAGTAATAGTTTTACATACATGTAATAAAATATTGTTTAAATAAAAAGGGGTGTAGAGAGTTGTATGCCCTCAGTTTAAGTAACATGTGATAGAGTTACCATGAAAAAGGGAAGGAATGTGACGTAGAAGGTCTTGAAAGCAATTACAATAGGCGCTTCCGCCTAAAAATGATTCCACAATATTAGATCAATAATGAACAAGAGGCCCATGGGCCACATCGCTCACCTGAGCAACAACAGACATAATAAAATCAGCTTTATGGAGTCATATACAAAATATCTGAACAATGTCGTATAATAGATCCTGTATAAAAAAAAATTCCTCTGCATATTCTTATCATTGAGCACCTTTGTAACAGGGTGATTTTACAGTCATATCACATATTGAGCAATGCAGTTCTCGAGAAGATGATCAGACTTAAACAACTGTTTATATATGGATTATAAACCTACATCAAACTTTGAACCCCTTGTAAGGTCTAAGATTTGTCCAGGGGCCAGAGTCTAAACAATTTTAAAGAATCAACAATATGTCAAAAGGTTTGCATATAAGTAAAACCATATATAAAACCATTTGAGTTTTTGTGAGCAATTTAAATGTTTTCCTTTGTAAAATTGGACCCCCCCCCCCCCGCCATGTGGCCCATCCCAACTCCTGAAAAATCATTATTCCTGGGGTAGGGTGGGGCCACAATTGGAAGGGGGGTGCCAAATTTTTACAATATATATGGGAAAATCTTCTAAAACACAAATTGTCTAGAAGAGCTCTAACATTAGTCAGTTCAGTCTTCAAATAGTCTAGATTAACATTTGTCAAAATCATATTTGAACAATTTGAATCTTCCCTACCTGAGGATGCTTCCACACAAGTTGCAGCTTTTCTGCCCAATCGGTTTCTGAGAAGAAGATTTTTTAAAGATTTCTCTCTATATATTCAAATGAGAAAATTCGACCCCCCTCCCCCACTGTGGCCCCACCCTACCCCTCGGGATCATGATTTTATCCAACTTTAATCTACTCTAACCGAGAATGCTTTAACACAAGTTGAAGCTTTTCTGGCCGATCGGTTTCTGAGAAGAAGATTTTAAAAGATTTTTCTCTATATATTCCTATGTAAAATTTCGACCCCCCCCCCATTGTGGCCCCACCTTACCCCTGGGGATCGTCATTTGAACAAAACTTGAACATACACTACCTGAGGATGCTTCCACACAAGTTACAGCTTTTCTGGCTGAAGAAGATTTTTAAAGATTTATTCTATATATTCCTATGTAAAAATTCGACCCCCCCCCCCATTGTGGCCCCACCCTACACCTGGGGATCATGATTTGAACAAACTTAAATCTACACTACCTGAAGATGCTTCCACACAAGTTACAGCTTTTCCGGCTGATCAGTTTTAGAGAAGAAGATTTTAAAGATTTACTCTATATATTCCTATGTAAAAATTCGACCCCCCGCCCCCATTGTGGCCCCACTCTACCCCTGTGGATCATGACTTGAACAAACTTGAATCTACACTACCTGAAGATGCTTCCACACAAGTTTCAGCTTTCCTGGCTGATCAGTTTCAGAGAAGAAGATTTTTAAAGATTTACTCTATATATTCCTATGTAAAAATTCGACCCCCCTTGGTGGCCCCACCCTACCTCCGGGGGTCATGATTTGAACAAACTTGAATTTACACTATCTGAGGATGCTTCCACACAAGTTTCAGCTTTTCTGGCCGAATGGTTTTTGAGAAGAAGATTTTTAAAAATGCCAACAAATTTTCAATGATTTTTAATTATCTCCCCTTAAAAGAGAGCGTGGCCCTTCATTTTAACAAACTTGAATCCCCTGTGTCAAGTTTGGTTCAAATCGGCCCAGTGGTTTTTGAGAAGAAGATGAAAATGTGAAAAGTTTACAACAACAACGACGACAACGACGACAGACAACGGACAAATTATGATCAGAAAAGCTCACTTGAGCCTTTGGCTCAGGTGATCTAAAAAGGGGAAAATGAAGGATAATTTGATAATATGTAAACTTAAAAAGATATAACTCAAACAGACCGTATGTACATTATTCCATTTTACAGTCAACTGATCATAGTTTATTCATTGACGTACAATTTCATTGTCCCTTTTAATTATTTTCAAATGAATGTTAAATACCCTAACCATCATAACAGGTTGATTAAAAAAGATGTTTTCATTCTTCTAAGTACTTGATTCTTTTCGCGATTCCGGTCACGCACTCTCCCACCATCATCTCACCGTGACGAAGGATACACACGCCGCGTGGATTATTTATTCCTCCTTCAGGAATGATGTACCTCAGGAATCGCCCGTCTCTGTCCAACACGTGAATCTTGTTACCATTAAAATCTGGAACAATAACGTGACCGACACAATCAGTGGTTATCGCAGAATATATGACACCCGGGTACGAGTACCGGAATATGCCCAATCTATCAACAGCAATGACTGCGTTTTTCTTCCAGTCAGTTACAATAATGTCTCCGTTGACATTCTCTGTTATATATCTCGCCTTCTTGTACAGAGGTTGATACTGCGAGTCGTACTGGATTTCCTGGAGCACGGTACCGGTACTGCTGTATCGGACGACTTTGGACTGATCGTCTTTATAGAGACAGACCAATAGAACACCGGACGCGGCGCTTGTAACGCCATATGGCTCCCAATCCCCGGTAGTGAACATCATCACCACAGCGTCGATATCAGATATCATTTTCACGGCTTGATCTTTTCTATCAGTGTACACTACTTTTTTGTTGTACATACAGAAGTACATGCCAAAGGCAGAAATTCTGACGGTGTTATGGAGGTGTCCCTGGAGATCAAACAACTTCAGTTCTGCGCTTGCTCCTCCCATCCACACTTTGTTATTGTCGGTGACAGCCATATCATACAGACGGTTTTTATTTTCACTAGCAGGGAACCCAGTGTGAACAACAGAGGAAACTGATGATACCTCTGATATTCTTCTACTTGATAAATCCATTTGTTTGAATTCATTTTCCAAGATCGAAGTTTTCTTTTCCTGTATTTTATCAACATATCCGAAATAAGTTTGCAAATAATTTGCATCTATATTACATTTATAAAATGTCGGAATTGAATACTGAGAGAACTCACTCAGTGTTTCATGTTTCTTAATTACTGGTATAAATGTCTGCATGTCTGTGACGTTCTTTGATTTCTGTAATTTCATTGTTTTCCCGTTCATACCATCCACTTTCCCAAGCATTTCTTCATACTTTTTCTTTTGTTTCTGTAGCACAGCTTCGTGTTCCTTTTGCGTGTCATCCAGTTCCTGGTGAAGTTTCTTCACAGTTATCTCGATCTGTTTTTGCCACTCTTTTCCCCGTGCTGTAATTTCATCTTTCTTCTGTTTGTAAATCGATGATATTGAAGACAGCAACTTCGTCGTGTGTTCTAGAATTCTTTCTAATTCAAGTTTGGATGCCTGAAGTCGATCATTTTCCCTTGCAATAACTTTCAAAAGTTCCTCAATTTTATCAGACAGCTCCGACATTTCGTGCGATTTGTGTCTGATAGAAACACAAAGCATGCATATCGGAGCATCACAAGTTATGCAGTATGCGGAACAATCGTTTTGGGGATGGAAATCACAGTGGCATGTGTCGTCATTCTCCTTGCTGGTGTATTCTACAATGTCATGGCCGTTTTTAGATTTCACACGTAGATGTATTATGACACAGAGGTCACAGAGATTGACCTTGCATCGTTTGCAGAAAAACGAGACTGGTTGCTGACACAGATGACATTCCACCAGATCCTGTAGGGCTTCATCTCCAGATGCCATCATTATAGACCGTGCGCACCCTGTAAAAATTGTTATCAAATATGTCTATGCTATCAGAATGATATGTCTATAATCTCATAAATTTTATTAGAATATATTGATGAAAATAAAAAACGACACAAAAAAGATATTGAACCGTTTTATTCATATCAAGTCTATATACGTACAAATACTCGTTTTGCTTTGGTTTGTTTGTTGTTGTTTTTTTTTTTCAAGTACTGAGAGTCCGATAATAGCTCTTATTTTAATACTTTCAATAGTTCTTTTTGTATTTTCCAGAGTGACTAAAAAATTGTGTTAGTTGCAAACAAAATATTTTGGACCTATGATGTTGTTTTTAAATTAGTTAATGATAAAGGTCAAGAAGGGTCTGCAATCGTAACTACTCGCCCATTTCCGCTGGCGAAAAATATTTTTCGCCAGCGGAAATGGCCGAGTAGGGTCTATTGTGTCATCAGAAGATTTTATGGTGTAAGAGAGATAGATAACTCCTATCCAATACCTTCACCTCACCAGGTTACCCACATTTATCTGTCTTTCATTTGATATAGCTTCTTTACATATCACAGATGTCCTTTTCATAATTAAGGTCTTCCGTTTCCAACGGATGACCTTACTATTATTGTGCTGGTTAAGATAATTAGGATCTTCCGTTTCCAACGGAAAACCCTACTGTTTTTCTTAGGATTCTTCTTCTCTATTATTATTCTTTTTCTGACATTTTTAGAGCGTTATATCTAAAAAACTATTCGACCGATTTGCACCAATTTTCTGGACTGATTAGCCATAGTCATTACTCTAGATTTTTGAATTTTGAGCTGATAACGTCACTTCCGGTTTGAGATTTTAAAGATTTTGTGAATTTTTTAGGACCATTTTGTTCACGTAACTCCTCCGAAACTAAAGGTTATAGAAACGTGAAGCTTTCAGGAATATGTAGATGGATGTCTGTAGATGATCCTCTGTATTTGACATTGTGGAAAATGCGCAAGGCGCTGAAGCTCACCCTAGGTCGAAAATTAGCACCAAAATGTTTGGCAAAATTTTAACACGTTTTCTTAAATATCTTTTTACCTGTAAATAATTTGTTAAAATATGTAAAGCAAAAGTTGTTAAGATTTACACGAGCTTTTGTTTAATTTTTAAAAAAATAGGGGCTGGCCCCTTTAATTAGGGGCCAGGATGGCTCTAAAGTCTTTTAATTATAACTCTTTACTGAGCAATAATTTGTTATTTATTATAGAAACAAAAATGTTTATTGTACTGCTGTTTATCTACACATTACCTTATTTTAAACATATGTTACGTAATTATGGGTTTCAAGGAGCCAGAAGACCAAAATTTTGATCATTAATATTTAAAAAAGGAGAAATATTTTGAAAAGCAATGTTGAACAAAAGTTGCTTAAAATAATGTTCTTAAAGACATGGTACCTTAAAATGTTTGGTTTATGGCCCCAGTAAGGAGTTAAAGAGTCAGCCCCTAAAACACTGTTTTTCAGATATCTCTATATCGGTTAACAATTTCTGAACACTTATTGAACAAATTATGTTTATATTAACGAGATCTTTTATTTTATATCAAGAAATAGGGGCTGCCCCCTCCAATTAGGGGCCAAGAGGGCTCTAAAGTTTTTTTATAATAACTCTTTACTGAACAATAATTTGTTATTATTTATAGAAACAAAAATGTTCATTGTACAGCTGTTCATCTATACAGAACCATATAAAAGTAAAATGTTACGTAATTAGGGATTTCAAGGGACCAGAAGCCAAAAACTCTGATCATTATTATCTTGAAAAGGAGAAATATTTTCAAAAGCATTGTAGAAAAAAAGTTGCTCAAAATAATGTTCTTAACAATGTGATAACTAAATATTTTACGTTGGTGGCCCCGGTAAGGAGTTGAAGGGTCCGCCCCTAAAACACAGTTGTTCGGATATCTCTAGAACGGTTAACAGTTCGTAAACACTTGTTGAACAAAATATGTTTATATTTGCTAGACATTTCATTTGATATCAAGAAAAAGGGGCTGACCCATCAAATTAGGGGCCAGGAGGGCTACAAAGCTTTTTTTATATTAACTTTTTTTATAGCGATATTTTTTTTATTAATCATAAAAGCAAAACTAAGAACTTATTAAGCTTAATTTAAAACTGAAACCCGTATTAAAATCGGACGCTGCATTACAGAGATATAGAAGTTTAAAAATTGACTTTTCCGGAAATTTTGATTTCACATCTTTGGTTCAGAAAATAGTGTAATGTTCAAAGTTAAAATAACTCGTTCCTAAAATAATTCGATAATTGTTAAATCGTACTTAAACCAATTCGGATTTTATTTGCTAAGTCGTTCTTGAAATTGATAATGTTTTTGTTAATTCGTACTAAGAATCATTCGGACTTTGTTAACTCGTACCAAGAATTATTTGATTTTTTTTCTTTTTGTTTTAGTTACTTATGTTTATTGGTTTAAGAACTCAGCTTCTTAAAGAAACGTTTAGCTTTACTTTCGACATTAACGGAAGACCCACTCGTTGCTTTACAACGAGCTTTGCTCTAGTTCTTTTTTTTTTTCTTCCTAGACGCGAACTTTGAGGCTTCATATCTTTCTCATTTCTGAACGGTTTTTGCTCAAATTTTCAGGGCTAATAGACTTTCCAAAACATAATCTAAAACATTTCATACACTTAAAAATTCCTCTTCCGTTAACGAGTTATTCTCCTTTTAAAATTTTTTTTGTTTCCAGACAAAGGCTCCGAAACTATGATAGCAGGGAATGGGAATCCAACGAATTTGGATAACAGAGACATTGTAGTTGTGCACATCGGTTTCTGTTTTTGGATAACGTTTTTTATTTAGGAAAAGGTAGGGGGTCCAAAAAACAGGATTCCAAAAATTGCGAAAATTTAGACATATTTTTCTTTGTATCTTTTAAACGAAAAATATTTTGTTAAGACATGTAGAATAAAAGTTGTGCAGAATGTCAAGGACTTTCATTTGACACCAATAAAAATGGGCTGGCCCCTAAAATTAAGGTCTAATAGCCCTTGAAAGTTTTTGCTTAATAACTCAAAAACGGTTGGGATTTCGATATGGCTATCGTTAGAAAGATTGTTTGTTGGGATATTATAAATGTCGCTACAATGTTATTATGTTTGTGTTTTGTGTAATATGAGTATAAAAAGCTTTACATGTTAACATGTAACCGTTTTCATTTGGCAACTAAACGAAAGTATTTCTGCGTACAATTGCCCTAAAGTTACCACAGAAAGTATGCCAGTATATACAAGAGGCTTTGATTCATAACAACAATTTTTTTTGAGTATACATCCTTTAATGTGAGGAGAGTAAGCCATTTTTGTTAAGGTCTTACATGTATAGTGCACAATCCTTTAAAAAAATGAGAAACAGAAAATGTAAACATTCTTTTTCTTTTCTAGTAATACACAAATTGCGGATTAAAAAAAATCTAAGTAATACATTTTAGTTATCATACTGTATGCATTTAAAATCAATCTGGAATCAGAGCTGTGTTTGTACCATTACGTAAGCTATCCCTCGCTTGCAGCCGAGAAAATCGGTCGCCATGGTCGCGGCTATACTACCTAGCGGTCAACGGTTATACAATACACAAAAGTCGCGTCTCTCATATAGAAGTTTATTTAGCCGCAAACACAATAATTGTTTTAATTTTGATCACACATAAAAGTTTATTCTTCTCAAATTGAATTAAACGATAGAGCGTCAAGAAATCATTCTGTAATTAATAAAAGCAATGTCATTCTCAATCTGAAGTAATATCAGGCATAGATCAATTGTGGGTTTTAAGTTAAAAAAAAACCCTTCTATTTGATAGATTTTAGTCATTATACTGCAAACAGTTCAAATCTTCCTGGGTTCTGGGCTGTGTGTGTTATACCTTTACGTACGATAACCTATTTCTTGCCCGCGGCCGAGGAGATCGGCCGCGGATGCACTACCAAACGGTCAGCGGTTATCTCATACACAAGATACGCGTCTTTCATGTACTTGTTTGATTTTATTAGCCGCAAATACAAGAAATGTTTTTTTTATGTTATTTAGGTTTGTTCATCCTAAATTTATTTAATTCAACAGAGTGTAAATTGAGAAGTCGAGTTTTAATTATAAATCACCGGATATATTACCCGGCATGTGTAACATTGACATGTGTTTAACTTAAGGTTAATATACTGTTATAGTTACCCAGGATTATTTCCGTAAATTAATGCTTAGACTTTTTACAGACTTCAACACTTTAAAGACAATATTCAAACTTTGCCTGGCCAGCCAGTCATATATGTATATATATAAACTGCTGTGGGAATATTCGACCAACATAAAATAGTGTAGAAAGTAAAAGAAGTTTTCTTAAGAATTGTACAAAAATTTAGCATGGTTTACTTAGTAAACACCATTTTTTTCGTAGGAGACCAATGTTCGTGGCTTTCGTGGATTACCTTTGCCCAGGAATTTTCATCCTTACGATCTCATATACAAGCAATTGTTTAATATTTATTAAAATTATCCCGAACTTGCTACCAACGTAATGACGTCCCCACGAACTAGGAAAATTTTGGCTACCCACGGACACTAACCCCTACGAATAAAAATGATTCCACAGTATTAGATCAATAATAAAAAAGGGAAAAATGAAGGATAATTTGATGATAAAATTTTACATTCTTCCATTTTTAAGTCAACTGATCATGGTTTATTCATTGACGTACAATTTCATTGTCCCTTTTAATTATTTTCGAATGAATGTCAAATACCCGCACCATCATAACAGGTTGATTAAAAAACATGTTTTCATTCTTCTAAGTATTTGATTCTTTTAGCGATTCCGGTCACGCACTCTCCCACCATCATCTCACCGTGACCAAGGATACACACGCCGCGTGGATCTTTTATTCCTCCTTCAGGATTGATGTACCTTAGGAATCGCCCGTCTCTGTCAAGTATGTGAATCTTGTCATCATTATAATCTGTAACGATGACGTGACCGACACAATCAGTAGCTACCGTAGAAGATGTAACACCAGAATACGAGTACCGGAATATGCCGAATCTATCGACAGCAATGACTGCTTTTTTCTCCCAGTCAGTTACAATGATGTCCCCGTTGACATTCTCAGTGATGTAATTCGCCGTTTTGAACAGAGGTTGACACTGCGAGTCGTACTGGATTTCCTGGAGCACGGTACCGGTACTGCTGTATCGGACGACTTTGGACTGATCGTCTTTACGGAGACAGACCAGTAGATCACCGGACGCGGTGCTTGTGACGCCGCGTGGCTGCCAGTCTCCGGTAGTGAACATCGTCACCACAGTGTCAGTGTCTGATATCATTCTCACGGCTTTTTTTAATGTATCACTGTACACTACTTTTTTGTTGTTCATACATAAGTAAAAACCTCTACAAGTAATGCTGACGGTTGGGTGGAGGTGTCCCTGGAGATCAAACAAATTCAGTTCTGTGATTGGTCCTCCCATCCACACTTTGTTATCGTCGGTAACGACCATGTCAAACAGACGATTACTTTTTTCACTAGCAGGGAACCCAGTGTCTATAACAGAAGTAACTGTCGGTACATTTAGTATTTTTCTACCCGACGACTCCTTTTCCTTTAATTTCATTTTCAAATATTCATCTATTTTACGTTCAAAGGATTTCGGAAATGAATATTGCGAGACCTCACTAAATTTTTTTTGTTTCTCAATCACTGGTACAAAAGTCTGTAATTCTGTAAAGTTCTTTGATTTTTGTAATTTGGTTGTTTTCGCGTTCATTTCATTCACTTTCCGGATCATTTCTTTTGTTTCTGTAGAACAGTCTCGTGTTCCCTCTGCATGTAATCCAGTTCCTGGTGAAGTTTCTTCACAGTTATCTCGATCTGTTTGATCCTCTCTTCTCCCCGTGCTGTAACTTCATCTTTCCTCAGCTTGTACATCGAGGATATCGAGGACAACATCTTCGTCGTGTGATCCAGAATTCTTTCTAATTCATGTTTGGATGACTGAAGTCGATCATTTTCCTTCGTGATCACTTTAATAAGTTCTTCAATTTTATCAGACAGCTCGGACATTTCGTGTGATTTGTGCTTGATAGAAACACAAAGGATGCATATCGGAGCATCACACGTTTTACAGTATGCGGAACAATCGTTTTGAGGATGAGAATCACAGTGGCATGTGTCGTCATCATCCTTGCTGGTGTAATCTACAACGTCGTGGCCGTTTTTAGATTTCACTCGTAAATGTATTGCGATACAGGTGTCACAGAGATTGACCCCGCATCGTCTGCAGAAAAAAGAGACTGGTTGCTGACACAGATCACATTCCACCAAATCCTGAGCTTCATCTCTAGACGCCATCATTATAGACCGTGCGCACCCTGCAAAAATGTCTTTGTTATCAGAAATGTCGATAATCTCATAAATTTTATTAGAATACATGGATGAAAATCAAAGACGACACACAAAGGATATTGAACAGTTATATTCATATCAAATATTCGTACAAATACTTGTTTTGCTTTGGTTTGTTTGTTTGTTTTTAAATGAATGTCCTTTTAATAATTATAAAACACACTTGCTGTATATTGGTGCCTTCTGTGGATTTATGATTAACAAATGAACGTTATTCTATTTACAAGATGTCTAAGATATTACTTTTAAACAAAATATCACACCGTAGATACCTTACAAGATAGCACGGTGTCAGTGGGACATACATGCGCAATCAGAGCGCGGTGTGCATACACGTCATGTCATGTCACAAGAAGAAAAATGCTCAAGATTGGTTAAAAGACAAATGTTCATATATAATTGGTTATCTTTTATAATTTAAAAAAAAATCCAGACGCATTTAATTAAAAAATATCGTTTGTACACGTACATTTATCAACTTTAATACCACATGTATTAAAATGCCAAATACAAAATTATGGAACGCCTCAACTGCCTTATGTGAATAAACTTCATTATACTTGATTATACTTTAACATTACGTGTTATTATACTTTCATGTTAAATACTGAAATCTGATTGGTTTAGACGCAGTTGACAATCCGTTCTCATGCCCTCAGCGTTAGCAACACACTTGGCAACGGGCCGATAGAACTAATTGTTTTATGCGCGTAAATTATGCGCGTACGGTTCGTCGTAGAATTCACGTATTTTCTATATTAAAGCAGTAAAATTTGCTATAAAATTAAGACATTCAGTATAATAAAATAAATAGTGCCTGTTTGGAAGGGTACCAGTTGAAATTGACACCCCTCGAAAACCATTGTCAACCTCCGCTTCGCGTCGGTTGACAATGGTTTCTCGGGGTGTCAATTTCAACTGGTTCCCTCCCAAACAGGCACTATTTATATAATGGTACTTTACTATGCGGTGGTTCTAAAAATAGGGAAGCGTCTCCTCGGGGTCGAAATACATGTACGCTAAAACACGTGGATGCCTGTAAAGTTTTTTTTAACACTGGGCTGATTCTCTGTTTCAGAGATTGATCAGATAGGACTTAGGTCCACTAAGACTAGTTTAGATCAACAAATACTACTGCTTGATTGATTGTTGCCTTACACTTTTAAAAGGGTCATTTTAAATTTTAAAAAATGGTTGCTTGTTGAGACCATTTGGGCTCCCCATCAGCGCATGAAAATCAGGGGTTACGAAAAGTCCCCACGGGGATTTTTGGTCCAAAAAATGTGCATTCAGAACCCAATCATTTGGTCAGAGCGGACTGCTAAAAATTTTAATAGCACCTAAACAAAGAATTCTGTCATTTATGTTAGATTGGACTTATGGGGATTGACGGGCTCTCCCTGTGTAGGAGTGGGCAATGTAGCAGGCACGTAACATCCGCCCCCATCACCCAACCCCATCAATTTTTGTAGCAGCAAAGATTTTTCTCAAATCTACATATAAAAAAGTTTATCAAGGAGTTGCCCCCCCCCCTTTTTTTTTTTAAAAAGACCATTAATTAGCCATAAGCACCGGGATCGTGATTCCGTAAAACTCGGGGATATTACGAAGCGAGACTTACGAAGAGAGTATAGGACTAAAGTCAAGCTACACAACAATTAAAACAAACTTCATTTATTTTTATTTCCTTAGATAAAATTGGACACTTTTCGAACCCAATTGGTTATTATTAAAATCTATATTGCCAAAACTAGATTTTGTGTCGCTCATGTGAAACTGGATTTTGGAGGGAATTGTGGCACGGTCACCTTCATTATATTTGTTGAAACCTGCGCTGAATCTGACTTCCGAGTCCCATGATTATTACTCGTCCTTGTTTAGGCGCCTTCAAATTCGATGTCAATTTTATAAGTACGTTTTATGTCGTAGGTTGAGAATATAATCCTGCAAGCGGGCACCTTCAGTTGGCGCTTGTTTTACCACTGCTTAGCCAGGGCTATTGGTTTTGGCGCTTCTACGCCATTAAACAGTGACTTACTGTCCAAGAGACTTTAAGGGAATCAGAGTACGAGCAATCATCCAGTAGATCCCAGTGCACGCACATAGCATCTTTTATTGGGAAGGGGAGACCTACTACTCAATCTCGACAAGTAAATAAAAAAATGGGGGGGGGGGGGCCAGTTGCCCCGTATTTTCAAATATTTTGATCTATTAATCTACATATGATCGAATTCCATGTTTACATATGTGTTTTCACATTGTTTAAAAAAATGAAATGGTCAGTTCGTTAAACCTTTTTATTTATATTATGTATGTTTCCACAAAATGCGTGTTGGTTAAAGAGAGTAAGTAAAATGAGTTTGGCTTCATGAATCATTTACAGTGCTTATATTGCATAATTTCAGTTACTTAGCGCATCTGCCAAAATACATGTAAAAACCTACTACTGGCACTGAAGAAGTGCACAGTACATCTCATAAGAGAGGATCTCAATGTCGGAACATACGATTTGTTTGGGTGCAATGTATTTAGGCATATAACAACCACACATGCAGCTTATGAGATCACGGCCCCATGCAAAGGATAAAACATTGCATTGCTGTTGAATATGATTTTAACAGTAACTGTACTGTTGAACAAATCAGTGCTTACACAGGCACGTAGCATCGTTTTTGAAAGGAAGGGAGAGGGCAGACTCATCCAAAAAATCTTGACAAGCAAAAAAAAGAAAAAAAGACAACTTCCCAAAATCATGAAAATCCTAAGGATCATAAGGGGTGGGAGGCTGATGCTACGTGCCTGTTACATTACCCACTCCTACACAGGGAAAGCCCGTCAATCCCCATAAGTCCAATCTCTAACATAAATAACAGAAGTCTTTGTTTAGGTGCTATTTAAATTTTTAGCAGTCCACTCTGACCAAGAGCCAAATGTTTTTGGACCAAAAATACCCTGGGGGACTTTTAGTACCCCCTGATTTTCATGCGCTGATGGGCAGCCCAAATGGTCTCACCAAGCAGCCATTCTTTAAAATTTTAAAACCTTTTAAAAGTTTAAGGCAACACTTAATCAAACAGTAGTATTTGTTGATCTTAACTAGTCTCAGTGGACCTTAGTCCTATCTGATCAATCTCTGAAACAGAGAATCAGCCCAGTGTTAAGAAACTTTACAGACATCCACGTGTTTAGAGATTTAGCGTACATGTATTTCGATCCCGAGGCGACGTTTCTCTATTTTTTGAACCACCGCATAATAAAGTACCATCATATAATGAAGAATGTTAAAGTATCATCACGTAATGTTAAAGTACCATCACATAATATTAAAGCACCATCACGTATTGTCGAAGTATCATCACGTAATGTTAAAGTACCATCACGTAATGTTAAAGTACCATCACATAATGAAGTTTATTCACATTAGGCAGTTGAGGCGTTCCATACCAAATGCCTGTATACCATGTTCAGAACATTTTCATAACATTTTAATTTTCTCTCAAAACTTTGTCTGAATATAATAGTGTAGAAAAAAAATTACTTACAAAATGCACATCAATTCCGAAATAAACCAAATTCGTTTCTTACAAAATACTAAAACGGAAAAAATCAACTTTCGGTTTGTCAACGATCCTGACACACCGACTGCGCCATCCAGGCCTTGTTGGTCAACATACTTCCTGTGAAAGGTATAATAGGCACGCAGCAACGGAGGGATTTGGGGGAGTTCACCCCCTCCCAATTATTTTTTATCCTTGCCTTTTTCTGATTGTTTAACATATATAATAAGTATAAATCATGATGATTTTAGTTGCGTTTACATTGGCATTGAAAACAGTGTAAAAAATAAAACTGAAAGTTAAAGCAATACAAGCTGTATCTGACGGTAATTTTTCGATGTGCTAACTTTGCACCAATTAACACCTACCGATAAATCTCTGATAAAGCCGAAGTTCTGATAAGAAATTCAGCATGATAAACAAAAGAAACGGCCTTAATTGCATTCATGCTGTGCACTTTCCTTTGAAACGGCCATTACCTAATTATCTCTCGGACACACCAACGATGATTACCGAACCCGAACGAGATGCTGATTACGAAGTTATACGGAGATGGAGTCGGATGTGAGTATCTGTGTATTTTCTCTGTTTTACAAAAAAAAGTATATACATGTAGATCAATATCGTTTAAATTCATCCATCCCAACCAATTTTACCTAAAACTATCAAATCTGCATCCCATAAACAGTTGAAAAATCGTTAATATTGTTTACAAAACGTACAACAGTATGTTGGAATATCATAATGATTGTGTTCCGTCGTTAGTTAATCCTAGTTTTATTAGTTTAATCTTTATCGGTGTTTGTACCTGATATATTAAATGTTTAAAATCAAAGTTCTAATCTAATCTTATCTATAACAATTTGCACGGTTATGAATTAAATATTTGCCAGCTGTTTTTAGAACATAAGTTTTTTTTTTTAAAGTTAGATTAACTTACGTTATATAGTTTGCAAAAAAAAAAAATATAATTAAAGATGCTTTCATGGGACAGAAATGTTAATCCCACTACACTGCACTACTCTTTGATACCGTCTTTATTGCTGGAACAATAGAAGTGTAAATATCTATAGATTCGTGTATATGTGTGATATCTGTGAATGTTCATTTATTTATTTATTTTTTGCATTTTTAGACCAATCCGTTGTTACACTGTTATCGAAAAGAAGCAATGCCTGTCAAAAGAAATTAGAGAGAATAGATTTAAGACCTCAAAAAGGACAGTTGGGCTAACTGTGCTGGAACTCCGCAAGTTAGTAGAAGGTGTGTGATATCGGAGTCGGGCTATCTATGTTGGATTTCCGCACGTTATTTGTGATTTTGTGCACAGCATTACATCGGACTGTCCGTGCTGTAACTGTTATTTTAAAGTTGTTATCTCTGAACACCAAGAATCGGTTTTCATTGGAATACCATGTGTAACCGTTATTTCACCAACTTATAAATAAATAAGAAGTTGACCTTTTATTTCGTTTGGAGTTTTTATTCGATCAGGGTATACTTGACCGAGAGTAACAAACTGAGTTTTCCCCTGAATTCACCATAAGGATTTTAATAACTTTTACATTACAATTTACCATACAAATCAAATACAATATACGTTGGTGAAAAGTTGGGTAATATTTTAGTAGAAAGCCGAGTGGCATCCTACCAGGCTAACCACAACTTCACGATAAGAAATGCCTTAATTTTTCATGGCGAAATAACTTTCCCCTCAATTGCCTTTTCGAAATCGAAATCCCTATTCCATGGTGTTTAATGGTCAATACCCCCCCCCCAACACCCTACAAGAGTGAAGACACAGTTAAATGATGTTAACATGGTTTATTGTAGATACTAGTATTTGGATATTAAGCTTAACAAAGAAATTGAAATCAATTTTTAAACATTATAGCAACATGCATTCATATTCTAATTAATACAGACTGTGCATTAGCTGCAAATAAAATATATATCGATGCATCTGGAAGTTAATATGCATGCAGCAAAATCAAGTACACTCTCACCATCAACATTCAACCATCCCTCAGCTAAATTCTCAACTCAAATCCATAGTAGAAATGTGCAAAACTAAACTCAGACTTGAGACTGAATATATATATTTAAATTTTTACACGGCGAGGCAAGTAAATTGACAATCGAAATATCGTTAACCATCATTACTATATTTGATTTTTTTCTCTTAGATATTTTGGGGAAGGGAAAGATTTAACACGACGTTTAAAGTATTGCCAGACCCATCGACTGATAGGGCTCCACTCCATAACGCATAATGCATACATTGGGAGAATTTGGATTTTAAACTACAATGACTAAGTTTGCCGCATCACCCTCCACCCCCTGCACCCCCGCCACCTCCCACAAAAAATAGAGTAAAAATTGTTACATCGATCAGATGATATAGTCCACTTTCATGGTAGACCTTGCATCTTTAAAGTGACATTTTGACTCAAAGAATATATTTAATCATAACAACGGATATAAGAAAAAATCACGGGTTTGTACGTCACCATGTCCCATTAAGCACCACATATGCACATGTTCAGTAATATCAATATTTTCATACCCCAAAATTCTCAAGCATACAGTTAAACTGGCCCTTATAATTTTTCAATTAAAGCTGAACACCGCTCGTAAATAGGCACTGTCCGCCATATTTCTCTTTCATCACTACTGTCCCTACAACCCTTATATAACGGGCAGACCTCTAAACAGTTCAAAGTACTTCGCTGTATAGGTCTCACCTGTGTGGACTTTACATCTTGCCTCGCCGTGTTACTCGGTCACGATGAAATTATCAAATTTTACACACTTTTTTCAAGATAAGAGTATACTAATATCAAATAAATTGGTCAATTTATTATTTACAAACAGAATATGCACATAGTTTAAGAAATAAATGCATAAAATCCAAAGACGACGAAAGGAATACTACATGTCGGCCACGAGTTTCAGGTGTGCAATCGGGTGTAACGAAATCGAAGGGTTTATATACCACGTACCTGTGTGACGGTGCCTATTTACGAGCGGTGTTCAGCTTTAACAGGTTGGGAACAATTCCCCTTTAGCGAGACAGTCTCGCTAAAGCGAGATCATCCCTCTTTACAGTAATAAAAACATTCCGGTAAATGCGAGATTTTGATACATTTTTTCATTATTGTATTGTTTTCTTTAAACAGAAGAATATGCGGAAGCACATTTTCACATTTAATTGATAATAAGGGCTCACTTACTACATATTTGTTTCAAACTTAGATATTTACAGCTGCGTTTCACTGAAATCAAGTTATAAACAAAATCTATTCAACAGATTTCTTACGGAAGCCTCTAGCGGTAATAAATGCGATTGTCTTGTTAACATATTAAGTCGTACCAAGAATTATTCGTTCAAAATTTGGTTCATTTTATATTAAAATGTAGTTCATCGATTTTCTCTCACCATTTTTTGATTGTGCATTGATTTTTTTCTTTCAAAAACAAACATCTATTTAGTTTTCTTAAAAATATTTGTTTACCATAGGTGTATATAATATTGCTGGTACAACCTTCCGTAGTTTTCTTGGTCGTGCCGAGATCAAAATATAAATGCAAAAGCAACCAATAATTACTACATGTTATTTAATTTCTTTTGCACGGTCAAACAGTGTCATCAAAATGAACACAAACTCTGATAGTTTTCGTTTTATAAGAAGAAAAAACAAACTTTCAATTGAAAAATTCGCGTTCAATGCAGGAATACTCACGATTTCCACGATAAAAAAATCATCCTATTTTTGTTTGCAGCAATGGAGCACTGATATTTTAGGCCACAAAGCTCAGTCTTGGAAAGTAAAATTGCTTCACGTTGTTTTTCTTACCCGGGTTTTTTTATTTTATTGGGATTTTTCATTTATTTGAAATACATCATGAAAATCTCGCATTTACGGGAATGTTTTTATTACTGTAAAGAGGGATGATCTCGCTTTAGCGAGACTGTCTCGCTAAAGGGGAATTGTTCCCAACCTGTTTAAGTGTAATAGGGAAGGAGGAATATCGAAAACATATGGTTGGACCGGAAATCGAACCCGGGACCCCTGTAACTCTAGTCAGGAGCTCTACCAGAGCTAACCAAGCCGATATCAACGGTCCATATAGCCCCAACGACAACATAAGCTTAGATTGTATTACAAAATGTGAATCGAGGATATCTTGGGACAGAGTATAGTTCTGGCCGGTTTTTTTGTGTGTGTATTGAACGAGTAGACGATTTTCCCTATCTCTTAGGTGGTGGGGGGGGGGGTTGAGCATGTGAATTTTAAAACTAGGCAAGAAGATTCCCAGTCATTTATTGTACTTGTCCACCGGCAAGTGGCTTTTAAAGTAGCCTTCAAGAAAGTGTCAAACAAATCTTCTTTTTTTCATTTGAACAGTTAACACAATTTAGAAACTTACTAAAACGGCCGAAATATTTATACCTTGAAACGTTTGTTTTCCTACAGTGAGCTTCAGCTCACATGGTCAAATTTTAACACAATGAAGCATGATCGCATGATTTTTTAAATTATGAACCAAAATACATCATGTTAAGTTATAATTAAAATGATAATCATGAAATCAAAAAGGGTTAAAATAATTGATTATCTACAGAAAATATTTTTTTTAAAAGAATCTTCGCACAATCTTCCAAAAAAAATCTCAAAATTGCATATCTTGGGAAATTTCTCAAAAATTATACTGTTTACATACTATTTTTCTAACATTTGTAAAGGAGTTATATATTTTATTAACAAGAAACACAGTTTATAAAAATTGACCAGCTAGTTTTGCATAACAGTCTCTTGAACATGTATACCCCCATATTGTTGAAATAAAGTTTTACAAACTGTTTTTCCAAACTTTAGAAAAATTAAATTGTACCAAATAGACACAGTCTAACAGTAGAGTAAAATTAAATACTCAACCAAACTGTATTATATACATATTAAAAGTTTGTTCCTAACTGGCAAAACATATAGAAATGAGTGCAATAGCACCCCCCCCCCTTTTTTAACCGTTAAGTAACCCCCCTTCCATGCAGTTTTTATACATACTTCTGGCTTTCCTCTCCTTTTAAAAAAATGAACTATATGTGCACTGAAGTCACCGAACCATTCTTGTATAGTTCATTAAATCAAATACATGTCATCTTCAATGACCGTCCGATCAATATCATCGATGTGCGCCAAAATTATAACCGATGTCAGTGAGCATGGGACCATATACTTTCTTCTATGAATGATTATACATAAAAATAGTTTTTGCATTAAAAATATCAAACGAAATTGTAATGGAAAAGTCTTCAAAAAAATCTGTATACAAATTTTTCTACTTATTTATTCCCGCTAATTACAGTCTATATATGTACATGTTTGATGTCGAGCTTGTAACTCTATAGTAGAACTATACAGTTTTCAGAAAATGAAATAAACAATCAATAACCAAAATATTGAAAGAATACAGACAGTATGTACATTCTTACATTTTACGGTCAGCAGCTGATCATGGTTTAATATTCATTGTCATTTTCTTTCACTTACCCTTTTAATTTTTATATGAATGTCCAATACCCTCACTATTATAACAGATCGGTAAATGAAACTTGTGTTTTCATTCTTTTAAGTATTTGATTCTTTTGGCGATTCCGGTCAGACTCTCTCCCACCATCATCTCACCGTGACCAAGGATACCCACGCCCCGTGGATACTTTATTCCTCCTACAGGAATGATGTACCTTAGGAATCGCCCGTCTCTGTCCAGTATGTGAATCTTGTCACCATTATAATCTGTAACGATGACGTGACCGACACAATCAGTAGCTACCGTAGAAGATGTAACACCAGAATACGAGTACCGGAATATTCCCAATCTATCGACAGCAATTACGGCCTTTTTCTTCCAGTCAGTTACAACGATGTCCCCGTTGACATTTTCAGTGACATAAAATGCTTCTTTGTACAAAGGTTCGCACTGCCAGTCGTACTGGATTTCCTGGAGCACGGTACCGGCACTGCTGTATCGGACGACTTTGGACTGATCGTTTTTATAGAGACAGACCAGTAGATCACCGGACGCAGTGCTTGTGACGCCACATGGCATCCAGTCCCCGGTAGTGAACATCGTCACCACAGTGTCAGTGCCTGATATCATTCTCACGGCTTTTTTTAATGTATCACTGTACACTACTTTTTTGTTGTTCATACATAAGTAAAAACCTCTACAAGTAATGCTGACGGTGTGGTGGAGGTGTTCCTGGAGATCAAACAACTTCAGTTCTGTGATTGGTCCTCCCATCCACACTTTGTTATCGTCGGTAACGGCCATGTCAAACAGACGATTACTTTTTTCACTAGCAGGGAACCCAGTGTCTATAGCAGAAGTAACTGTCAGTACATCTAGTATTTTTCTACCCGACGACTTCTTTTCCTTTAATTTGATTTCCAAATATTCATCTATTTTACGTTCAAAGGATTTCGGAAACAAATATTGCGAGACCTCACTAAAAATTTTTTCTTTCTCAATCACTGGTACAAAAATCTGTAATTCTGTAAAGTTCTTTGATTTTTGTAATTTGGTTGTTTTAGCGTTCATTTCATTCACTTTCCGGATCATTTCTTCAAACTCTTTCTTTTGTTTCTGTAGTACAGCCTGGTGTTCCTTTTGCATGTCATCAAGTTCCTGGTGAAGTTTCTCCACAGTTATCTCGATCTGTTTGATCCTCTCTTCTCCCCGTGCTGTAACTTCATCTTTCCTCAGCTTGTACATCGAGGATATCGAGGACAACAGCTTCGTAGTGTGATCCAGAATTCTTTCTAATTCATGTTTGGATGACTGAAGTCGATCATTTTCCTTCGTGATCACTTTAATAAGTTCTTCAATTTTATCAGACAGCTCGGACATTTCGTGGGATTTGTGCTTGATAGAAACACAAAGCATGCATATCGGAGCATCGCAAGTTTTACAATATGCGGAACAATCGTTTTGAGGATGAGAATCACAGTGACATGTGTCGTCATCATCCTTGCTGGTGTAATCTACAATGTCATGGCCGTTTTTAGATTTGACGCGTAGATGTATAGGGACACATGGGTCACAGAGATTGACCCCACATCGTCTGCAGAAAAACGAGACTGGCTGCTGACACAGATCACATTCCAACAAATGCTGGGCTTCATCTCTAGATGCCATCATTACAGACTGTGTGCACCCTGTAAACATTGTTGTCAGAAATGTATATAATCTCATAAATATTTTTAGAATACTTGCATGAAAATTAAAGATGAACAATCCATGAAGGATATCGAACCGTTATATACATATCAAATCTATATTCGCACAAATGCTTGTGTGGTTTTTAGCTCACCTGAGCTGAAAGCTCAAGTGAGCTTTTCTGATCACATTTTGTCCGTCGTCCGTCTGTCCGTCCGTCCGTCCGTCCGTCTGTAAACTTTTACATTTTGAACTTCTTCTCTGTAACCACCTGGCCAATTTCAACCAAATTTGGCACAAAGCATCCTTATGGTAAGACAAATATAAATTGCAGAAATGAAAGACCGATCTTTATTCAAAGCGGAGAAAATCTCGAAAGTGTAAAAAAAAGGAAGGGCATTTTTAAAAATCTTCTTCTCAAGAACTACTGAGTCAAATTCAACGTAATTTAGCCTACATAATCCGTATGGAAAGGAAAATGTAAATTGCCAAACTCATGGGGTAATTCTGTTTCAAATTTGAGTAATTTACGAAAATAATAACAAAGAAATTGGGGGTCGATCAGTTTATAACTTCGGGTTCGGTATTTCGTATATCGAAAACGAGGTTTTGTTTAGAGCAGCCATGTTCACGCACGAAAACTGGTCAAACTGACAAAGATGAATTTGCTTGTTGTGCAACAGTTTACGTGCGAAGGGAATATTTGAAACTTGCAAAATATATTTGTGCCGATTTTTTGAAGTAAATTGAGGTTTAATGTTTCAATGCGTTGACATGTTCACTTGTCACGATGGTTTTAGCTTGTTTTGATTTTAGTTTCATTTTCGTTAATTATGCCTTTTAACTTGAGTGGAACTATCGCCTGTATTTTGGAATATTTACGTATCAAATCAAACATAGACTTCGGTAAATCAGACAGCTGATTGTTTACCAGCGCAAAATGAACAAAATCTGATGCATTAACAACATATCGTAAAGTAAAATTAATTTTGTACTATTCATTTTATTCGTATTTCGGTACGATCTCTATGTAATGGTTGAATAATGCAACGTGATTTGTTAAGATGCTCAGCATCTTCACTAATTTTGATAGTTTTTTAAACACAAGTAAATAAAAACGAAGTCTTTTAAACAGTTGCCATAGTTCTGACACATTATTATGAGGATAAAAGCATCGTTGTTCTTAAAAAAATATTGCAGTGGAAAAGCATCTTTGTTTGTAGCCATTTGTTCTTTCTTAATGAAGATGAGAATAATGGATGGGCCTTAATACAATAGAGCGATATGCCTGTCAATACATTGATTAGAATTATCATGTTACAACATAATTCAGTTTTATAGTTTATTCATCAGTCAAGTAAGGTTATGAAACGTCATACAAGATGAATTCACGCTAGGTAAATGACAATCATTTATAATGGAGAATACCAATTCAATTTTTTAATGTTTTTGATTCGAGAATGAGCGCAATGAGGTACAATTTTCTTCTTTCACATATAGGAAAGTGGGGGGTGGCTAAAATAAAGGGAACTGGAGGTTAATCGTGAACCCTTACCAAAAATTTAGTTAAATATCTTGCATATGATTTTTTTTCGGTAAAATTTGGATACTTTATGAGGTTTTTTGGTTATTCTACCGAAGGGCCATATGGCACAATATTCTTTGAATTGCCCATATAAAGTCATTTTTGCTCAGGTGAGCGATGTGGCCCCATGGGCCTCTTGTTTTTCTTGATTTCCCAAGTCTCTTATTTGAATACATGATTTTCTTTAAATATTTTATCAGAGTAACTGAAAAAACTGTTTTGTTGCAAACAAGATATTACCTTCAAAGTTGTTTTTAATTCATGCATGGTAAAACCATTAATTTTAATGATTAAAGTAAAAAAAACTTGTTTCCTTTTCTTCCATAAAAAAATGTTTTAAAAGTAGATTTTCTGGTGTAAGGGAGATAACTCCAGTTGCCTGTATACTTGATCAAATTTGATATAGCTTTCCTCACATTTGTAACAATTATTGATGCCTTCTATGGATTTATGATAAACAAATGAACGTTATTCTATTCACACGATGTCTAAAAGATTATATTTTACAAATAATACCTCACCATAGATACCTTTAACAAGATAGGACGGTGTCAGTGGGACAAAGGTTACTGCTTATACATGCGGGGTGCATACACGACATGTCATGTCATGTTACATGAAAAAAAATTCTCCAGATTAATTAAAAGAAAAATGCTTATATATAGTTGGTTATCCTTTATAATTTGAAAAAAAAACATCCAGGCGCATTTAATTAAAAAACATCGTTTGTACACGTACATTTATCATATTCAATATCACATGTATTCTAATGCAAAATGTCTGTATACCATGTTCAGAACATTTTCATAACATTTTAATTTTCTCTTAAAACTATGTTCAAAACTATGTCTGAATATAATAGTCTAGAAAAAATTTACTTACAAAATGCACATCAATTCCAAAATAAACGTAACGAAATCCGTTTCTTAATTATAAAATAATAAACGGAAAAATTCAACTTTCGGTTTGTCAACGATCCTGAAACACCGATTGTGCCATTCGGGCATTGATGGTCAATGCACTTCCTGTTTAAAGTATAAACTAGACATGCAGCAACGGAGGGATTGAATTGGGGGATCGCCACCCACCCCCTTCCCAATTTTTTTTAACCCTGCCTTTTTCTCATAGTTAAGCATATAAAGAGTGTAATTTTAGTTGCGTTTACATTGTCATTGGAAACAATGGGCGCGCTTGATTTAGCTTAGCTGGGTGTACACCAGTGTACACTGGTGTAAACATTTTGTATTATATACCAAGTGCACTTAAATGGTGTAGTGTACATGGTGTAGAGAAGTTAAGAATAAATATGGCAGAAAAGGGTGCAGTTTTAACAGAGAATCTGATGTTCAGCGACAATTCAAAGCTTTTTAAAATGGAATTTGCTATATGCGAGTTTATACTTCAAAATTTCAGTTTTTTAATTTTAATTCTTTAAAATTGTCCGATATTCATGCCGACGTGAATCCTTTTTTTTTACTTAGATTTTCCCTATTACAATAAGTTGTGATTAAGACTATGGACTCGGTATTCTGTTATTAAACTGTGAAAAAAAAATCTAAATAATATATAAAACACCGGATTTGAACGTGGCAACTAATCTTTGTATTAAATATCATAAGCCCGAGAGAGAAAAAATCCCGTCCACTCCTAAGGTAGATCTATGGGTTATTTGTTGACCGTCCACTCTAATATGTTGACCATCCACACTAAGGTAGATCTATGGGTTATTTGTTGACCGTCCACTCTCCTAAGGTAGATCTATGGGTTATTTGTTGACCGTCCACTCTCCTACGGTAGATCTATGGGTTATTTGTTAACCATCCACACCAAGGTAGATCTATGGGTTATTTGTTGATCGTCCAATCTCCTAAGTTGATCTATGGGTTATTTGTTGACCGTCCAATCTCCTAAGGTAGATCTATGGGTTATTTGTTGACCGTCAATTCTCCTAAGGTAGATCTATGGGTTATTTGTTGACCGTCCACTCTCCTAAGGTAGATCTATGGGTTATTTGTTGACCGTCCACACTAAGGTACATCTATGGGTTATTTGTTGACCGTCCACACTAAGGTAGATCTATGGGTTATTTGTTGACCGTCCACTCTCCTAAGGTAGATCTATGCGTTATTTGTTGACCTCCACTCTTCTAAGGTAGATCTATGGGTTATTGTGGACCGTCCACTCTCCTAAGGTAGATCTATGGGTTATTTGTTGACCGTCCACACTAAGGTAGATCTATGGGTTATTTGTTGACCGTCCACACTAAGGTAGATCTATGGGTTATTTGTTGACCGTCCACTCTCCTAAGGTAGATCTATGCGTTATTTGTTGACCTCCACTCTTCTAAGGTAGATCTATGGGTTATTTGTTGACCGTCCACACTTAGGTAGATCTATGGGTTATTTGTTGACCGTCCACTCTCCTAAGGTAGATCTATGGTTATTTGTTGACCTCCACTCTCATAAGGTACATCTATGGGTTATTTGTTGACCATTCAGCCTCCTTAAATGATGGACATTTTCCATTTATAAGCAATATATACTATGCTCATGTTTTATAAAGCCAAGGCTAGGTTAATTGACAGACAATCAATAACAAAAAGTTCGACATGGTTAGTTAATTGACTACGAAGTTTCTTGAATTATATTCAGTTGTTAGACCTATCTCATTTGCAAAATGTTTAAGCTTGGGAAAATTTCGAATTAGATTTTTCTTTCATAGATTTTGCATAAAAAATATAATGGTACTAATTGTTTTCACAGAATTTGCATATAAATAAGGGCAATTAGTCCAAAATTAGAGCACGTTTTTGTGCGCAATAAATACACAATTTTTTCAATGGGTTGCACTGTAGCTCCCAGGTCGTCCATCCGAATTTTTTTCAGACAGGGAGCTACAGACTATAAAGTAGTCATGTTGTATTTTTTATCTAATAAAATGAAATATATCGGAAAGGACACTGTGCACAACTACACATTGAGTCTTTATTATCGATAAAGTTTCGTGAACTTTAATTTTGCAATTAGATGAGCTGCGCCGAGAAACTGTTTCAGTGTTACATCTTTAATGAAACGTACAAAATTCCCGGGAAAATAACGGAATAAAGAGACATAATTTTCATAAAATTCTTTAAATCGTTTAAACCCATTTGAAGAAATAACCAACAACCCCCAACTCCCCCCCCCCCCCAAAAAAATAACCAAAAAACAAAAATACATTGTCCACCTGATTTACTGAAATGCATTTAGGTAGACCTCCAGGAATACGATATACCTATTTTTTTGTTTCCCTCAACCCATTTCAGACAGAATATCTAGTACCATCCAAATTTCTGCAGTTACAAATTTAATAGTTATAAAATCATAAAATTAAAAAAAAAATTTCATTAGCAATAGAGCTTAATAGAGCTTAATCAAATATGGTTTATAATTCATACTGCATGTAAAAACAATTATTTTCGCGTTGAAATGTAAAACCAAGTGACAAAATTGAATAGTTTTTTTTAGCAATCACCTATTATGCAATATAGTTCACAGGCGCTTGAGGACAGGACCGACCCCCCCCCCCTCCATCCATCCCCACACCCCCAAGTATCTTAACCCCCGGGACTTTACTCATTTTTTCTTTAAAAATTGACCTAATTTACCTAATAAATGTATTTACATGGGCATGACAAGCAGATATTCAGTGAGGGGAATTATCGGGCTACGACATATAAGGTCACCGTTTTTACCTGTAGATGTAGTTTGATAGCACATTTCAACAAATATTCATCGGCAGTACCTCTCAACTGGCAGACGAAGTAAGCAACCCTGTGTAGGGGATATTTTTTTTTTCAAAATCTTTGTTTTAAGTAATTTGGTGCAATGATTATATACATAAGATTATAAATATGTCATATAAAGATAATTTAAAGAAAAAAATGAGTAAAGTCTCTGGGGTCTAGATACTTGGGGTGGGGTGGAGAGGGGGGGTCGGTCCTTTCCTCAAGCACCTGCGATATAGTTTTTAAAAAATTGTGCAAGTAGTCCAACCAAGTCATACTTGTCCAATACCCAATACTGTTATTGTAAGAGATTGATAAATAACATTGACATGTCTTCACTCTTCTAAGTACTTGATTTTTTTGGCGATTCCGGTCAGACACTCTCCCACCATCATCTCACCGTGACGAAGAATACACACGGCATGTGATCTTCTATCCCTCCCTCAGGAATGATGTACCTCAGGAATCGTCCGTCTCTGTCCAGCACGTGAATCTTGTCCCGAGGAAATTCAGTAACAATGACGTGACCGACAGAATCAGTGGCATGAAGAAGGTTTAAATAAAATGTTCGAGTACGAGTACCGGAATATGCCCAATCTATCGACAGCAATGACTGCTTTTTTCTCCCAGTCAGTTACTATGATGTCCCCGTTGACATTCTCAGTGATGTAATTCGTCTGTTTGTACAGAGGTTGACACTGCGAGTCGTACTGGATTTCCTGGAGCACGGTACCGGTACTGCTGTATCGGATGAATTTTGACTGATCGTCTTTACGGAGACAAACCAATAGATCACCGGACGCGGCGTTTGTGACGCCGTATGGCTTTCAGTCCCCGGCAGTGAACATCATCACCACAGCGTTGGTGTCAGATATCATTCTCACGCTTTTATTTCCAGTGTACACCACTTGTTTGTTGTACATACATAAGTACATGCCGTATGCAGTAATGCTGATGGTGTGGTGGAGGTGTCCCTGGAGATCAAACAACTTCAGTTCTTTGCGATGTCCTCCCGACCACACTTTGTTATCGTCGGTAACGGCCATGTCAAATAGACGATTTTCATTCTCTTTATTAGCAGGGAACCCAGTGTCCATAACAGAAGTAACTGTTGGTACCTCTAAAATTCTTCTACCCGATAGCTCCTTTTCGTTGAATGCATTTTCCAATAGCGAAGTTTTCTTTTCCTACAATTTATCAACGTATCCGAAAAAGTTTGGGAAATAATTTGCATCTATTTTACACTCATAGAACGTCGGTAATGATTACAGAGAGAACTCGCTCAATGTTTCTTGTTCCTCAATGACTGGTATGAATGTCTGCATTTCTATGACGTTTTTTGATATCTGTAATTTCATTGTTTTCCCGTTCATTTCATTTACTTTTCCAATCATTTCCTCAAACTCTTTCTTTTGTTTCTGTAGTACAGCCTGGTGTTCCTTTTGCATGTCATCAAGTTCCTGGTAAAATATCTTCACGGTTTTCTCGATCAGTTTGATCCACTCTTCTCCCCGTGCTGTAACTTCATCTTTCCTCAGCTTGTACATCGAGGATATCGAGGACAACAGCTTCGTAGTGTGATCCAGAATTCTTTCTAATTCATGTTTGGATGACTGAAGTCGATCATTTTCCTTCGTGATCACTTTAATAAGTTCTTCAATTTTATCAGACAGCTCGGACATTTCGTGGGATTTGTGCTTGATAGAAACGCAAAGGATGCATATCGGAGCATCACAAGTTTTACAATATGCGGAACAATCGTGTTGGGGATCGGAACCACAGTGGCATGTGTCATCATCATCCTTGCTGGTGTAATCTACAATGTCATGTCCGTTTTTAGATTTCACGCGTAGATGTATATGGACACATGGGTCACAGAAATTGACCCTACATCGTCTGCAGAAAAACGAGACTGGCTGCTGACATTCACATTCCACCAAATGCTGGGGTTCATCTCTAGACGCCATCACTATAGACCGTGCGCACCCTGTAAACATCGTTATCAAATATGTCTTTATGTTATCAGAAATGTCTATAATTTCATAAATTTTATTAGAATACATGGATGAAAATCAAAGACGACACACAAAGGATATTGAACCGTTATATTCATATATTTACATTTTCAGTGAGTTTGCCTGTGATTTCACTACGTATCGATTTTGTACTATACAGTCTAATAGCTTCAACTGACGTATAATTTAAGCGCCAGCAGGGTTTTCTAATTTATAGTTAAATATTTGATCGTACAATAGCTGAAAACTGTATAAATATAAGTAATAAGGAATCATTCTTTAAATATTATGAGAGGATAATTTCGGTCGGGGCATGATTAAATCTAGGGCGTTATTGGATTTGATCACGCCCCGACCAAATTATCACCTCATAATACTCAGAGAATGACTCCTAGCTTATTCCTTAAATTAAATCTATATTCGTAGAAATACTTGTTTTGCTTTGGTTTGTTGTTGGGGTTTTTTAGCTCACCTGAGCTGAAAGCTCAAGTGAACTATTTTGATCACCTTTTGTCCGTCGTCCGTCTGTCCGTCCGTCCGTCCGTCTGTCTGATGGGAAGGTTAATATAAATTGCAAAAATGAAAGACCGATCTTTATTCAAAGCGGAGAAAACCTCGAAACTGTAGAAAAAGGGGGGTGCATTTTTAAAAATCTTCTTCTCAAGAACTACCGAGTCAAATTCAATGTAATTTAGCATAAATAATCCTTATGGAAAGGAAAATATAAATTGCAAAAATTATGGGCTAATTCTGTTTCAAATCAAACGCGGGCCGGGGCAAAACAAAAGATTGGCAGTTATTAATATGCCAATCTCATTAAAATTTTGAGGATATGTTACGGACCAGTATATTTGTATTCGCTGTAAATATTGCTGCAAAACAATGCGTATTTTGGAATTGACGATTGCCGATCTGCCCCGGCTTTTATTTTGCCCCGGCCCGGGTTTGCCCACCCATTTTACCAAGACTCGTGTTTAAGATAAACGGGTCGATGACAATGTTGTGCAACAGTTCGCGTACGAAGGGGATCTTTGAAACATGCAAAATACATTGGTGCCGATTTTGTGAAGTAAATTGAGGTGAAATATTTCAATGCGTTGACAGTTTTCACATATGACGGTGGTGTTAGCTTGTTTTGATTTTCGTTTCGTTTTCATTATCTATGCTTTGTAACCTGGGAACTTTCGCCTGTATTTTGTAAATTTTTACGTATCAAATCAAGCAGAGACTTCGGTAAATCAGCCAGTTAACTGTTTATCTGCGCAAATTAAGCAAAATCTGATGTATTAAAAGAGTACTAAAATACTATTCATTCTATCGGTAATTCGGTATGATCTTTTGCGTAATATTAGATTAATGCAATCTGTTTTGTTGAGATGCTTAGCATTTTCTCGAGTTTATTCATAAATTTAAATAGAGTTTAATATCGCTGACGGAAATATGTAGGTATATACATGTATATGATTCATTTTGAAAAATAAATTGTGCACTTTATTTGTTATAGTGCATGTTTCTTATGTTTAATTGTTTACAATTTCTATTTACTAACCATATTTGAGTGTTAAGCTTCGAATGACAAGCAAGATACAGAGATTTGCTCACAATTCTATGTACACAGATCTGAGGCCATTCTTTTTTTCCCACTTTAAATGCTGAATAGGAAATACCAAGTTAAAAATCTTAAGCTGAATGTAATAATTTTTAACTCATGTGAACAAAATATGACTCAAACCTAGCAGAATTGTGAGCTCTGTATCTTGCTTATAATTCTACGATTGACACTGAAATTTTGGTTGATCATTAGAAATGTCTTGCTAAATGTTAAATACTTGTACAAAAAAATTAACGGATGATATGCTGTATATAACTACTCTCTGGGGCCCCCTCTTTATACAATGAATAATGTGAAATCTACATCAATTTTGATAGTTTTTCAGACACGAGTAAATAAAAACGACACCGTTAAACAATTTCCATAGTTCTGACACATTTTTTTGCGGGGATAAAGGAATTATTGCTATTCCTTAGAAAATATTACAGCGGAAAATTATCCTGGTCTGTAGCCATTTTTATTTTTGAATAAAGATGAAAATAATGGGTGTGCCTTAGTAAAATAGAGTGATGTGCCTGTCAATACTGTAACATTGATTTTTATAGTTCTTTAACATGTCAAGTGACAACAATTTCATTCCAGTGTATTCATCACTAAAATGTGAGTAAAGTTATAAAAGTCACACAAGTTTACGCCAGGTAAACAACAGTCATTTAATTATAATGGAGAAGACAAATTAAATTTTTGAATGTTTTTAATTTGAGGAATTGAGCGGATTGGAGTACAATTTTCTTCTTCACATCTATAGGATATTTAATAAAATGCAATAACTATTATATGATATTTAAAAAAAAATACAATAACTAGTAAGTAGTTAAGGAAGAAAATGTACCTATATGTTCTCATATATTTTGATCGCTTTATAAAGTGGGGGAAGGGGGTGGGGGCAGAACGAAAATATAGGGAATTGGAAGTTAACAGTGTACCCCTACCAAATGTTAGTTTTATATCTTGCGTAGGATTTTCTTATTCTGGGTAAAAATAGTATTCCATAAAGATACAATGTCAAAGATTACGTGTATATATGCAAAAATAAGTGTAAAATTCGAATACTTTACAATATTTAATTTTTGTTATTCTACTGAGGAGCCATATGGCACAATATCTTTTGAACGCCCATTGTTGCTCAGGTGAGCGATGTGGCCCCATGGGCCTCTTGTTTTATCAAGTAAGAGTCCGATAATTAAGGAATAAGGAATCATTCTTTGAGTATTATGAGTTGATAATTTCGGTCGGGGTGTGGTCATATCCAATAAAGACCAAAGGTTTTTATGATAGATTTGACCACGCTCCGACCGAACGTATCACCTCATATTATTCAAAGAATGATTCTTATTATTTATATTATTTCCAATTTGTTTACTTTAAAACAACACTATTTTTAAAAAAAACTATTTTTTTTATATAGCACATGATATGTATTACTACGCGGCGCAGCCAATACCGTTTCTCGGTTATGCTTTAAGACACGCCAATTTTGTGTCACTCATATTTAATAAAGTTATTGAGTTTTAGGGTTCAAAATTGATTCGTAATGTTATCACAGACAAAGACAGTTGAAAATGTAAAATATTACCTCTTATTTTAATACTTTCAATAGTTCTTTTTGCATTTTTTCAAAGTGACTGAAAAAATTATGTTACTTGCAAACAAACTTATTTTAACCTTCGATGTTGTTTTTGATTAATGCATCATAAAATTATTTGATTATTAAAGTCAAGAAGGGTCTGGTAATTTTTTCCCCATAAAAATATATTGTGTCATAAGTAGATTTTATAGTGTAAAATTTTATGGTGTAAGAGAGATAACTCCTATCCAATATTTTCACCTCACCAGTGGTTACCTGCATTTATCTGTCTTCCATTTGATATAGCTTCTTTACATATCACAGATGTCCTTTTAATAATTATCATATGCATAGTTTAGAGCTGTACTTCATTTCCGGGGTAGTGAACCATGCATTATTAGGGTCAGTATCAGGGTTCTCGATTTTGATTTTTTGATCTTAAAAAAGATAAAGACCAGGAAGCAATTTCAGACTTACTTAAAAATTTCTGCAGCCATAAAATGATTTATTTTCAGAAAATAACGATTGAAATTTGGGATTAACAACGTTATATCAAGACAATTTTAATTGCACTCAATTTTGCCAGTGTTTTCAAGCAATATACTTTAAGACAATGTACAATTTTTGATTTAAGTCTAAGATTGCTTCAGGATCCTGGGGCTTTGTGTTATCGTGTATAGTTAATAGACCTCTTGTATGAAACAATCGCCTGTGTATCACATGTACTAAAATGCCAAATGCCATATGCCTGTATACCATGTTCAGAACATTTTCATAACATTTTAATTTTCTCTTAATGTCTGAATATAATACATGTAGTCTAGAAAAAAATTACGTACAAAATGCACATCAATTCCAAAATAAACGAAATTCGTTTCTCACAAAATATTAACTCAAATATTTCTAGTATTCCTACAATACCTGCTCTTTACCATGCTATTTAACTATTTATATATTGATATTTTAATGAAAAAAAGTTATTTATAGTAGAAAAACCCAAAATCATTTTTATTTTCACTTATACTTTAAGTTTCATATAAAATTTTTCTGGTTTTCTAATCATATGTGTTATTATAAACATGATATTTTAGATTTGCTAATATACTTAAGATATACTTTTCTTATACTTCCTTTAATTTTACATACTGTCCTTAAATATACTTTCCTTCCAGTTTGTAACTTTAGACATGTGTCATGGTGTGAAATTTAATCTTTTGGACATTTTGTAATAATTGTCCACATTTACTTCAGGCACGTTTCTGTACTTCGTCGGACAATATGTAAGTTTTTTTTGTTTTTGTTTTTTTTTTTTGCAGAAACCTTAAATTCTTATTTTTGAAAATTATGTTAACTTTCTGAATTCCGCATTGCCAGAATAAGAGGTGATGCACTGTCAGATATAAACAGATATTCCTTAATTGACCTCTGTGTAACAGTTCATAAGTTAACATGTATTCTTTCGTCTTATATTTACCCGCCGAGATATACATACAAAAGTTTCATAAAATTCTTTGAACCTCAAACTCAAATAACCGTCGGACCCCCCCCCCCCCCCCTGGAAAAAATTTTCTGGATCCGCGCATGAAGTTGAATATAATAAGATTACTAGGCACAGCTTTAGAGTCAAACAATCTTGTTGATTTCAATGAGCCATGACTGAATGACCAACAATTAAATAGACAAGCCTACGTACGTCATATTTCATATTCTCACATCTACAAAATGTCCAAGGTCTTGTTAATTAAAATAACTTCAAACTGTTTTAATAATATATTTCTCCCCCATGATCCAACTGCAAAGGAATGTCATCACATGTACATTTATTATGAATTAATGGGTTATCTGCATTAGAAAAGATAACATACAAGATGTTGTTTACACTTTATTGCACCAATGGGCTCACTGCCTCAGCAGTATATATTCAGCGCTGAACCATGAAAACGCAAGAGCAAGGCAATCGGTTTCCTGTACACACAACAGCTTAACACTATATCTATACTTATAAATTTAGACATTTTGCAAATAAACTACAAAATGCCTGCACCAGACTGAGTAACTGTAATTATTGTGAAATTAATCAAAAACCTACTTTCATTTTCGATAAACAGGCCCGAAATAGCAAAACTGAGAGGAAGGTGGTGGACACGCTTCGGCGGATCCAAGTCAGCGGTAGTTTGCATCAAAATATACTAGACTTTGACCCGTGCGTGCACGGGTTGACATTGCATATGATATAGGAATAATCTAATATTATTCAAATAGAATAATCTAACTGTGTCTCGGGACAGGCCTTCACCACAGTTAAAATGCCTCCCATATCACCCCTGCGAATGTGTTCGGAATGTTTTCTTTATCGTTGCAAGTATGTAATAAATCCAGAGGTGCTCGAATGAAAGTTCACGAGACTTCGCCGAGATTTGTTCAGTTCCTGTGAAAATTCGAGCGGAAGTATAAGTGTTCGGATAATATTCTCAAAATACGTAAGTACTGGCCGTTTTTCATATCATATCTTACTTTGATTTATGTTAAAACATGAAAATCCATTAAGATATATGTCTTATTTCATCATCTAGCGGTTATTTTAACTAAACGATGATATTCAGAAAAGAGTTATCGTTCGTGTTCAACAACTCTACACGTGGTTGAAAATGTAAACATTGGGTTGCTTGATAAAATAATAGCCATGTTTTATGCTTTTAGTGTGCAATACCATGCTTTTTAAAAAAAGAATTGATGTCTGTTTTGTATAAAAACTTAGTATATCGAGTCATTTTCAAGTAACATTCTGCATAAAATAGTATAGTCTGCTTTACTATTGATGCTATTACTAGGTCAGGCGCGGATCGAAAATTAATCCTTAGAGCAGATCGATACTAAGCATGTTAATTGTTGCAACATCAGAAAAAACCTATATTATCTATTGTCACATTTATTTCTAGAACTCATTTTATCGACCAATTAATGAAGATAAAGTTTAAAATCAATAAACGTCTAAAGTTTATATTTGATTACAAGTACCTAGATTCTAGGAAATAGACTATAAACACGAGGCTCGATTTTTACTGCGAAACTGAAAGGGTCAACTAAAACCACGTGGTCTAAATTTAAATGACAATAACATTAGCAGGGGTGCATATACCCGTAATGTAGCAAAAAACTGCAGAATCGCTCCGATTTTGAGAAAATTAATGAAGCTTTATTGAAAATAACAGTCAAATTATTCATAACAAACCATTTTTGAGGTTGTAAATACATTTCATCTAAAAATTTAATTCATATTAATGAAGAATTCAACACTTTTTCACCAACGTTTTTTACTCGCTTCAAATTAACACACCATGTAGACATTCGGAACTCTCGGGATTTTTCATATCAAATGCACTGAGTTAGAGTTATCTCCCGTATTTTCTTTGATGAACAGAATATATACATGTAGCAAACTATTAATGAACATTTACACGTATTTGTATTATCGTTTCTGAGTTTTTCCATGCAAATGTGATATTGTGGAAACATAAACTAAAGAGCCTCCCATGATTTAGCGTGAATGTAATGCACATGCGCAAGATTGTAAAATCCAAAAAATCTAGATGATTTCCGGATTTTTAAAAGGAATTTTCGTTGATTATTTAAAATTAGCGAAGCTTGATTGAGAAAAACTAAAAACAAATTGGTAATCTTCAAGTACCAATTATGTTTAAAATATATAAAACAAAAGACAGTACTCTTCCGATTTCTCGGTATTAAAGCCCAACAATTCGAGTCTATTATTTTAATATAGTAGTATAGATACTTGGAATGAAATGATATTGAATGATTATGTAAAGAACGAATATATTTATTGGTAACTTATTTAGAGTATACATAGAAATTAAGATTTGACAAATGTTGAAAAAATAAAATGAGCCAATTCGTTTCTTTAGTTTGGATGGATAGAACGCTTGTCAAGCACGACCTCTGGTGAGAGAATGGGATAGAACTGGTAACCAAGAACTCGGGTTGACTACAAAAAGTTAATAATTTAAAGCGATTTTAGTTTTTATGGAAAACACTTTTCAGAACGGTATGCCCCAGGAACGCGGGATGACTAATTAATGTCAAGGCGGAAAGTGTAGAGCGAGTTAACCATCGGGTTGATACTTTGGATCTGACAACTTTGGTTTAAAATAAGCAAATAAATATGTCTACACTATCGTTTTTTGTTGTTTTTAATTTTTTTTAATTTCATACATATTTGTACCATGACAGATTGGTAGTAAACCTTAGGCATTAATTTGTAAACAATGAACAAATTTGTTATGCATAAAACGGGGAAGTCGAATAAAGGGGTGGGGGGCCATTTTTGAAAACCCATCTTTTATCTAAAATTATCATTTAAAACAGTGATAAAAATTATAATATAATTTGACCTAAAGAACAAAAATTAAAGATTCGACGCACTTAATACCTACTCACCGGTTTGAAATAAAATAATAAAAGTTTTTTTTTCATTCCTACAACAAAAAGAATTAACCTAAAGGCATATACCATCAATTTTAGTTTAGATTTTTCACCCCTGTCCGCTCCTCTTAATATCCAGCCATACAATTAGTTTTTTAGCTCACCTGAGCTGAAAGCTCAAGTGAGCTTTTCTGATCACATTTTGTCTGTCGTCCGTCCGTCCGTCCGTCCGTCCGTCTGTCTGTCTGTAAACTTTTCACATTTTCGACATCTTCTCCAGAACCACTGGGCCAATTTCAACCAAACTTGGCACAAAGCATCATTAGGCAACGGGGATTCAAAGTTGTGAAAATTAAGGACCACGCCCTTTTACAAGGGGGGCTAATTAGAAATAAATGAAAATTTTCGTGAAATTTTCAAAAATCTTCTTCTCAAGAACCATTTGGCCAGGAAACTTATGTGGAAGCATACTCAGGTAGTGTAGATTCAAAGTTGTGAAAATCATGACCCCCTGTGGTAGGGTGGGGCCACAATGGGGGGGTCGACTTTTTACATAGGAATATATAGAGTAAATCTTTAAAAATCTCCTCAAAAACCAATTGGACAGAAAAGCTGAAACCTGTGTGGAAGCATCCTCAGGTAGTGTAGATTCAAAGTTGTGAGAGTCATGACCCCCGGGGGTAGGGTGGGGTCACAATGGAGATCAAATTTTTACATAGGAATATTAAGAGTAAATCTGTAAAAATCTTCTTCTCAGAAACCAATCAGCCAGGAAAGCTGAAACTTATGTGGAAGCATCCTAAGGTAGAGTAGATTCAAAGTTGTGAAAATCATGACCCCCGGGGGTAGGATAGGGCCACAATTGGGGGGGGGGTCAAATTTTTACATAGCAATATATACAGAAGAGTCTTTATAAATCTTTTTCTCAGAAACCAATCAGCCAGGAAAGCTGAATCCTCAGGTAGTGTAGATTCAAAGTTGTGAAAATCATGACCCCCAGTGGTAGGGTAGGGCTACAATAGGGGGGGGGCGAATTTTTACATTTGAATACATAGATTAAAGTCTTTAAAATTTTTCTCAAAAAACCAATTGGACAGAAAGGCTGAAACCTGTGTTGAAGCATCCTCAGGTAGGGTAAATTCAAATGTGTTTAAATCATGATCCCCGGGGGTAGGATTGGGTCACAACGGGGGGGGGGGGGACAAAATTTTTAAAATAGGAATATATAGATGAAAATCTTCTAAAAAAAATTTGCTTGGAAAAAGCTGTAACTTTAGTGGAAGCAACTTCAGATAGTGTAGAATCAAGTAAAGTCAAATTCGTTAAAATCAAAATCTTGAGGAGTCGGGTGGGTCCACATTGGGGATCCAATTGTACAAAGGAAAACATTTTAAATTTTCACAAAAACTGAAATGTTATCACATATGGTTTTACTTATATGCAAGCATTTTGACATATTGCTGATTCTTTAAATTTGTTTAGACTCTGGCACCTGGACGATTCTTGGGTCTCACAAGGGGTTCAGAGTTTGATGTAGGTTTATCTACCATATATAAACATTTCTGGGGGATCTTGTTGAGAACTACGAAGCTCAACATGTGATATGACTATAAAATCATCCTGTTAGAGATGGGACTTGATTATAAACATAAGAATATCCAAGGGGAAATGGATTTTTATTTTTACAGGATCTACATGCATTCTATTACATTGTCCAGATATTTCAAATTATGACTCCATTAAGTTGATTTAATTATACCTATTGATACTCAGGTGAGCGATGTGGCCCATGGGCCTTTTGTTATTTTTATTTTAAAGAATATGTTAAAAAGCAATTAAGAAAATTAAGAAAAAAATTGGATACAATATATACAGCAATGAAATATATGAATTAAATAATTTCCACCTCCTTCGCATCAAAAGACATTAGTTTCTGCTTACAACGCTAATACCCTTGTATCTCTGTAAGTAAACTCGGCTTCAAAAATCCTTCTACTTTCGGTCATACGTGCACAGTGAATGTTCCAGTTTGCATTCATTCACATGTTGCATAACAAGGTGCATGACGTCCAAACGGCCATAATTAACAGGACAGTTTTACACCATGTTTAATAACTAACGCGTAACCTGGCAAATTAGAACTGTTTTGACCACTCTACATGTAGTCAATGAATGACGCACCAACTGATAGGAAACAAGTATTCCTTTTAAAGGAATGATCGGCAATAATGATATATTGATAGCTAGAAGCAATCAACATGATCAGTTTGATGTAAAATAATAAAATAAGTACTGTATTTTTACAAAATATAGAATATTTTGAATCTGTACATATTATAAACCGTCAACAAATTTAATTTTTAAATAAATCTGGGAAAAGCCGTTCGTAAACTCCTTGTCTAATTTTATGTTTTTAACGTAATTATTAAATGTTAATGTATCTTCTTCTTCTTCAGAATACTGAGTAGGGCTCTTCAAAGAGCATTAACACGTATACAAAGAAAGAGTTGTATTAAAATAATTTAATGCGACTGAAAAACATTGAATGCCATCATAACTTGCTATTGAGGTCGCATTATAACGTAACCTTGTTTATAAATCAAGCCGTCTTCCTAGCTACTATTATGCAACATCAATAGATCGAGGTCAGTTCATGGAGCATCTTCTTAAGATTGAGGTAAGTTCATCGAGGTCAACTATATTATTGAATGAATCTTTCGATCGAAATTCTTACGCGTGAGACAAAATGTGCATTCTTGAATTAACAGGTCGAACTGTATTTTATGTATGTTTGCATCTCTTAAGGTAAATGAATTGAAATAAAACCGAGTAAAATGTTATATAAATACTAAACCAAACTTCAAGTTTTTATAAGAACTGCTTATGCAAGCGGAATGTGTGAGCACGTGGAAGCATTTGCCGGATGCCTCATATGGACACAACAGTGATCGGCCGAAGCCGATCACAAAAATATCCAAAGGCTCGTGGCTCTATCAGACTGAGTGTCAAATTCTGACTCAGTGGCCGGTTTTGGGTTTTTTTTTCATTGACCTATCTATTTGATGACATAACAAGCAATCATAATTAATGAAAGAAAAACTTGAAGGGTAAATCCCATATCAAACGAAACACCCTATATAAGGCCAGTGATCCTCATTTTAAAGCATCGGTTCTATTTTGTGAGGCACTATGCAATATTTCTTGTTCTGTTCCTTTTGGGACTTAGCAACGTTTCTGCTCAAAACAGCAACTCGAATATCCTCGGATCCTTGCTCGTCGACGGGCTGGCTCAAGATGGGGGATCAACAACGTCATCCAGATAACAGACGACAGGACGCCATCAATGATGCTCTCCTGTCTCGGTCTGTAGGACTTCCGGACCCAAGATTCGGTGTCGGTCTGTCTGGTGGTTTTGGTAGACCAGCTTTTGGGCACCAAAGACAATTCGGCTACGGGAGATCACATGATTGTAAGTTGATTTCTATTTCCCAAAACAACAAAATCAGTTATAAAATTATTTATTTTGTTCACAAATTTTACAGCATCATTTTAGAAAAATAAATCAGATTAAAAACTTGGGTTTCTTTGGATTTCATTATAATCCATTTTTTCTGTTTCTCAGGGTAGACGACAAACCGAAAGGACTTACTTCCCCTGCATTACCAAACGTATTGAATCATGGAAAATTTTTGGAAACGAGAGACTTTTTTCTTCATAAAAGTGTGAAGAAATATATTCTTATGTGCCAATAGTTGACATACTTTAGATGTTCTGTGAAAGACTAGTTTTAGAAAACTGATTTGCAATATAGTTTATACTTAATATGAATAGTGTTAGTCTTAGTTATAGTGCTCAAAATACAAGTATAATTAAATACTGTACATTAATAGTCGCGTAGAATGAACTTATTTAGAGAAAAAGTATTTTTGTAGTTTCCACCGTTACTTTATTATTGTATATACATTGTCTATATCTATCATTATATCATATCATGTATCATGACCTATAACATATTTATTTGTGTCAATACAGATATAAAAATTTGTGTACATATGTTGTCCATATCTATCATTATATCATATCGTGTATCATGAAGTTGTGTGAATATCCTACATACCCAATGCCTGTTCGTTATCAAATACAATAATTTTTCACTACGTGCATATGTTTATTTGAATATTTTTTATATACGAAATGAATTTCTGTTTTAAAGAAAAGATCTTTCTTTTTTGTGTGTGTGTGTGTGTGTGTGTGTGTGTGTGTGTGTATATATATATATATATATATATATATATATATATATATGATCATTCTAATAGTGTGTTAGATTTCATATGCAAAAATTGAATACACGCTCAAAGTTAATTATATGTTTAAGGAATAAGGAATCATTCTTTGAGTATTATGAGGTGATAATTTCGGTCGGGGCATGATCAAATCCAATAAAGCCCGAAGGGCTTTATGATAGATTTGATCACGCGCTCTGGGCGACCTCGTGTGACGTCACGTCAACAGGACAACCACATTAGACTTGTGCATCTGAGAAATCGTTTCCAGACAGCAAGTTTGACTGCCCGTAGCATTCCAGGGCTTCGACCAATTAGTCCAAGAACTGTGCGTAATCGTCTGCGCGAGCAAAACATCAGACCAAGACGTCCAGCGGTGCGCCCAGTACTGCTTCAACGTCATCGTATCGCCAGACTAGCGTGGTGCACACGACATCTGCGATTTAGAATACAGGACTGGGCCAATATTCTGTTCACTGATGAATCCAGATTTCATTTGGATAGCAGTGACGGCCGTTGTAGGGTGTATCGTCGCGTTGGGGAGCGTTACCAGGACGCTTGTGTTGTGCAACGTCGACAATTTGGTGGAGGTAGCGTTATGGTGTGGGGTGGAATATCAGCAAGTGGAAGGATCCCTCTACAAATTGTCAATGGAAATCTCACCGGCGTACGCTATCGAGATGAAATTATTCAGCGTCATGTGATACCCTTCATACAGAGACATCAAAATCACATCACTGAGATCTGCAGCAAGACAACGCAAGGCCACACGTTGCACGTGTAGTCAGGGACTTGTTTGTTCAACAGAATGTCGATGTCTTGCCTTGGCCAGCTGTTTCCCCCGATTTGTCGCCGATTGAGCACGTCTGGAATGAAATGGAAAGACGTTTACGCCGTTTACCAAATCAGCCAGTGACATTGGCTGATTTAGGCCAGGCTTTAACCAACATCTGGAACAACATCCCTCAAGCATTTCTGAACACTTTAGTGGCATCAATGAGGCGTCGCTGTCAAGCATGCGTGAACGCAAATGGTGGTCACACGCGTTATTAATTTTGTTAATTCAATTTCAAATAACAGTGACTTTCGAGTGTGCTGAAATTGACGTTATTTGACGTTGACATTAATGTGTTATAAGATGTTGTTACGAATACATGTGTTAACAGTATTACAAAAAATAAAATTTGTTCATTGTAATTTTTAAATGTTTTTTCATATATTAAATAATGCACAGTTTCTTTTTTCCGCTAGTATATAACAAAATGTGAATCGAGAATATCTTGGGACAGAGTATAGTTCTGGGGTTTTTGTGTGTGTATTGAACGAGTAGAAGATTTTCCCTATCTCTTAGGTGGTGGGGTTGAGCATATGAATTTTGAAACTAGGCAAGAAGATTCCCAGTCAGTTATTGTACTTGTCCACCGGCAAGTGGCTTTTAAAGTAGCCTTCAAGAAAGTGTCAAACAAATCTTCTTTTTTTTAATTTGAACAGTTAACACAATTTAGAAACTTACTAAAACGGCCGAAATATTTATACCTTGAAACGTTTGTTTTCCTACAGTGAGCTTCAGCTCACATGGTCAAATTTGAACACAATGAAGCATGATCGCATGATTTTTTAAATTATGAACCAAAATACATCATGTTAGGTTATAATTAAAATGATAATCATGAAATCAAAAAGGGTTAAAATAATTGATTATCTACAAAAAATATTTTTTTTAAAAGAATCTTCGCACAATCTTCCCAAAAAAATCTTGGGAAATTTCTCAAAAATTATACTGTTTACATACTATTTTTTTAACATTTGTAAAAGAGTTATATATTTTATTAACAAGAAACACAGTTTATAAAAATTGACCAGCTAGTTTTGCATAACAGTCTCTTGAACATGTATACCCCCATATTGTTGAAATAAAGTTTTACAAACTGTTTTTCCAAACTTTAGAAAAATTAAATTGTACCAAATAGACACAGTCTAACAGTAGAGTAAAATTAAATACTCAACCAAACTGTATTACATACATATTAAAAGTTTGTTCCTAACTGGCAAAACATATAGAAATGAGTGCAATAGCAACCTCCCCCCTTTTTTTTACCGTTAAGTAACCCCCCTTCCATGCAGTTTTTATACATACTTCTGGCTTTCCTCTCCTTTTAAAAAAATGAACTATATGTGCACTGAAGTCACCGAACCATTCTTGTATAGTTCATTAAATCAAATACATGTCATCTTCAATGACCGTCCGATCAATATCATCGATGTGCGCCAAAATTATAACCGATGTCAGTGAGCATGGGACCATATACTTTCTTCTATGAATGATAATACATAAAAAATAGTTTTTGCATTAAAAATATCAAACGAAATTGTAATGGAAAATTCTTCAAAAAAATCTGTATACAAATTTTTCTACTTATTTATTCCCGCTAATTACAGTCTATATCTGTACATGTTTGATGTCGAGCTTGAAACTCTATAGTAGAACTATACAGTTTTCAGAAAATGAAATAAACAATCAATGACAAACAGATGGTTAGAACCAATTATAAAAAAGTTACTTAAAAAAAAGTTTAACGAATACAGACAGTATGTACATTCTTACATTTTACAGTCAGCAGCTGATCATGGTTAAATATTCATAGTCATTTTCTTTCACTAACCCTTTTAATACCTTCACTATTATAACAGATTGATAAATGAAACTTGTGTTTTCATTCTTTTAAGTATTTGATTCTTTTGGCGATTCCGGTCCTACACTCTCCCACCATCATCTCACCGTGACCAAGGATACACACGCCGCGTGGTTTATTTATTCCTCCTTCAGGAATGATGTACCTCAGGAACCGTCCGTCCCTGTCCAGCATGTGAATCTTGCTCCCGCTTAAATCTGTAATGATGACGTGACCGACAGAATCAGTGGTTACCGTAGAAGATGTAACACCAAAATACGAGTACCGGAATATGCCCAATCTATCGACAGCAATGACTGTTTTTTTCTCCCAGTCAGTTACAATGATGTCCCCGTTGACATTCTCAGTGATGTAAGCCGTCTGTTTGTACAGAGGTTGGCACTGCGAGTCGTACTGGATTTCCTGGAGCACGGTACCGGTACTGCTGTATCGGACGACTTTGTGCTGATCGTCTTTACGGAGACATACCAGTAGATCACCGGACGCGGTGCTTGTGACGCCACGTGGCTTCCAGTCCCCGGTAGTGAACATCGTCACCACAGTGTCAGTGTCTGATATCATTCTCACGGCTTTCTTTAATGTATCACTGTACACTACTTTTTTGTTGTTCATACATAAGTAAAAACCTTTACAAGTAATGCTGACGGTGTGGTGGAGGTGTCCCTGGAGATCAAACAACTTCAGTTCTCTGCTCTCTCCTCCCATCCACACTTTGTTATCGTCGGTAACGGCCATGACATACAGACGAGTTTTATACTCTTCATCAGCAGGTAACCCAGTGTCTATAACAGAAGTAACTGTCGGTACATCTAGTATGTTTCTACCCGACGACTCCTTTTCCTTTAATTTGTTTTCCAAATATTCATCTATTTTACGTTCAAAGGATTTCGGAAACGAATATTGCGAGACCTCACTAAAATATTTTGGTTTCTCAATCACTGGTACAAAAGTCTGTAATTCTGTAAAGTTCTTTGATTTTTGTAATTTTGTTGTTTTCGCGTTCATTTCATTCACTTTCAGGATCATTTCTTCAAACTCTTTCTTTTGTTTCTGTAGTACAGCCTCGTGTTCTTTTTGCATGTCATCCAGTTCCTGGTGAAGTATCTTCACGGTCTCCTCGATCAGTTTGATCCACTCTTCTCCCCGTGCTGTTACTTCATCTTTCCTCAGCTTGTACATCGAGGATATCGAGGACAACAGCTTCGTCGTGTGATCCAGAATTCTTTCTAATTCATGTTTGGATGACTGAAGTCGTTCATTTTCCTTCGTGATCACTTTAATAAGTTCTTCAATTTTATCAGACAGCTCGGACATTTCGTGTGATTTGTGCTTGATAGAAACACAAAGAATGCATATCGGAGCATCGCAAGTTTTACAGTATGCGGAACAATCGTTTTGAGGATGAGAATCACAGTGACATGTGTCGTCATCATTCTTGCTGGTGTAATCCACAATGTCATGTCCGTTTTTAGATTTCACGCGTAGATGTATGAGGGCACAGGGGTCACAGAGATTGACCCCGCATCGTCTGCAGAAAAACGAGACAGGTTGCTGACACAGGTCACATTCCACCAAATCCTGAGCTTCATCTTTAGATGCCATCATTGGAGACTGTGTACACCCTGTAAACATTGTTGTCAGAAATGTATATAATCTCATAAATTTTATTAGAATACATGCATGAAAATTAAAAATTAAAGACGACCAATCGACGAAGGATATACATATATTTACATGGTCCGAGTATGATTCCCTCTATTTCTTACGGAAACTTACTGTTATATTATAGCTCTGTAGAAACTGACAGGACTAAAATCTACACACCCCGTTTATCGATTGGTCGAAACCTACAGCGACCTATAAGAAAATCGCGGACTGCACGAAATAATCATGATGATGTCAGACTCAAATTCCCATAGGAGACGATTTGGCTATTTTTTTTTGTTTAGCTAATGTACTGATACATGTACATTAACAGTAATTTAGCTAATTTAACTTACTTGTTACAATCAACTTTTTAATTTGTTAAAAGAAAGATTTAAATATAAACAATAAAATACTTTCTTTGATGATTCATGTGGGTTATGAAGGAAGCGATCACGCGGGTTATGTCAGTATTTTTTCTGCAATGTCGCCACCTTCATATCCCGCATGAATCACCAAAGAAAGCATTTACTGGTTTAAATCAAATCTATATTCGTACAAATGCTTCTGTGTTTTTTTTCTTGATTTCCCAAGTCGGCTCTTATTTGAATACATGATTTTAAAAAATATATTTTCCAGATTAACTGAAAAAATTGTTTTTGTTGCAAACAAGATATTTTAAACCTTCAAGTTTTTTTAAATTAATGCATGATAAAATTATTTAATGATTAAAGTCAAGAAGGATCTTGTAAACTTTTTTCCTTTTCCTCCATAAATAAAATTTAGTGCCTTAATTAAGTATATTTTCTGGTGTAAGGGAGATAACTCCTATTCAACACGTTGCCTATATACTCTATCAAATTTGATATAGCTTCCTCACATTTGTATTAATTACAAAACGTGCTTGCATTGATGCCTTCTGTGGATTTATGATTAACAAATGAACGTTATTCTATTCACACGATGTCTAAGAGATTACATTTCACACAGAATATTATGCACACCATGGATACCTTTAACAAGATAGCACGGTGTCAGTGGGACAAAGGTTACTTATACATGCGGGGTGCGTATATACACGACATGTCATGTCATGTTACATAAAAAAAATTCCAAATTGATTAAAGAAAAATGCTCATATATACAATTGGTTATCTTTTATAATTTGAAAAAAAAAATAATCCAGACGCATTTAATTAAAAAATATTGTTTGCACACGTACATTTATCAACTTTAATATTACATGTACATGTACGTACTAAAATGCAAAATGCCTGTATACTATGTTCAGAACATTTTCATAATATTTTAATTTTCTCTCAAAACTATGTCTGAATATCGATAATAGTCTAGAAAAAAATTACTTACAAAATGCACATCAATCCCCAAGTAAACGAAATTCGTTTCTTACAAATTAAAACGGAAAAAATCAACTTTCGGTTTGACAACGATCTTGACACACCGACAGCGCCATCCAGGCCATGTTGGTCAACATACTTCCTGTTTAAAAGTATAGGCACGCAGCAACGGAGGGATGTGTGTGTGTGTGGGGGGGGGGGGGGGCTCCACCTCCTCCCAATTTTTTAACCCTGCCTTTTTCTGATAGTTAACATATAATAAGTATAAGTCATGATGATTTTAGTTGCGTTTACATTGGCATTGAAAACAGTGTAAAAAATAAAACTGAAAGTTGATACATGTAGATCAATATCGTTTAAATTCACCCATCCCAACCAATTTTTCCTAAAACTATCAAATCTGCATCCCATAAACAGTTGACAAATCGTTAATATTGTTTACTAAACGTACAAGACTACAACAGTATATATGTTGGAATATCATAATGAGTGTGTTCCGTCGTTAGTTATTCAGTCCTAGTTTTATTAGTTTTATCTTAATCATTGTTTGTACCTGATATATTAAATCTTTAAAATCAAAGTTCTAATCTTATCTATAAAAATCTGCATGGTTATAAATTTAAAATTTGCCAGCTGTTTTTAGAACATGAGTTCGATTTTTTTTTTCTCAGTTAGATTAACTTACGTTATATAGTTTGCCAAAAAAAAAAATTAAAGATGCTTTGATGGGACAGAAATGTTAATCCCACTGCTCTAGTACTCTTTGATACCGTCTTTATTGCTGGAACAATAGAAGTGTAAATATCTATAGATTCATGTATATGTGTGATATCTGTGAATGTTCATTTTTTTTTTTTTTTGGCATTTTCTCGAATGAGTAAGAACACTTTAAGATAATTTCCCGAGAAGATGAAAATCCTGAATTTTATATTTTGAATCTGATTGAAAACAAAAACCAGCGTACTTTTTATATTTGTTCATTTTGTAAATTGCCTTGTCATTGCATTATAAGCATAGGAGAATACATCTCCCTAAACAGCCAAGTTACAGTATAACTTCTTTTAGTTTCTGGCAAGCCCTCATTTAATTTCATCGGACCATTAATTCCCTTTATCTCGTTAACAGAGCTTCCAATTAATTAACACAGAATCAACAAAATATATCCTTGCTTATTCTTTGTGTACACATACCCAGGTATAGTTCCTTGCTCTCATGTTGATTTATTTTGATTGATATATTTAAAATATCGGGTTTGAATTTTACAAAATAATTAAGCCTACATAGTAGGCATTATGAATTTTGAACATGAAAATTATCAGTAACATATTAAACGGTATAATTAATTTTTGCAATTGTTTTTCTCTGATATGTTTTTAGGAATAATTAAGATGGTTAAGGTCTTTTGATTGTCGCATGATGTCACCAGGAGCATTCCGGATTATTTTACCGTTATCGCTGTTAATACTAATGGAATATAATTCATTGTTTTGCCAACATTTCTTGATTGATAGTTGTGTTTTAAAACTTTTTGAGTTATGTTACGTGAAATGACAAAAATATTTAATAATTTAGAGAGGTTTTTGAGTTGCAGTTGCTGAATTCGATGTAAACAGAGAGAGAGAGAGAGAGAGAGAGAGAGAGAGAGAGAGAGAGAGAGAGGGAGGGGTTATAAGTATTTAATATAAGACTTGATTTATTTTCAGATTCCTTCTTCATTGAACCAAAGGGCAAAAGCACACCCTTTCCATCTTCAAGTGAACCGAACATGTATGCCCGAGACGGCATACACTTCAATAATTTAGGAAAGAGATCATTAGTCAGGAAAATCAAAGCACACCTCAACCCACACCTTGGCTTGAAAGATTATAACCATTATGAAGCTCCTTTGGAACGACCAAAGCAAATACGGTCTGAAAACAACAGACAATCCTGGACCTCATCAGGATGGGGACACATTCGACCAAAATTTGAAAGACCAAGACAACAACAGGGGAAAAACCGTGTGCGTCGACTGCTAGAAGAACTGCTAGACATTGTGTAAAGTTATTGTGCGATACGGTTGTGTATTACGGTTGTGAAAATGAACATTCTTAATACTCAGTACCTACTGGTATATATCTAGTCATTATAGGTTACAAACATTGTAATGCTATATCACATTTTTTGCTATGCACACTGTGTAAAGGTTTAATTTTATGATGTTTTTGAATATTGCGTTTTGGAATGTACATGGTCTGAGTGACCATAAGTTAGATGATGATTTTTTTAGTAGTCTAAGTAGCAAGTATGAAGTAGTATGTTTAGTAGAAACTATGTTAAAAGACTCTCCAAAAAACATTCCAGGTTATTCACCTCCATTTGTTGTTAAGTCTAAGAAAAACAAAAAAAGGGGAAGACCCTCAGGTGGAATGCTCATCTTTATTAAACCTACTTTACAGAAATTCTTTAAAAAAGTTCTTGAAAATGACTATGGTGTATGGTTCGAAACAAACTTACTTTCATACTCAAACAAAAACACCCCTAGTCATATATGTTTTTGTTATGTGAAACCATATGTAAACAAACATCTGAATCTATTTTTTTCAACCTAGAAAATGACATCTCAAAATTCAGAGTAAAAGGTGAAATTCTTATTTGTGGTGACTTCAATTCTAGAACAGGGGGGCTCCACCATTCCATCGATCATGATACAATAACAGACACTTTTCAGGAGTGTCCTCTACCAGAAATATACGAAGCAGGTGTAGCTGAACATAGAAGTCAACTTGACACCAAATCTAATCTACATGGTCATTTACTTATAGATATTTGTAAAACTTTTAGACTGTCTATTTTAAATGGAAGGTTTCTTGGAGACTCGTTAGGTTATTTTACTTTTTTTAACTCAAATGGTACAAGCACCGTTGACTACATGTTGGTATCAGGTCAGCTTTTTCATAATATCAGACAATTTAATGTACTACCACCTAATGAACTATCAGATCACTCCCTTATCAGTACTTCTATTGAGACAAATTACAACTTTTTACACAGAGAAAAATATAAAACCACTCCAAGTCCAGGAAAATATTTATGGAATAACGAATCAAAAGCCTCTTACTTAAATGCACTCCAGGACAATGAGGCAGAACAACAAATTTCCAACCTAAATAAGTTAGCTGGTTCATCAAATGTAGACACCAACATTCTTGTGGATAGGTTAACAAATATATATATTACTGCAGCAGATAAAGCTATTATTTTTCGAAAAAGTCAATTGCCATCCAAAAGGAAGTGTAAGAAAAAACCCAATTGGGTAAATAAAGATTGCTTAATATTACGCAAAGAAGTACGAAATTTAGGCCAAAAAATTACAAAAAATCCAAATAATTGTGCTTTTAAACAAGCTTATGTCACTGCAAAGAGAACTTACAATAGATTGAGAAAAACCCTCCGAACACAGTTTTTCAACTCACTTGCTAACGAAATTAATTCTTTAAATCCAAATAATTCCAGACAATTTTGGAACAAACTTAAAGAATCTAAAGCCAAAAGTGTAGATGCTACTACAAATAGCACATCAGATTTTGTTGATCATTATAAATATTTACTAAATATGCATAATCCTTTGGAAGATAGATTTGATCAAAAGATAGATAATCAGACCTTACAACAAAATAATCCCTTAGACTATCCTTTCACTTTTAACGAAATCAAACAGGGCATCGGTAAACTAAAAAAACAAAAAATCTGCTGGTAATGATTTGATTCTAAATGAATTTAGAATCAATTTAGAATTTATGAATAAAAACAAGTAGTGATATTCTATTACCAGTTTTAACAAAAGTATTTAATATCATACTGAATAATGGTAAAATGCCTGAATCTTGGAACTTATCAGTGATCACATCCCTGTACAAAAGTGGAGATCCTAATGACACAAATAACTACAGAGGATTAAGTGTCACTAGTTGTATGGGGAAACTTTTCACAAGTCTATTGCAACAACGTTTAAATAACTATCTAGAAAATAATAATTTATTTAGTCAATATCAGTTTGGATTCAGGAAAGATCATAGAACTACAGATAATATTTTCATACTCAAAACTTTAGTCAGTAAATACTTGGGTAAAAAGAAAGACAACTTATATGTATGTTATGTTGACTTTTCAAAAGCATTTGATACTGTATGGAGGTCTGCATTAATGTATAAAATGTATAAGAAAGGTATTGGTGGAAACTTTTATAAACTTCTATGTGATATGTACTCTAACACAATGTATTCATGTAAAAATAACAACATGTTGAGTGAACCATTCAGAGCCAACCGCGGAGTAAAACAAGGAGACAATTTAAGTCCTACTCTGTTTAATTTATATGTCGATGACTTTTTAAATTACTTGCATAGTTCAGATACTTTACCAGCATATTTAGATTCAATGCCTGTTAATCACAAGTTTTTTGCTGATGACTTAGTTCTAATTTCTAAATCTCCATCTGGGCTCCAACATTGTCTGAATGCGTTGGAAAAATATTGTACTGATTGGCAGTTACAAGTTAATATGGATAAAACCAATGCAATGGTTTTCTCCAGAAAAACAACAGTGAAAAATATGTATGGTTTTTATTATAAGCATAATATTGTACCTATAACAGATAAATATAAATACTTAGGACTAGTGTTTACATCAAATGGAAAGCTTAAGTTTGCCTGTGAACAACTTTCAGAACGAGCTAAAAAGGCATATTATGCACTAAAATCAAGTATACCTGGAAATAATAACCTTTCAGTTCAAGTGTTACTTAAACTATACCATTCAATGATTGTACCAATTATAACATATGGATCTGAAATATGGATCACAGACTATAAATTAGATATAAAATCCTCTGAATGTTTTCCATTTGAAAAAATTCAAAATCATATATTCAAAGATATTCTAGGTGTAAATAGAAAAGCATCAAATTTAGCAGTCAATGCTGAACTTGGTTCTTATCCAATTTATTATTTATGTTATGAAAACATGTTTAAATACTATACCAGACTAAGAAATATGGAATCAAACACCACATATAATAATGCACTTCTAGTATCAGCTTTAAAAGAAGACAAAGAGTTAACTTCAAAAAAAAGTTATACTTCATGGCAAAACAAGATTTTTAATCTTCAACAAAAATTAAACTTAACATCTTTAGATATTTCCCATAAGGATTTGAGGTTTAAGTTAAATAAAACTTTTGTTGATATGATCTTTGAACAATTGAACAAAATCTCATCCTCTAACTCAGGAAAACTTCAATTTTACAGTAAAATATTAAATTCTAACGAATACAAGTTGCAAGATTACTTAAAGATTTCCTTGAAAAAGCATGAAAGATCCCAGCTAACAAGATTAAGAATAAGTGCACATTCACTATTTATTGAAACAGGTAGATATTGTAAACCAATTATCCCTAAGGAAAAGCGTGTATGCCATGCTTGTAAATTATTAGTCGAAAATGAAAAACATTTTGTACTTTACTGCCCTATGTATGACAATCTTCGATTTCAATATTGTGATATTTTCAATGATAAATTATACTGTTGTATTGATCCTATAAAAGAAATTGTTAATCCATGTGACTATATTACTACAAAACGTATATGTATCTACTTAGATAAATGCTTTATGCAGAGAAAACACTTTCAGGAACTATGAAGTATTGTATAGAACTATTTTGCATGTTACAGCCCTTATGTAATAATATTTTCTTTTTTGTCTGTCATTTGATTTCATTTTGACTGTATGCCAACATGGTGATGTCAATAAACCATTGAATTGAATTGAATTTATTAATTTTTTTAAACGCATCATAAATGGTGAATATAAAAAGTATTATGTTTATTCATAATTATTAATTATTAAGAATATATATTTCAATTTCATTAAATATTCTAAAGACAACAGACACCCCTATGGTAATATCTTGAACAAAGTGTCAGACTGACAGTTTACAAGATTGAGAATTAATTGCGACATTCGCATCTTTTGATCTACTGAAAGTATTATATACTATACACATATATTGGCTTGCTGATCTTTACTGTGAAGTAAAACTTCAAAGCCATTTTGAAGTCCTGAAAAGTTATCTTTTCTCTTTTGAAAATCATTATGCTGAGAAATATGGATTTTATTCATTGTTAAAAAAAAGTGTCCACCAAATATGATTATATTGAAACAATAAAATTGTTAATAATTTTTTTGTAAAACTAAATATAGTAACTTAAACACTAATTTTGAATTTCATATAACGATATAAATAACTTTCCTTTTACTGTGGAATCATTTTAATTCGTGGGGGCCAATTTTCATGGATTGTGTTTTCTTGCTTATTCGTGGGGATGTAATTTCGTGGATTAGTCGGTTTTCAGTTTTATTTAAAAATATTTCTCCTTCTAAATTTGTTTTCGTCGAGGATGTTAATTCGTACGGGAGGGCTACTCACGAATATCACGAAATTTGAGCAACCATGAATTTTAATGATTCCACAGTGTTTATTTATTACTACTATTACTGCTATATCAAATTAAGTAAGCTGTTATATTATTTATGCTTATTGAACTCTGTTTTCTAAAACATTCGCGGTTCAAGGGACGGGAGAAGGGAGTTCAGGGGGGAACATTCAAACTTAAATTAACACGGTACATTTATCGAAAATAGATCTTAGACCCCCTCCCCCTTTGGAAACATCGATATCCTTCGGACTCCTCCCCCCACCCCCTGAAAATTTTTTTGAGTCAGTGCTTGAAATAATGGATTTAAATTTCAAGAAATAGAAGCCTCTTTCTTACTCTTTCAATCTCTTTCTTGTAAGTTGTAAGCAATAGGAGAAAAATAAAACTAATCCAAATTTTGGTTACCAATATATACGCATTTGAAAGAAGTAAAGTAAATTAATTTTTGCATTCATTAAAACAAATAAAACATAGATACAGTGGGCAACAATATAGTACAGTGTTAGTCAGTACTCTGTACAGTTGTGAACAGTCAAGTAGTGCTTGTCAGTACTCTACCCTGTACAGTGACGTACAGTGGGGTACAGTGCTGGTCAGTGGGTATAGGTACAATGCTGTTCAGTAGAGTACAGTAGTTTTGTACAGTAGGGTACAGTAGCTCTGTATAGCATATGTACAGTGGATTTGCAATAGAGTGCAGTGATTATACAGTTGATGTCAGCAATGTCAGTCAGTTTTCTGGAATATCAGTAGATTTTGACTTCAGTAGCGTGTTATTCATCATTCCAAATCCCTTTGAATGTTTCCTGATGATCAATACCTTTAATAGAAGGATAAAAGTTGGCCATCCAAAAAAGTAACATCAAACATCAGAAGGTTGCCGAGAATCATAATAAGGTATGTTAACCATTTTTTCGTAGGGGACCAATGTTCGTGGCTTTCGTGGATTACCTTTGCCCAGGAATTTTCATCCTTACGAACTTATATACAAGCATTTGTTTAATATTTATTAAAATTATCCCGAACTTGTTACCAACGAAATGACGTTCCCACGAACCAGGAAAATTTTGGCTACCCACGGACACTAACCCCTAGGAATAAAAATGATTCCACAGTATTAGGTCAATAATGAAAAAGGGGAAAATGAAGGATAATTTGATGATAAAATTTAAACTTTAAAAGATTTAACTCAAACAGACCGTAGGTACAGTCTTCCATTTTACAGTCAACTTATCATGGTTTATTTATTGACATGCAATTTCATCGTCCCTTTTAATTATTTTCAAATGAATGTCAAATACCCTAACCATCATAACAGGTTGATTAAAAAAAACATGTTTTCATTCTTCTAAGTATTTGATTCTTTTAGCGATTCCGGTCAGACTCTCTCCCACCATCATCTCACCGTGACCAAGGATACACACGCCGCGTGGTCTATCTATTCCTCCTTCTGGAATGATGTACCTCAGGAATCGCCCGTCTCTGTCCAATATGTGAATCTTGTCACCATTATAATCTGTAACGATGACGTGACCGACACAATCAGTAGCTACCGTAGAAGATGTAACACCAGAATACGAGTACCGGAATATGCCCAATCTATCGACAGCAATGACTGCTTTTTTCTCCCAGTCAGCCACAATGATGTCCCCTTTGACATTCTCAGTGATGTAAGTCGCCTTTTTGAACAGAGGCTGACCTTGCGAGTCGTACTGGATTTTCTGGAGCACGGTACCGGTACTGCTGTATCGGACGACTTTGGACTGATCGTCTTTACGGAGACAGACCAGTAGATCACCGGACGCAGTGCTTGTGACGCCACGTGGCTCCCAGTCTCCGGTAGTGAACATCGTCACCACAGAGTCGGTGTCTGATATCATTCTCACGCTTTTATTTCCAGTGTTCACCACTTGTTTGTTGTACAAACATAAGTACATCGTTGTGAAAGTAATGCTGACGGTGTGGTGGAGGTGTCCCTGGAGATCAAACAACTTCAGTTCTCGGCTCTGTCCTCCCATCCACACTTTGTTATCGTCGGTAACGGCCATGTCATACAGACGAGTTTTTTTCTCTTTCTTAGCAGGGACCCTAGTGTCTATAACAGAAGTAACTGTTGGTACCTCTAAAATTCTTCTACCCGATAACTGCTTTTCGTTGAATTCAATTTCTAATAGCGAAGTTTTCTTTTCCTGCATTTTATCAACGTACCCGAAATAAGTTTGTAAATAATTTGCATCTATTTTACATTCATAAATCGTCGGTAATGAATATTGAGAGAACTCGCTCAATGTTTCTTGTTTCTCAATGACTGGTATGAATGTCTGCATTTCTGTGACGTTTTTAGATTTCTGTAATTTCATTGTTTTCCTGTTAATATCATCCACTTTTCCAATCATTTCTTCAAACTTTTTCTTTTGTTTCTGTAGTACAGCCTCGTGTTCCTTTTGCATGTCATCCAGTTCCTGGTGAAATTTCTTCACAGTTATCTCGATCAGTTTGTGCCACTCTTCTCCCCGTGCTGTAACTTCATCTTTTTTCTGTTTATAAATTGAGGGTATCGAGGACAATAGTTTCGTCGTGTGATCAAGAACTTTTTCTAAATCATGTTTGGATGACTGAAGTCGATCATTTTCCTTGGCGATAACTTTTGAAAGTTCTTCAATTTTATCAGACAGCTCGGACATTTCGTGTGATTTGTGCTTGATAGAAACACAAAGCATGCATATCGGAGCATCACACGTTTTACAGTACGCGGAACAATCGTTTTGGGGATGAGAATCACAGTGACATGTGTCGTCATCATTCTTGCTGGTGTAATCCACAATGTCATGTCCGTTTTTAGATTTCACCCGTAGATGTATGAGGGCACAGGGGTCACAGAGATTGACCCCGCATCGTCTGCAGAAAAACGAGACTGGTTGCTGACACAGATCACATTCAACCAAATCCTGAGCTTCATCTTTAGATGCCATCATTGGAGACTGTGTGCACCCTGTAAACATTGTTGTCAGAAATGTATGTAATCTCATCAATTTTATTAGAATACATGCATGAAAATTAAAAATTAAAGACGACCAATCGACGAAGGTTATCGAACCGTTATATACATATATTTACATGGTCAGAGTATGATTCCCTCTATTTCTTACGGAAACTTACTGTTATATTATAGCTCTATAGAAACTGACAGGACTAAAATCTACAGGCCACGTTCATTGATTGGTCGAAACCTACAGCGACCTATAAGAAAATCGCGGACTGCACGAAATAATCATGATGATGTCAGAATCAAATTCCCATAGGAGACGATTTGGCTATTTTTTTTTTTAGCGAACGTACTGATACATGTACATTAACAGTAATTTAGCTAATTTAACTTACTTGTTACAATCAACTTTTTAATTTGTTAAAAGAAAGATTTAAATATAAACAATAAAATGCTTTCTTTGATGATTCATGTGGGTTATGAAGGAAGCGATCACGCGGGTTATGTCAGTATTTTTTCTGCAATGTCGCCACCTTCATATCCCGCATGAATCACCAAAGAAAGCATTTACTGGTTTAAATCAAATCTATATTCGTACAAATGCTTCTGTGGTTTTTTTCTTGATTTCCCAAGTCGGCTCTTATTTGAATACATAATTTTAAAAAATATATTTTCCAGATTAACTGAAAAAATTGTTTTAGTTGCAAACAAGATATTTTAGACCTTCAAGTTTTTTTTAAATTAATGCATGATAAAAATCATTTAATGATTAAAGTCAAGAAGGATCTTGTAAACTTTTTTCCTTTTCCTCCATAAAAAAAATTTAGTGCCTTAAGTATATTTTCTGGTGTAAGGGAGATAACTTCTATTCAACACGTTGCCTGTATACTCTATCAAATTTGATATAGCATCCTCACATTTGTATTAATTACAAAACGTGCTTGCATTGATGCCTTCTGTGGATTTATGATTAACAAATGAACGTTATTCTATTCACACGATGCCTAAGAGATTACATTTCACACAGAATACCATCCACACCTTGGATACCTTTAATAACAAGATAGCACGTAGTCCGAAATATCAGACGTTTTTCTGGCTTTTTTAACGATTTTGATAGTTTACTTGCCAGGAAAAGTAAAATATCAAAATCGTTAAAAAAAAGCCAGGAAAACGTAAGATATTTCGGACTAGATAGCACGGTGACAGTGGGACAAAGGTTACTTATACATGTGGGGTGCGTATACACGACATGTCATGTCATGTTACATAAAAAAAATTTCCAGATTGATTAAAAGAAAAATGCTCATATATACAATTGGTTATCTTTTATAATTTGAAAAAAAAAATCCAGACGCATTTAATTAAAAAATATCGTTTGCACACGTACATTTATCAACTTTAATATGACATGTACATGTACGTACTAAAATGCAAAATGCCTCAGTGTATACCATGTTCAGAACATTTTCATAATATTTTAATTTTCTCTCAAAACTATGTCTGAATATCGATAATAGTTTAGAAAAAAATTACTTACAAAATGCACATCAATTCCCAAGTAAACGAAATTCGTTTCTTACAAATTAAAACGGAAAAAATCAACTTTCGGTTTGACAACGATCTTGACACACCGACTGCGCCATCCAGGCATATGGTCAACATACTTCCTGTTTAAAAGTATAGGCACGCAGCAACGTGTGTGGGGGGGGGGGCTCCACCTCCTCCCAATTTTTTTAACCCTGCCTTTTTCTGATAGTTAACATATAATAAGTATAAGTCATGATGATTTTAGTTGCGTTTACATTGGCATTGAAAACAGTGTAAAAAATAAAACTGAAAGTTGATACATGTAGATCAATATCGTTTAAATTCACCCATCCCAACCAATTGTACCTAAAACTATCAAATCTGCATCCCATAAACAGTTGACAAATCGTTAATATTGTTTACTAAACGTACAAGACTACAACAGTATATATGTTGGAATATCATAATGTGTGTTTTCCGTCGTTAGTTAATTAGTCTTAGTTTTATTAGTTTTATCATAATCATTGTTTGTACCTAATATATTAAATCTTTAAAATCAAAGTTCTAATCTTATCTTTAAAAATCTGCATGGTTATAAGTTTAAAATTTGCCAGCTGTTTTTAGAACATGAGTTTGATTTTTTTTCTCAGTTAGATTAACTTACGTTATATAGTTTGCCAAAAAAAAAAATTAAAGATGCTTTGATGGGACAGAAATGTTAATCCCACTGCACTAGTACTCTTTGATACCGTCTTTATTGCTGGAACAATAGAAGTGTAAATATCTATAGATTCATGTATATGTGTGATATCTGTGAATGTTCTTTTTTTTTTTTTTTTTGGCATTTTCAGACCATTACATTGTTACATTGTTATCGAAAAGAAGCAATGCCTGTCAAAACAAATTAGATTAAGACCTCAAAAAGTACAGTTAGGCTAACTGTGCTAGAACCCCGCACGTTAGTTAGTGGAAGGTGTGTGATATCGGAGTCGGACTATCTATGTTGGATTTCCGCACGTTATTGGTGATTTTGTGCACAGCATTACATCGCACTGTCCGTGCTGTAACTGTTATTTTAAAGTTGTTATCTCTGAACACCAAGAATCGGTTTTCATTGGAATACCATGTGTAACCGTTATTTCACCAACTTATAAAAAAATAAGAAGTTTAGCTTTTATTTCGTTTGGAGTTTTTATTCGATCAGGGTATACTTGACCGAGTGTAACAAACTGAGTTTTCCCCTGAATTCACCATAAGGATTTTAATAACTTTTACATTACAATTTACCATACAAATCAAATACAATATACGTTGGTGAAAAGTTGGGTAATATTTTAGTAGAAAGCCGAGTGGCATCCTACCAGGCTAACCACAACTTCACGATAAGAAATGCCTTTTTCATGGCGAAATAACTTTCCCCTCAATTGCCGGTTCGAAATCGAAATCCCTATTCCATGGTGTTTAATGGTCAATACTCCCCCCCCCCCAACACCCTACAAGACACAGTTAAATGATGTTAACATGGTTTATTGTAGATACAAGGTTAGCTTTTTTAAAAAGCTAAGAAAGTCAGCCAGCGGAATTTTAATTTTAGGGCAAAAGTGAATACACAATCCATTTAAATACTAAATAAATAGTTTCCAGAACAAATAATAATATGCGGATGCACATTAGTTTGCAGCCTTATTTTTAAGGCTATACATGTACATGTAAGTGAGGAGATAAGCGTGTAGCGGTGTACATGCAATGTATGATTGCACACCTACGTAATACTTTAAGTTAAAGTTGTAATCTTGTAGACATAGCTCCGACTCTGATTTTCATGGTCTGGTGGCAAACTACTTCCAATATATTTACTTTTCAATCTAGCTAAGAGAGTTGGAAAGATATACGCGGACTCCGGACCGTGGCTGCAGACGATTCCCATTAAGGTAACTCCAGTGTCTTTCGGATCCGGTTCTTTTTTTTACACGGCGTGCTAAATTTCCGGTTATAATTTTGGCACACAACAAGTGTTTAAAAATAATTATGGTTTGGTCAAATAGTGGAAAATTTGTTAAAATATAGCATCTCCTTCGTTTAGAGGGATCGGTGAAAGCAAGGAAAGCAGCAAAATGTAAAAAGGTAAATGAGTGTGTTATATAATTGTACGTATTGTATGCATTCTTCTCCAACAATTACACTGCGTTTATGTAGCTTGACGACCTCATGTGTCCTCCGGGACAGATAAGAAAGTCCTTGTGTAATTAAAACTACATAACACTGATTAGTGTTTAATCTACATATAAATATGTTTTAAAAAATGGGATAGAAAGTATTTGACAGAAAGGGGAAGGGGGTACTACTGCACTCAACTATATGAGTTTTTTGGCAGTCTCGACCTTAATTTTATTTGTATAATACAGTTTCAATGAGTATATCAATTTAAGTGACTGTTAGATTGTGTCTTTTTGGTACATTTCATTTTTTCCCAAAGTTAACAAAAAACAACATTTTCAGTATGGGGGTACACATGTTCAAGAGACTATCAAGCAAAAACTAGATGGTCAATTTTGATAATCTATGTTTTTTTGTTAACACAATATGTAACTCTTAATAAATATTCTTTAAAAAATATATGTAAACTGAATGATTTTTTAGAATTTTTCAAAAATATGCAATTTTGTGATTTTTTGGGAAGGTCGTGGCAAGAAAAAAAGTAATATATTTTATATTTTCTGTAGAAAATCAATAAAATTTTTATGATTTAATGATAATCAATTGATTTGCTTAAATTATAACCTAACATGATGTATTTTGGTGCATAATTTAATAAATTATGAGATCATGCGTCATGGTGTTAAATTTTGGCTGTTAAGTTTTTGGACCTTGTGAGCTGAAGCTCACTGTAGGAAAACAAACGTGCAAAGGTATAAATATTTTGGTCTCTATAATAAGTTATAAGTTGTTTTAACTATTAAAATTAAAAACTGTTTGGTTTGACACGGATTTCTAATACACTGGAGTTACCTTAACAGTCTTCAAATACATTGATGCGCAGTTTGACCTAGAAACTGACCGGTTTCATAACGCCTTCGAATTTTTCTAACACGAACTGTCTAATATCTTCCCAGAATTCCAATTTACGCAAGCGCAATAGAAGTTTCATCCTAACTGCAGGTCTCACAAGGTTAGCTTTTTAAAAAGCTAAGAAAGTCAGCCAGCAGAGTTTAATTCTTAGGTCAAAAGTGGATACATAATGTATTAAAATACAAGATGAATTTACTTTCCAATCTCACTTAAAGAGTCGGAAAGATATACGCGGACTCCGGACTGTGGCTACGGACGCCATCGACAGTCTTCCGATGCGCAGTTTGACCTAGAAACTGACCAGTTTCATAACTTCTTCGAATTTCTCTACCACGAACTGGCTAATTCCTTCCCAGAATTCCAATTTACGCAAGCGCAATTGAAGTTTCATCCTAACTTAATTAGTCAGCCCGCGGGCTGACTAACAAGGTTAGCTTTTTAAAAAGCTAAGAAAGTCAGCCAGCGGAATTTTAATTCTTAGGTCAAAAGTGAATATATAATCTATTAAAATACAAGATAAATTTACTTTCCAATCTCACTTAAAGAGTCGCGAAGATATACGCGGACTCCGGACTGTGGCTGCAGACGATTCACATTGACAGTCTTCCGATGCGCAGTTTGACCTAGAAACTGACCAGTTTCATAACTTCTTCGAATTTCTCTACAACAAACTGTCTAATTCCTTCCCAGAATTCCAATTTACGCAAGCGCAATTGAAGTTTCATCCTAACTTAATTAGTCAGCCCGCGGGCTGACTAACAACACTATTTTCCCGAAGGTTCACGTCCCGAATTCCCCTTCGTTTTTAGGGGTTTTCCGCCAGCGACAGGGACTGTAGTTTTTTATGAGATGAAAAACAACGTGTAAACTGCCTGGTTTTTCCACTTTTGTGAAAATACGAGGTCATTTGAATTTTTGATGCCAGTTGTTTCGGCAGGGGTGTGAAAAGGCTCGGACATGATTTTCAAGCACATGTGTAACTTTGATGTAAACAAACTCTCGTGCCTTTGTGGATGGCTGTGTGTATTTTGCTACTAAATTGGTTATGAACGATTGTTTTAAAAGTTGTAAAGAGGGATTTTCCCAGAAGTTTGTTGAAACTTGCTACCCGTGTTTAAAGTTGCGTAATTTTGGTAAGAATATATAGTAAAAATTAATAGTGGTGTGCAACCTGAATATAGTCAGCCCGCGATTTGGATATTAAGCTTAACATAGAAATTGAAATCAATTTTTAAACGTTATAGCAACATGCATTCATATTTTAATTAATACAGACTGTGCATTAGCTGCAAATAAAATATATATCGATGCATCTGGAAGTTAATATGCATGCAGCAAAATCAAGTACACTCTCACCTTCAACATTCAATCATCCCTCAGCTAAATTCTCAACTCAAATCCATAGTAGAAATGTGCAAAACTAAACTCAGACTTGAGACTGAATAATATATTGTTAGAAGAAGGTTGTAAATATAAACCATAAAATGCTTTCTTTGGTGTTTCTTAGGATATATCATTCATAAAGGATATGAAGGTAGCGATCACTGCAGAAAAAAATACATAACCAGTGTATGTAAATTATGTAACGCCATAGCTGTCTTAAGGACTCCCGGTAGAAATTCAGATCGGCTTGTTCGTAGGTTTAAGGACTGAATTAAGATAGGCGTCAGTCCAATTAAATTGAATTAAATCATGATGAGTATTTCAAATTAAAAGAAATAAAAGTGAAAATTAAATCATTTATCGTATTTTAGCTGCATGATGAATGTAGTAGTTCAGATAGTAATTAAACATAATGCAAGATGTTTTAAGGTGGAATTACACACCTGGTAAAAGTCACTCAAATGAACAGTAAATTATTTGATTATGAAAGATATAAAGATAAATAAACTCTACATACATGTATGTCAAATAAGCGAAAAACCTGCAGTTTGGGGGAAAAAATGAATATCTAAAAAATTCAAATCAGTATAAGTAAAGCCCCTGCGGGATTCGAACTCGGGATTTATCACTATGGATCACAAGCCCGACACCTTATTGCCGTCGATAAAATCCTTTTAATAAAAAGAAATGTCGTTTCGATCAGAGGTCAGTCATTTTGTGATGATGTGTTATTCCACCTTGATCATTGATCCGTGCCCCTGTGAAATCTTTGAAATTTATATTTTTAGATTTATTATTTATATCAACCAATCAGCACGCGTGTTTATCTATAAAGTTTATATATAAACAGGCGGTGGGGAAAACCAGCTTTCATAGAAACGAGATCTTTCGGTTACAGGTAAGACATCTTGATGTCATACATAGCCTTTGTTTTGAATATGTAAAAAATAAACCTTAATTAAGGTACATTGTTTCAAATTATATGTCAGGTAGAGCAAATGAACGCCGCGATTACATGCAGTGATATGTGCCTCCCGGAATAATTTTGACAACTTCGCATATTAAACTTGTAATACTTATTTATAGAAATTATACTAGGCTAATAATCAGATTAGATCTATTTAATAAATAAATGTTTGAGTTGCAATAGCATATGCAATTTAACGTTAGATGACGTGGTGGGATAATGTAATAAAATATGGAATATTAAGATATATTAAAGGCTTAAATATAAATATAGTTGATATCGATTGGGCAAGGGAGGTAATTCTCGTTGTCACTACACAGACTGTGGCCTTAATTATTGATAACTGATATATCTATATACTGCAGTACAACTGACATTCATAATTATAGAGGTAAACATGGAATTTGGTGGAGAACTCATTTATGTTGGCAAAACAGAGGAAGATGAAATCCCTGAGGAGGATGATATTGAGGAACAGATTGAGGAGTCGAGTCCTCAGAATGGAGATGAGGAGGTAAAAATTGTTAATAAATTTTTAATCTTAATTTTGATACCCTAGCTTGTCAGTTTGCAGGTATACATGAACATGTAAACACACAATGTGTTTAATTAAGCAGCAAAAAAAAAAAATAAACTTGTATAAAAAAAATACTGAATGAAGGCTTTTGAATTTATTTTTCTAATGAACACCTTCATATCTATTTACACAATAGGACTGCTACAATTAAGGCAATTTTAACCCTAGCGTATTTCTTGTGCTTATATACGAAAGGAACTCTGCAGATCTCCCGGCTTACCATAATTTTTCCACCATATTGAAAATTAGAATGTATAATTTCCAACATAAACCCTGCACAGATTATATAGATGGTGTACACCTAAAATGTACACTTTTATACTTAATAAAATTTAAATTTTTAAGTGTTTGACTCCAGTTGTAAGGTGTAGACAAATCAAGCGCACCCAATGAGAAACAGATTGAGGTGATAATGTTTCCCCAGAATGAAGATGGGGAGGTTCGTTTTTATTATTTTGTATTACCGGTAATTAAAGGTTGTTTACATCTGTAGGTGGAAATAGCTTGTACATTATTTTTTCATTTTGTGATAGTTACCGGTATGTGTTCATAGGGGTATGTCTAAAAACATGTCTTCAAATATGGTTGAATTTAAATATGAAAGCTACTCACATGTATGTATAAAGATGCATAAAAACATGGACCACACTTTTTATTTAACAAAAAAAAATTAAGTGATTTGAGAGAGAGAGAGAGAGAGATGGCTACCCATCATTTGATCATATCTTTCAGCCTATAATACATACATATTCTCATTTGGTTGTTTTACAGACATGTTGCCTCGACATTTTGGACACTGCTGGCCAGGAAGAGTTCTCCTCCCTGAGAGATGCCTATATGAGATCAGGAGATGGTTTTTTCATTGTCTACAGCATCATCTCGCGGGCTTCCTTTGATGAAGCTGCCGCCATTTTTGCCCTTGTTCAGAATTTGGCCAACATGGAAAACTCAGCTGCAGTAATTAGTATAGGATTTTACTTTTAGCCATTTTAACATATGACCTTGGACTTTCGGTAGGACGTAACTATTTCTTGGATTGATCTTGCATTACTAGTAATAATGATGCGTGCTGGTTTCGAGCGAAATACATGTATATATATGCATAAGTAGTATAGTCTTTGCTCAAAATTTAAGACCAGAAAAATTGTGTTGATTTCAAAGAGCCATGGCTGAGTGACCAGCAATGAAATATGTAATTTAGACAGGCCTTTGTCACATTGCTGTTTGACACAAACATACCCAAAGTCCAAGGTTCTAATTAGGTACAGTGACTAGTTAATATTATGAATAAATTGGAAAACTTATGTAAATACTTATCAAAAGCATTAAAAAAAAAATTTATTGGATTTAATTGGTTTAAGATTAATAATTTATATTGATTAGAAATGGATCACTGTAAAAGTTATATCTGTAATCTAGCAAGAGTTTTAAGAATTAAAATGAAATTTTTATTAAAATTCTTAATTTTGTGGTAATTTTGAATACATGCATGCATATCAATGGCAGATTCTCTGTGGAAACAAATGTGACTTGGAGGACCAGCGAGTGGTGACATTTGAGGAGGGGCAGCAGATGGCAGATAAGCTAGGCATTCCTTACTGCGAGACATCCGCAAAAACTGGCACCAGGGTCAAGGAAGCATTTGAAAAACTGGTGTTAGAAATTCCAACCCACAAATCCACTCACAAAGTAAGATTCCTGATTATCTTTAGTCCTCTTTATATGTTCATTCTTAGCTAAATATGCTTTTTTTTTATGATCTTGCAGAAGACATCTGAAACTGAAAATTAGTTCTATCATAAAGAACCTTAGATTTTGACCTTGCATCTTTATCCTCAGGAGCACAAATACATTGTATTCTCATAAGGGCATACCCTTGTTAATAATTATATAACTTAATCAGCACTTGACAATTCATGCAGAACTGTTGATAAAGTTGAAAATATACTATTCATTTTTCACGTTTCGTACGACAGGTTCATTGTGAAATGTTATAGACAAAAACCAATCAAGATCAAAATAATACAGAATTGTGTAATCTCTTTACAAAGTATCAACAATGATATTGATTATCAATGTGATACATTGATTTATGTATAACAAAGTAATTTTGAAAATTATTCTATTTTCTATGACAACTTTTGCAGATAGTAATGCTTGGATCAGGAGCAGTGGGTAAATCAGCTTTGACCATCAGATACGTGTCTGACCAGTTTGTTGATAACTATGATCCAACCATAGAGGATTCTTACCGTAAAATGATAACAGTGAAAGGAAAAAGACGACCAACAGGAAAAGGAATTTCAGGTAGCTGGTACATAAATTTAAACATTTACATGTATATATCTGTATTAAAAAGGTATACAGTGATTTTGAAAAGAAGAAATTTTGATAGAACTGACAACCCAAGCATGTGTATCTTTATCTTTAAACTTCTCTTGTTAGTCTATTTCTGGTAGTCACATTCTTATCTAATTTTTTCATAAATTATCTTTAAAAGCATTTATCAACCATTTTTTATGTTGATTAATAACATATATCCAGGTTTTTTTTTGCATCACAAAATTTTCCAAAATTAGGAAAAAATTAGATAACTATTTTTTATTTGTGTCTGACATTTTTTGCGATTTTTAAAAAAGATTCTTTAATGGCTTACAATACCAGACATAATTTCTGCGTATATCATTTCCTCGGCTATAGTATAAATATTTGATAGCCTGGCATTAAGCTGCAAACATTTATATTCTAAGCTCCATGCTGGGCTCCTTGGGTATCATGACAGGTTATGTATTCTATCAAACATTGTATTATGCATTCATGTTTTGTTCAAGATAAACTTTTTTTTTGCTATTTTAATTATCATTTTTATAAATATTTCCCATAAATGCATACCCTTATAAAGTACAATTATGTCAGCAAAACATATACTATTGTGTAGCAAATAAAAACACTCAAGATTTACTTTAATTATTTGCATAATTTGCAACACATAAAAAATTCTGATATGAATTCAGTACAAAGCTCTCTTCAGATGTGCAATGTACAAGCATTGGAGTTTTCTATACCCTTCAAAGTTTTACTCTTATACATGCAAGTTCCTAATAAGCAAATATACAATCTGGGTGTCATAAAAGATTAATAGCAGAAAAAGGTGTCCAGTTAAAAAAGAAGAGAAAAATCTCACTAAATAGCTTTTTTAGAGTCTGACAAATTCTTATGCCAGGTTCTCCACCACCATCACTTAATGCCTTGTTTTTTTCAAAATTTTCCCTTCCCCTGCCCTCTTCAGAGGCTAATTTTAAAGAAAACACTGGAAATACAATCTCGTTCATAAAAGATTCATGGAGTCTCCTCTAATACTATGAAAAATAACAAAGACTTTTGATAAATGTTTGGTTCTAGGTGCAGGTAACTCGGGAAGTCTGAATAGATCCAAAAGACAATCGAGAGTCCGAAGCTTCATGTCCTCTCTGAGTGGAATATTTACCTGGGGAAGATCATGGAGACGGAGGTCAACCACGACAGACGACTTACCTGTCCAACAACAGCAGCAACAAAGGGGGATCCCAAACAGGCGAGCGTCGGCTCCTCCCGTGAGGACTCATGCTAAGAAATGCACGAAAACCATCAGGTGCAAGAAAACGGACACCAATGTTATCTTGGTTTCCATGAAAGACCTTGACCAGATGGATAACGTTGCTACCGGCGATCCTGTGTACTGTGATAAATGCCAAGTCGTGCTGTCCTGTGTTTCAGATACAAAGCAGGATGGAGACAAATTACTCTGGAAATGGTAGCTATAATTAATATATTATTACTGTTAATTCCTTATGAAACACATGGAATTAATTTTTGCATAAAAAAATCACCAAGCTCATTCCTAGCAGATTTTAAAATCATGCTTTTATTTCTGACAGTTGAGAACTACTGTAAACCAACTTTTATTTGTGTTTACTTTATTTGTTACAGTAATTTTATTATTTACTTTAGATAAACTGGTTCACGTTGACTACAAGGTATTTTTCATGATAAAAATGTAGATTATCTGAAAAATAATATACATGTACCAGACACATTTGAGGACTTGTTTGAAAACTCAAGAATCAAAACAACGAGGCTCTTTTCAACCCGCAAAAAAAAATTTCTCACATGTGATTAAAAGTTGGTTTACAGTATATCAAGTTACAACATAAGTTGGTTCATGCTATTTCTAACATTCTTGCTATACCATTTTGAAAATTGTGTACTATGCTAATAAGATTTTATAATATTGCATTATTTAGCGAGTTTTGTGGGCATGAAAATGTCTCCACAGAAGTAAGAGAAGAGGAAATCCCCAAAGCAGACACCATTGATTATGCCCTTTCAGCTCCAGAACCTCAAGAAGAACAAGTTGCCATGGGAGCAGAAGCTGAGAAAACGGAGGCTACAAAACCAGGCACAAAAGGAAATGGATATGTTGTATACTGTCTGGACATTAGTGGATCTATGGGAGGCGCCATTCAACTCCCAGAGTTACAGGGTAAGTGGAGATTAATCACATATATAGACATCTGCTAGCGTTCAGTTTTTAGCTCATCTGAACCACAGATGTTTGTATGAAGGGCACTAGTGCTCTGTATACTGTGGAATAATTTTTATTCGTGGGGGTCAATGTTCGTGGGCAGCCAAAATTTCCCTGGTTCGTGGAGACATGATTTAGTTGGAAGCAAGGTTGGGATAATTTTAATAAGTATTAGACAAATGCTTGTATATACATTCATGGGGATGTAAATTCCTGGGCAAAGGTTTTCCTCGAAAGCCACGAACATTGATCCCAATGAACAATGATGATTCCACAGTATACAATTTTTTCTACATTAATGTCAGATTTCAAAAGCTCTAAAATAAGCCTCAATCTATTTTGGCTGAATTCCAAACCCCCTCAGGTCATGACTTGGACAAAGTGAATTTTTCATATTATCATGGAAAGCTTTGTATACAAGAATTTTCAAATTTATTTTGAAAATGTTTTTGAAATAAAACACAACACTAAATTTTTCCTTACCGGTATTTTCCTTATATGTCATCACTTGGAAGGGCCACAACTCTTCAATAAATTTTACACAAGGAAACTATACCAAGTGTTGAAATTAATGTTGTCAAGAGGTTCCAAGTACATGTAATAAGATAAAATTTCAAAAGTTAATGTGGCAGATATTGGAAACGGACCAGATACTGAAACTTTTGATCAGAATCAGAAAAGCTCACTCGGAGTAAATTGAATACATGTACTAAAAATATACATGTACTAAAAATATACAAAGGAAACTAATTGCTCATGTAGTAAATGAAAAATAATTATACAATACACTAATCTATAGGTCTTTGACATGTTATACTGTATACAGGGAAATATATGCCCCCGTTTTATTTTCGCCCCTTTCGCCCTCTTTATCAGCAGGCGAATTTAAGACGGGGCAAATTCCGATGTCTAAAACTATCTCTCTTTAAAGACAACCATGTCTGGTCAAATCCAAGACGGGGCGAAACTGTTTGCAAGTGAAGAAGGGCGAAAATAACACCGGGCGAATATAACCCTGTATACAGTATACATTAAGTATTTCAATTAAATGTATAACATGTATTTTAATAGCCGAGTGGAAGAGACAAAGAGATGGAAATCTTGACTCTGGAGGTGACCAAGTGACAAGACTTCAGGCTATACAAGAGGCCCTGAGAAGGTTATTAATGAAACCAATTATTTTATAATTTTATCATGTTGGAGAGTTGAATAATGAAAAAAAGTAAACTTCTTTAATACATGATACATCAATATGTGTATCTTTGCATACTTTGAATTTAAAAAAAAAAAGGGAGTTTGAGAGTTGGCATTTTGGAATTACATGTATCATAACACTGCATAATTTTCAGTATGTTACATAATAGGTATTTTGGTTAAACCTTTTGTTCAGACAAATTGAGCGTCTCCACCTAGAAAATCCAGAGCGGCGAGTAATTCTCATCACGTTCGAGTCGGCAGTGGAAGTTTATGGGGACTGTACAAGTGACACCATACAAGATGTTCCTAGCAATATCCATCAGGAGTTTGAACCACTACTCTCATACGGCGAAAACTACTCGAGGGAACACCATATCAAACCTCTCAGCGAGGCTTATGAGTAATTATGATTATAGTTACATATGTGTCTGAAAATTCTTACCAAATTTGAGAATATCAGATACTGTAAACCAACTTTTATTGGTTTACGAGAATTTTTCACGAGGTTCGCGAAAGCCTTGTCGTCGCGAATATCTCTCGCCACGAACCAGTCCTCAAATGTCTTTGCTATTATATTTTTCAGATAATCTACATTTAAATCGCGAAATTATATCGCAGCAAACCAGTTTTTCTTTGGTAAATCGCAAAATAAAGTAGTCATGAATAATAGTTGGTTTACAGTATGTTATCTTGAAAACCAAAAATTATTGGATATGTAGAAATCTGCAAAACAATCAAGCTCAAATGCTAAAGAATAAAAATAGACAAAGTTTAATATTTTATTTTAAATGGATGCTCATAGAATATATAGTGTTTTATGGAGAGTGATTTTTAAACATTGAAATAATTGTTACATGCAAATGTTACCAAAATTAAAACCATGAAAATTATTTTTTTTTCTAGTAAAATGAGAACCATAATTGACATATTGAGGCCGAAAGGATGTACAAGTCTTGGGCCCGCCCTCTCTGTTGCCATGGGAATTGTCAATGGTTCGGTGGGATCTGAAATAGTCTTGTGCACTGATGGGGCCCCCAATGGGGGTATAGGAAGCTTAAGCAGCTGCGGAGTTGAGTCGGGCAACCACTTCTATGTAAAGGTAGGCATCATGCTAATTCTTTTGAATTATAGAAAAGGAAAGCATGTGTTGATTTTAAAAAAGTTTCCACTTCATCAAACGTTAAACCCCTTTTCCTCATATATTTAGTACTCCTAACTCCCACTTTCTTGCGAATAATTACTATGAGATACAAACTTTTAAACTTAATATATATATAAACATGTTATTTACCATAACTGATTTTGAGAAAAAAGCTTGGGAACACAGGAACCTGACGTACTATATTTTTCTCATAGTAAAAAATATATATACTCTCCATCTAATAATACATTAGGTATAAAGTATATATTTTTTATTATGAGAAAAATATATAACGTCAGGTGTCCGTTCTTGGGATTGATGAGGTTGAATTCCATCTCAATCTCAAAATCATAGCAATACCACCAAAAAAAAAACCCTACAGCATACCTACCCAAAAAAGATTGACAACAAATCCCCAAAATAATTTCTCTTTTAAAACTTGCTCAAATCTCATTTAATCTATGCTGATTTTCAAATGAATAATATGGATTATCAAATTCATTCACATGATTCAACAAAATTAGGGGTAGCAATTTGTTTTTCTTTCAAATTCTTGAAAATTTCAGTTGGTTTTGAAAAACAACAAATAAAAAAATGATAATTTCTTTCAGCAGAGTATTTTACAAATGGGAATAATTATATATTCACTATTCAAGGTTTTTATCCCACTCTGCTCCCCATAGTTGTTTATAAGGGGAGCGGAATGGACCAAAAACCCTTGGCTAGCAAAGATGGAATAATTCAGGCATGAGTTACATGTATTAAATAAATGAAAAACAAGAATTCAGCAAATTGGTCTAAGTTCAGAATATGTATAAATAAGACTGGCCATGGGTTTCCTTCAATGGCATTTCACTATTCATTATTTACTTACCAGTATATAATATTGTCTCTCTCCACTTGGAAGGCAGGAGAATATGCCAAGGAGAAGAATATCACCATCTCTATCCTAGCCGTGGAGGGAGAGAGGACGGGACTAGAAAAGGTCAGCAAGTGTGCTGAGATTTCTGGGGGGACCATCAATGTGCTCAATCCCTTGGAGATATCTCGCCAGCTTCGACTCATCTCGCAAAATTACATCATTGCTACCTATGTGACTATTACACTCTTTCTCCATCCTGAGTTGGAAGTTGATGATCCCAGGTTTCCAAAGGTATGTTAATTTTTTATGATTTATGTTTATTATAAATGAAAAAAATAAAATTTCATTAGTTCTCTGCAAGTGAAACTGAAGGCAAATTTGCTAAAAAGAATAAAACTGTAATGAAAAATAAAAGTTGGCAATAGGGCATACCTGTAGTAGGAAGATTTACATGTAGAAGGTACAAGTATTGGTGGTCCTGAAGATCTCCTCCTTTTGAAAATCTTTTTTGGCATAGAGATTTAATTTTTGTCCTTCAATCTTGCTTGGAACCTGTATCACATTTTTGAGGAACACAAATACATGTAATTATCTTATAATATTTTTGAATTTTATTTTTACACTTCATTGGTAATCAGATACTTCATTTAATGTAATGCATCTAGACATTAAATTTAATTGTTTATATGTTTTTGAAGTAAAAGTTATCAAACTATGTTTTGATTAGTTTTATTTAATGACACATTCATAAAAAAATATTAACTTTAATTTTTTCCCCTGCTTCATAATACTGACTTTACTTTGAACTTTCCCGAAATGTTATTTATAACTAAGTAAAGATATAAATATTAATTTCCTCTTGCACAGCAAATTGCAATATTTTAACAAGAATACATTTTGCAGGGAAGCAGCAGGATAGTAAAGGAAATCGGAAGTGCTACAAAAGATACAGACATGACGTTCGTGTATAAATTAAAAAATCCTGGAAAAAAGTTGGACATTGAAAAAATTCCATTTCAAGTAAGGAACTTATATGGATTTTTAAGATTGGAAAAATTGATAATTGCTGCACAACATACATGTTGTTCAATTAGATTTTTTAAAGTTCTTCACCTTGTAACATTCTGAAAGACAAAATAACCAGTATACTCCCAGTTGGCAAAGTAATGGATGACAAGAGGAAGTGAATAAAAAAAAATTGGAGCAATTTTACATTATATATTACATGTAAATTGTAATAAGCAATTGTCTATAAAAACCCAAGATTTTGTAATTTTTAAGCATGTTTTACTGTGCTGTTTTATTACATGCAATAACAAATGATAAAGTATAACTACAGTTACATTTTTTACCTGTGTCAGCAATTCAGGTACCTGGCAAATGTTTCTGTGTACTGTAAACCAACTATTATTTGTGACGACTATATTTTGAGACTTTCCAGTGATGAATCGGTTTCAGGGTGACTAATTTTTGCGACCAAGCCTTATCCACGCCTGTTTTTTTTTATATCAACTATATGGCAAATACTGGTCTGCAGCAAGAAATTCTCATGACAATGAGGCTCTTGTAAATCTCGCAAAAATGTCTCGCATGCAAATAAAAGTTGGTTTACAGTAGATGCATCAAGTACTAATTAAGTTGGTTTTCCCTACAGGTTCAGGTCTCTTATACATTAAAAGATGGCAGAAAGATGCTAAGAACTATCAGCAAATCTTTATCAACCACAGATAGTAGAGAGGCCATGGAAGAGGTATACCAATTTATACCAGCAGATACCCACTGGCCATTATCATTTATTTCCACAGTGGCACTATATCAATGCTAATGGATACATTAATGCACCTGCATACAGCAGTTTTACATAACAATGAAATTATTTCATATTGCAGTGAACTTGGGAAAAGCAAATTATACATACAATAATTTTATTGATTTGGGGCAGAATAAAATTATACCCATCATAATACTCTGGATGTGTGCTCTTTAAATCTGTATCATTTTTACTACTCATTGTGCCCCCCCCCCCCCCCACCAAAAAAAGAAGAATTAATTGATTATATTGTTAAATTCTACCTATGCAACTTCAACTACAAATTTACGGACTTCGTATTATTTTTCTAAAACGTTCAATCGTTGCGATACAAAATGACATTTTTTAATAAGTATAGTGAGTCATCTCTCCACGTTTTCGTTGATTGATATTGGTTTGATTTCCATTAAACCTTATATAGACTATGACAAAAATATGGAGCTCAGACCCACTCTATAAAAGAAAAGGCATTAAATTTCTAAAAATGAGTACCCGGTACACTATTTGGAGGTTTTGACACGCATACCCCAGTTTAAATCAACCTATTCCAATTATTTAACATATTTAAGGGTTATAAATCGATGTTATGGTAAATATATATACATTGTTTTCAATAATTTAGAAAGAACTTATGAGATTTGTTGATATTTTTATTTTATAGTATCTTATCTATCCTCATATAGGCAGTTTATGCGCCTTATTCAACCATCTTCTTGTCAGAACTTCAATGTGAATACCCTAGCTAGCTCCTTTTGCAGTAAATGAAATAGCCATGCAAAGCTCTTCTGTGGATAAAATAAGGCGGGAGGCAATTCCAAACAAACAATTATCTTATTTTGGCTATAAAATGAATTCAGCCACACTTGTCTTTGGTGTTCTTATTGGCTTTTAAGAACTTTATCTAGATGTACTTTAATACATGTACAGATATATTTTAGAGTGTTTACTATTAATTAATAAAATCTGTAAGGATTACCTCTCTTACTTTTGAATATCAAATTACACAGAATACTCCATGCAGTAATTAAAAAATTCTAGGGGTGGGGGGACAAAATTGCATCTACAGACAGGCGACACCCCTTTAAACTTTGTTTATGGGTTATAACAACTTGTTTTTCAAGATCAGATTGGACTCATTCTGTTATTCTGTACATAAATTCAGTTGAAAGTCAAAGCAAATTTTCAATGTAAAATATAAGATACCTGAAGATGATATTATGATAGCTTATCATGATGTGTCTTTTATCAAGTTTTGAGTTTAATTTGTAATCTTTGTAGGCCATGAATGTAAGTGTAGTTGGAACAGCAGCAGTACAGAAAACTGCCTATCTGGCCAGCAAAGGCGACCTAGAAAATGCCCGCTCACACTTGTAAGTCAAATTAATTTTTGCCACTCACAAGTTGATTAACTTGCCAAATGAATTACAAGTACATTGTAAATTTATGAGACAATGCACCAATTCAACGGGTAGATTTCTCTCTAATTTTCTAGAGTTCTCTGAATTTCACAAATCAGATTATACGCATAAGCACATTGTATTTTTCATTAAATTAAGAGAATAGCATGTCAGTAACTGCATGGTTTTAAAAATATAAATATTGATCATAACAATATCTGTCATCTAATTTGTCAGATTATCCAATAAACTCATGATTTCCAAAGGCTCCCGAAATCTTAAACAGAAAGAGGACAAAGTTGCCTTTATGGAGGAGAGCAAAACATTGTCGAACGTTGTAAACAGGCTTCACAAGGAAAGGGTTAGTATTAAAGCCAGTCTTAAGGAGATCCTCTGTAACACTATTCAGAAACATTTTTCGATTATTGAAAAAACTGTATAGCATTAAGGTGTGTATGTTGAGTTCTTTTTTTTATCTATTTCAACATATGCGCTGTTTTTCAAACCTCAATCTGTACGTTGTCCAATTTTTGGGTCAAAAGGGGCATTATTTCATGGGTAAACGATTTTCTTATCATTCAAATTCCAGTACATGGTAAATCAATTCCAGTCTATTATTACTTGTACAATCCTGGTCAAGGCACCAATTGTAACCTCTCCTGTTACAGTTTCATTGGGTCATGGGATTAAAAGATTAAAAACCCTGATATATTTAATTAATTGATAATCAACCTCTTCATCAAAGCCAAGCCTTGAGAAAAAATTTTCTTAAACACTTAATCCTTCAAACATAGACAATGCATATTATATAAGAGGCTCAAGGGCCATATCGCTCCCTTAAGCACCAATTGCAAAAATTTTTATCAACTCAGCTTTAAGGTATGCATACAAAATATCCTGACAATTAGTAGATGAGATCTTGTTTAAAGAAATCTAATTTTTCGCCACATATCCTTATGTTAAACACTGAGCCTCTTTTCTTGTTTCAGCTTTTGATTTTTTTTCCATTCTTATGTAAAAATTTACCCCCCACCCCATCCCTTTGTGGTCCACCCTACCCCCAGGAATCATGATCTGAACAAATTTGAATCTACACCAACTGAGGATTCTTCAACATTCTTTTAGCTTTTTTATTTTAATTTTGCAGAAAAATATTTATAAAGACATTTCTCTATTTGTTTCTATGTAAAAATTCAACCACTTATTGTGGCCCAATCCTACCCCCAGGGATCATGATTTAAAAAACTTGAATCTACACTATCCAAGTATGCTTCCATACAAGTTTCAGCTTTTCTGGCCAAATGGTTTTTGAGTAGATTTTTAAAGATTTTTCTCTACATTCAGTCATTCACCTATGTACAAATTAAACCCCCTAATGTGGCTCCATCCTACCCCTGGGGATCATAAAACGATTTTTGATAAATGTCAACAAATTTTCAATAACTTTAAATCATCTCTCCTTTGGCAGCAACACTTTATTTTGAAAAACTTGAATTCCCTTCACCCAAGAATGCTTTGGGCCAATTGAAATTTTGCCCAGTGGTTCTTGACTCGAGAATCTCGAGAAGAAGTCGGAAATACAAAATTTATAGAGGGACACTGGACAACAAAAAAGTTTGCTTGAGCTTATAGCTCAGGTGAGCCATAAAAAGATACTAGTAACATTAGTACATAAACTAGGAACTATAAGATATCTCTCTTCTTGATTCACAGAAAGGCTCCAGTTTGAAGGCTTGTGGTTTTTCTGATCTTGACACAACCGTTCTGCATCACAATGCGGCACAGTCATCAAGCAAATTATATGGAGCATCTCGTAAGATGGAGTTGATGAAAAAACGCAGGGAAACAAACCAGGCAGTATCTGCTGCCTATTATGGTATTCAACAAATGTAATCAATTTTGGCTTTGTTATGTCGCCTGCCTGGTAAATTGATTGTATACAAAGACTACTACATGTAGCTAAAGTGTATTATGACAGGAAAAAACTGTCTCCCCAACAAAAACATGTCATTAAACCAATATCCCGACTTGTGCATGAATATGTACAACTGTAGTACAAGCATAGAAATATGAAATATGTATTGTGAATGTCATACATTGTGTAGAACTATGAATATGTATTGAGCTTAAACATTTCTTTTGATATGTCATGATTGACATATACATGTATATGTATATATTGCACAAGAACATCAAACACATTACAACTGTACATTTCATGGGGAAAACCAAAACCCACAAACTAATCACATGTGGAATTGTAATTATTACAGTAAGCTAGATCATGCCATGCAAAATGCAAGCCATGGCTCAGTTATGGAAATCTAACTGACCATTGTCTTTTGATCTATTAATATATAACTTGACCTCATTTTATTGGTCAAATCCAATTCATGATTGTACATGTACATGTTTATTACTTATATTTTGTGGTGTCAAAGACTTGACACCCGAAACATTTTTATATTGTTTTGTTACTTTTTTATTACATTTTATGAATCAAATGCATAGCTTAATTTATATATTTTTTGTATATATAGACTTGATATACCAATCATGAAATTTCAATATCAAGCACAAAGCTGTGATTTTATTTTATTTCATTCATATCACCTCGATAATATTGTATTACTACTACGTTATGTAGTTATGTGTACATGTATCAACTGACTTGATTTGACTCAACTGGACTTAAAAAGATGCTATTTTTTTATACCAATAATAAAGATATTTTTAAATGTCTTGTATGATCAAACACCTGTATCCTATTAGATTGTACATGTACTTTCTGTATATTTTTAACTTGTCTTGACAGCTACTGGTATACATTATTTTTATATACTTTATGCAAAAATAGTGCTTTTAAATCATTTTATGCTTATACTTTTTAGTCCTATCACATGTAGTTTTTTTGGGGTTTTTTTTAAGCATTCTTTTTAGAAATATTTTCAGACAGGTCAATGTCTTTAGTGAATACTGGTAAGTTTTTAATTGTTACAATATTCTGCAAACACATTTGTTTTTATATACATGTACACTGTTCAACATTAACAATAGAATTAATAGTGTGTTTGTTGTACATGTATTGTATTTTAAATAAAACACTTGAATTATTTGTTTTGTTTCAATTATTGATGGATATTAAATACTAAATGAAATTATATTGACCAGGCATTGGTGATTTCATCAACATTTTATACCCCCTACAAATGAAATTTATTTTTCAGGGGGATGGGGGGTGTTCAAGCATTTTTGATTGAATCACCATACTAGTATCTGTCTGTAAACATCATGGTTTTGTCTACATATACATGTAAGTGTTAAGATAGTTTGACTGCTTTATCTCTTACAACTCTGATGCTCAGATGTCTATTATACATCAACTTAGGATTTTTTGAGCAAAAACTGGGTTTTTAAGTTTATCTGCCTGGAAACTTTTCATTAATCGTGCAAACAACACGACATCACCCAGGCTTTAAATTTGACCAAGAAAATGTTACGTCTGAATTACCAGCCAAGATTTCTGCAGCAATGATTCAATTGGCTAAATGAAAGGACGCTTTGAGGTGACCCCATATTAGATGTTATTATATCTTGTATATTAAAGCATAGCAAAGCAGTTTTACAAGTCTTATTTTGATAAGATTGCACTATGTATAGCTCTTAGTTTCAAATACCCTTATGCATGTAAATGCAACAAAATGTGTATTTGGAATTTGCTTTCTTTGACAGATTTTCAAATCTAAATTCATGTTTATGAACATCAAATGATCCATGTTTTGCTTATAATTCATGATTTTTTTTTTTGGCAATGCATCCATTAAGTACATTACCTTCTACATATTTATTTAGTATAAATATTCCTCTACAAAATATACACATTCTTTGAATAAATCTCTCAAACACCATGTTCTTGAAAAGATATTTATTATCATTTTCATAAGGAAAAAATTAAGATAACTAACAATGATTTCATACAAATAAATGCCCCTCCCCTTAATGACAAATTCAAAACCATTGAACTTCTTGTCTGTGTTGAAAAATTAATTTTCGAATTCGACTTATAATGTACATGTACATGTTAAAAATAAGCTCATGTAAATATATGTTCAAGCAATATTAATTGCTGTAACTCTATTTATATAAGTGGTTTATCCATTGAACAAAGTCAATAGGTCAACAAAGATGCAGCATTACCAATAACACAGGGATTTGTTTAACAATGAACTAGGACTACTCTCCACTGTCATCATGAAAGACTACCACAATCACAGGCTCCATTCCAACAAAAAGCTTATTATTTTGGCACAGAAACATCAAGGTCTTGCATAGAAACAGACAAGCCATCAAGTTTCACATGAATGACATCCATTCGTTCGCAACAATTGTTTGAACATTTGTTCATATCGGAACACAATTTCTTATTCTTGGGCAAACACTTCACAAAGTTGGATTCTGAATTACTTGTACTGTCCTTACCATTCACTTTATCAGTTTCACCGGAACTAGCAGATCTTGGATCCAAACGAATCGGACTCTGGTCAGTTACTGGCCCATCTAACTCATGTCCTGGTGGGGAATCTAACTTAAGAGTCTGAAGTATAAACTGTGACACTGGGGCCTCCGCTCCACAAACCTGGTAGATCCACTCCAGAACATCTCCTAACTCACACTCGTCTGTACAATGATCTGGATCAGTTTCCAGCTTTTCCACAATGTGACACAGACAGACTGCCAAATTTTCTACGTAGTCCTGAAAATAAGGAAGGTGTTACAAGCACATGGTTTACTTATAAATTTCAGTGACACCATTGCTTAGTTTGCCCGAGATAGTTGAATTCCAAAACTACAGTTTTTTTTTTTGTTTTGTTGGATTTTACATGTACTGTAAAAACAGTAGCTTGTGATTCATTTTTACACGAGTTCCTGATAGAACTTTTTAACAATTTTTCTCCACGATCATTTTAATATTTTTCAAAATTACAGTTAAAACAGTATCTTATGATTAATTTTCTGCATTTTTCTTTGAAAAATATATAATACATGTAGCATACACTGACATTTCTTAATACCTGAGTTCCGGACAGAACATTTAAACAGCTCTGCTGTAGATCACTGGTGCTCAGTAACGAAAGTCTAAGGAACATCAAAAGCAGCTCCTCAAAGTTCATCCAGGCAAACTGGAAAGAGAGGTTACCCCATGTTTTTTTTATCATAATTACATACTGATTTTTTCCAAATAAAAAGATTCAAACACTTTGGAAGGTATTTCAACATGCATAGCACTGATGCATGAACTCATATATGCACTTGAACTTCACTGCTTTGAAAAATTTAAAATGTATCAATCTAAGTAGTAGCGGTACCTTGGGCTTTGGAGAATCCGCAAGCATTTTGAGGTTGTAACTGTTGACAACTGAGGAGAATGGAATGGCGGATTTTAAGGGGCCTGTCCACAGTGCCTCAAATTCATCCACGTCTTCAACTGTCCAATCCTCAGGAAAATGACACACTGGAAGATAACGACAAACCTCTTTGTAACCATTAAGTTTTCAGTATGAAGTATTATTCATTTAGTAGGATTGTAAGATTCAATATTAATTTGTAAAAACTCTCCTTTCAAATGCTGAATATAGAAATCTATAATATTTATCCTTCTCAACAACATGTCATACAAACTCAACATCATCTATTTATATGCTATAGGTACAGTTCAAAACATAATTTTATTGTACAGGTATTCATCCAGCAATGAAATAATTGTTTCATACTGAAATAAGGAGGAAAATTCTTTGCATTTACATATACCAAAAACATGAAAAACATGTTCCTTCAGTCTTTCAAACATGTACCAAAGTTTAATGTTAATCATTTTTAAAGGAGAACTACCGACAAATCAATATGGTTCAGGTTGTAAGATTTAATACCTATATGCTTCTTCTACAGACAATTTAACATATAACGTATGTCCGGTAATTTTCGCTATGACCTAATTTTCGCTTTTTTCGCAATCTATTTTAAATCGCAAATAATTGATTATATCCTGCATCATTTTCTATAAGAAACTTTTTAAATCGCAAAAAATTACTGATGCAAATTTAAAATGTTACAGATTTTCCCCGTTTTCACAAATTTTGTGACACACAAAAAACCCCCGGATAAACGGTTTAACTTACTTTATACTCACTGTATTCTTTTCATGTCTTTAAGCAAATAAAAAGCTTTTCATCCAACAACTGCCAAAAAGATTATAACTTTAAAAGACAATTTCAAAAATTAAAAATATTGAAGTCTTACATAATGAAAGGCAGAGGTCAAGAATAAGTTGGCCAAAAGATCTGAAGATTCCAGGAAGCCAATCCTATAACATAAGAAAAAAATACATGTACAAGCAAAAACAGAATGCAAAACATTGGAAGATTTGTGACAGAAAGTTCTGTTATCGATCAAATAAATACATGTATATGTAAAAAAAAAACCAAAAACATTGGAAGATTACAGACAGTCCTGAGCAGTCATTCATGTAATAAATACATTAAATAAATGAAATAATGCATCAAAACTATTGTGGAATTTCTCTGAACTTACCTGTCTTTTCTCTAAAATGGTTTTCGTCTCCACCAAGAGGTTCCTCACAGCTATTTTTTCGGGGTTAACGTTTTTAAGTATGACCAACTTCACCATATCTTTGATGTCAATGAGTACGTCGGAGGGAAACCTGGTGCCATCATCGTGCTCCTTGGCAATGACCTCAAAACCAGATTCAACCGGATTCCCTGCAACAGAAATCTCTGTTGGGCCGCTGACAGAACGAGTCTGGTTGAGTAGCTGGGATTTCAGTATCCTGTCCAATTCCAGAGAAAGCTCCGACTGAAACATTTCTAGAGGAGGAAAAAAAACAAACAATTTCTTATTTTTCAGAAAAAATCAGTAAGGTGTTATGAATTACAATTTAACACAAAATAAGTCTAACAATTCCATTCAGTAATGATTTACATGTATTTAATATATCATAGTTATTCAGTTCTGAAGTATTTGCATGCTCTTAGGATGTTTTGCAGGTGTGACAAGATTAACAAAATCCAACCTGCTAAAAAACAAATGGACATACTAAAACAACATATACTGAATGTGAACTAAAATGAAATTGTTCAGGACTTTTTCCACACAACAAAGTGGAATCTGTTTTCAAGGCCTTGTCAGTGACTAAATATGGAATGGTGAATACATGTGTATCTCTCTTCTTACAATGAACTTTATACATGTATATTGTACTTACGGACAGTGATGTGCTTGTTGATCCAGGAGTGGACTTTTTCCTGTGACAGGCGGGTGGAGATTTCTGTGGCGGTCTGTTTCACAGACTCTGACTGTTCGTCCGGCAGTAGCAACACCACCAGGGCTTTGATCCTATCCTCACAGTAGCTTTTAAAATAGAATACATGTACAATATAAGTTGATATTTTTACTTTATGACACACATTTTCCCAGATTTTTAGATTTTTTTTTTAAAGTATACATATAAGAAAGATTTCCCATTTTATTTTACTTGAAAACCAATTTGAAAAAATATAGAAAAAAATTGCCAAATAATTGGTCCAAGCCAACATTATAAAATAAACATAAACCTTAATTATAATTAACGTCTAACAAATGTGCTCTCAAACTTCAAATATAAACATGTATATACACTAGATAGTTTTTGAAATATTAAATTTCAATATGCTCACGCATGTAGATGTAATCTGTCACAAACCTGCCCACATCTTTGGCCACCACTGCCTTGGCTTGGGCTACATGATCCTGTGCTATCTTTAATATATCATGCTGCAACTTATCCTTTAATAAAATGAAAAAAATTACACAATGAGAATAAATGATTTACCACTATTTTAAGTTTTCTTGCATGTAAAATGACATTTTGTAGATTTACATGTACTTATCAAATTAATATAAAATATCTAACCAGATATCTAGTGCAGCGCCCCCCCCCCCAAAAAAAAATTCACTGTACGTATAAATTATGTGTATTTCTATTTAGTTATTCAGCTCATTTACATGCATGTATGATTTTTATTCATTACACAACACCAATTTTAAAAGAAAAAACTCCAACACAAATCTGGGGTTTTTTTTTTCATTTTCTAATACACTGCATTGAGAATATCAAAAGACTATCATATAAAAAACAACACAATCCTAGATTGAAGACACCATTAAGTAATTCTGCACGAATGTAAGCACAAAAAATTAAAACCAAACAGATCAATGAATTACAAAGATCTTAATCTGATGCCCTTTTCACACCTACGAACCAATTACTCAGATCTCCACTTGAAAAAGGTGTCAAAGCCGACACGCTTTACAAGGACAGTGGACAAATCCATAATTATCCTAATTACATCATAATTATGATCCCTAAATCCCTGGAACATCAAAGATATCATGTTCTCTGATCTATCCAACTAATCCCCACTGATCTGAATTAATTGGTTCATGGCTTGGTTTAGAGTGAAACTGGGGAGGTATAAATGCTACTGAAATGGCCACCTCTAGAACAACCAATCTTGCTAGCTGTGTACAATGGAGGATAAACAACTGATAGCCTGTGCCATTGAAATGAATGATCTTCTTATGAAACACAAGAAAGTTGAGCACCAGCTTTCCTGTATAGGTATGTATAAAAAAAATAATGATTTTTCCCCTACATAATAAGCATCTTTCCAATAAAAATACATGTATTTAGAATAAAACTGTTAGTCTTTCTTAGCTAAATAACTTCTATAAAAGCAAAATCAATCAGTTACGCTTCTGCATGCTCATCTGTCAAAACTACATTGCCATACAATAAATTAAAATGAAAATAATAAATTATTTTTCTTTACCCTTCTCCTCTCCCTTACTCTTTGTCTCTCTATTCATTGTATAAAATACTATATTTGCAACTTAAATTACAGAAGCCTACATGGAAAATTTGTCAGCCAGAATATTTGCCACGCATCTCCAAGAACAAGGGGCTTTACATATCAACTACCTCCAGAGAAAGTCTGCTGCAGGCTCCATAAGGAGAGTCTATCAGAGTCTCAAAGACAACACCAGCAGACAGATTCACACCCTGTCCCACAGGATAATGTGTATTCTACAGCCGGGGATCCAAACCGCTGCGGAGGATCCTATAGAGGTGTTGACAAGCCTGACAGACCGCGATGATTTGGTGCACGAACTGACACAAACTTTTTGCAATTTAAAACGTAGTTCTTGACAAACTCAAATTCACCTGACTTTTTGTCACTTTCAGACTATGTTGGATGATTATTGAACTTGTAATATATTGTAAATCTAATACCACTTGCCAGTGGTTGACAAATAGTGCTATTTGAATTATTAAGAAAATACATTGTACAATTGTTTTGATTATTCTATGACATCCATATTTTCATATAATGTGATAACATATGAAAATATTGTTGTAGCATTATCTTTATGTGTACATACATCAATAAAGTATTTAAAGACTTAACTTTGTTCTGTTTCCTTTTTGCAAAAATTAAAAGAATTGATGAAATATAATTTTTATTCATCACAGGAATATTAAAAATAAAGTGCAAATCTAAATTTCTCTAGATACAAGGGATAAAAAAACAGCTTTAATGTAAATCAACTACTATGGGCTGTTTGGTTTCTGAAGAGAGTACTTAAATACCATAATATTAAGGTGAAATACCACATCATCACAAAATGGCTGACCTCTAATCGAAACAACATTTCGTTTTATTAAGGGGATTTTATTCACTGCAACATTTAACTTACTCTATGGTCGAGTGGACAAAGTGTCAGGCTTGTGATCCGTACATCCCGAGTTCACAGGGGCTTAATGAACTGATTTTTTTTAGCTTTTCATTTTTTATCCCCTAACTGCAAATTTTTCGCTTATTTGACATAATGATAGGTACAGTTTATATATCAAATATATCTTTTATAATCAAATAATTTACTGTTAATTTGAGTGACTTTTTCCAGGTGTGTTATTCCACCTTAAACAACATAAAATTGTACACAGAACCCAGTAATAACACTATTAGGTATTACGCTGCCTACCTTGGCCTTCCCACTGGGGGACCCTCCAGCCTGGGCCATGAGGTGGGTGTTCAGCGCCTCTCGACTCTGGGTGAGGAGTGTCTGTAACGAGGACGTGCGGAACTTCTTGATGAAGTTTGAGGCAGTCCTCTCTGCCACAAAGTCCACACATCTTCGTAGAGAGGCAGGGTGGTTGTGGAAAAAATTCTCCTCCAATTGTAGCTAAAACACCAAATAGGCAGCCTTGAAATTTGCCAAACAACCTCTATATTATCATGAAATAGTCTTTAATTATGGAAAAATGTCATGACAAAGGATTTCATTTCCTTCAATGTTTTCTTAGATACAGTTGTACAGTACATAAACATTTTCATGAATTTGTTTTTAAAAATTAATATCTATTTTCAACAAACTCCTTATTCAATTGTACCTGGATTTGAACATCTGATGGTTTGTGAACACTTGTGTCTTCTGCAGAGATGGGAGTGATTTTTCTGATGGTTGAAGTCTTACTACTGCTTCCCACTGCAAACTCTGTCAACAAGGTCCTTAGCTCCACTGTGCAAGCAATAGACATAGATTATATACATGTGTGTATACATGTACATGTTGAGGTACATAAACTCTCTGACAAGGGAGATAACTAGCACTAGGATAAAATAGTTTATTTTTCCAAAATATTTATCATTACTTTGGCAGTACATGTAATATCTACATAGTTTCATAAATCTGACAACTATACTCATATGGTTTATGAAATCTTACATTGGAATAAAAAATCACAAGAACAATATACATGTGAATCTTAAAGATAGTTTTAAGGATGTGAGATCCTGACCAAATACTTACGTAAGTATGGGCAACAGGAATAATACACACTCTGGTCCACAAACCCAATGCTGTCCTGAATAAGAGATGTCAAAAGAAAAATTTTAATAACTTAAGTGGAAAATCTTTACGTGGAATAAAATGGTACACGTGAACAGAAGATAAAGGCAATTAGAAGATAAATATGACAATAAAAATGTTGATAAAGTTCAAAGAAATTGGATTTAAAAAAAATTAAACTACCAAGTGAGTTGTGGATTTCTGTCTGACGGATGACACAATCTCAAAAACATGAACAGGAATCTCAACAAAGAAGAAGCCCTCTTGTATAACAGATATCTGGAAAAACAATAACGCATAATCAAATATATTTTTGAAAACATTGATTATTGATAAAATAAAAACATAAAACAAAATCCAAGATGCACTCTGCTTTACAATTAATAAGATTAAGGACTTGCATCTAACAACCAGCTAATCATTGTCACAATGAGCAGGTATCCATAACTGCCTTGGTCCATGTCTCTCCAACAAGCTCTAAAATTAAACAGGAAATTGTCACAAAAATCATTAATGTACAATTATAGTTTTTCAAGCCAAAATTTTCAAAGTATGTACCATAAAGTCGCGTGTATAACACACTTTTTTCAGCCAAAATTTGATAAAAAGTGGGGGGTGCGTATTGTACATACCCCGGTAGGACCAAAATTTTACCCCATTTTTTCAAGCCGTGATTCTTGATACAACGGGAGTAGTGACTGCCGATATAGCGTGTTATGCAAGTTGTACGAGTATACTAAAATTACTGCATCAGAAATACCTTATTCTTAGTTTTATTTTCATGTAATGAAATATTTATCCTCTTTCAACACTATTCCTTACATCAAACAAGTTTAAATATCGCCAGTGTATTCGCCATTACGTAAGCAGCCACCTGTTGACTCGGCGCGTGGTCAATGTTTGTTTAACAATTTCCGGTGTCAAAAGCATGCACCTGTCTTGTGTTGGACTTCACAGGGTGTTTTCAAGTGCATGAAGATTAGAAATTATTATGATTTTACTTAACTTGATTACTTTGTGTCCAGTTATGTAGTTATCGATAAACGTTATTGCTTTACATCGACACCACTAAAAATACATCGATCATTTGTATGACTTGATAATGACGATATACGACATACATACATTTCTTCACAATGTTTATTTAACAACAATCAAAAAGTTTAACTATATAACTAATCAATTAAATCATTTCTCTTGGTGTTGTTTTGGTTTATATCTGCAAACATTATTACTTTTCAAGCACTAAGCTCGGTTGCTGTTCTTCTCTACATATGATGATCTTCAACTTCTCCGCTGTTGTATAAGAATTAAACTCTTTCTTTACGAAGTGTCAAATGATATTTGATACCGCCAAAGTAAATCATACTGTCCTTTTTAAGTAAAATTGTAAGAACTTTGACTCTAATATCGCTTGGGACATGTTCCGCTCACGAAATTACAGTAATTGCACCTGGGTTATAAAATTATCATTAAACATCGATAGTTATTTGGAAAAATGGCGGCCGGCGATTTCGCCATTTTTTTGGGTGCGTATTATACATAGGACCTGCTGTTTTTTCGCCATTTTTTGGTCACCTTTGGGTGGTGCGTATTATACAAGAGTGCGTATTATACACGATAATTTACGGTATCCTTATTACTAGTATCTGAAAAGGGCAAAAAATAAATGTTCTATTTTAAAATGAAAACGTGAGATATTCTGTTCCAATATCTGAGAAACGGAACATTTAAACAAATGTACAATACTCATCTATAACATGGTCCTACACATAAACAAAGAACACAATTTGCCAGGTACATCTGTATAACTGGCATATAATAAATCTAAACAAACGGACACAATTTGCCAGGTACATCTGCAGACTGGCATATAATAAATCTGTACCCTTTCACAGCTTTGCTTTTACCTGTGAATGACCAACAGTAAATACAGTGTCAGCTGGAAATGGTCAATTTTGGGAGCCACCACATCCATCATACTGAGGAATTCCACCACCCAGGGAACAGTGAGTGTCAGGCGACTGAGGGTCAGGGCCTCTTTGATACACTCCACCAAGTCCAGGTATGGCAAGTGCTAACAAAGTATTCAAGCACGAGACTGGTTAACAGAAATTACATGCAGAATTATGACAGATTCAGATCATTTACATGTGATACATTCACATGTTTGGTCTTCTATTCATTTTGCAACATTTTTATCTCTTTGACAGACCTCTCTGTGCCCAAATATCACTACAGAGACTCAACAGTTAATCCTATCTTAAAGCACATTTGTTCCTTTTGTGAAAGAGGAAAGTACTGGCTTACATTTTTCCTGATCGACAAATATGTTGCTTCCATTTCATCTGGCAATTTCGTGGTTGTTCGATAGGGAAGGAAAGTTATGAAGCCAAGAAACTTTCCCAAAAGTCTCAGCGTGAATAAATTGGAAATAAAGACTTCTTTTAGTTCCTGTATAAAAATTAAATAAAACAAGATAAAAAATTAATTCCAAAGTTCCATCAAAATATTTGTTTCTGAACATTCACTGTATATAAATTTCAAAAGTCTTGGAATACAAACAGTTGAGTTTAATGAAATTGTATTGAAAGAGAACAATATTGGTCAATATGTCATGCCTAATTTCTAAACTTACATCATCAGAATCTTCATTTCCCGTTTCTTCTTCAGATATGAAGTTAAGAGAGTTCAACTGGAAAAAGTAAAGTGTAAAATCATTAATTAACATACACCACAAAGACATTTTTCTTATCTACATGTGTACATGTACATGTAAAACACCACTTCTTACTTATGAACATCAATGAAACTCAAAACAACATTAACAGACCTCTAAGATTTTGGAAGCAAAGGTATCACTCAGGTGCTGATTGAAAATTGTGCTGGATGCAGCAATGATAAAGTCATGGAAGAATTCTTGACACCCTGGGAACGCAGGTAAAGGACAGGGTCCACCAAAACTCTGAGGCTTGAAAAATCTCTCCTGTAATCTAAAATGTCATGAGATAATTTACATCAATTATATCTATAGGAATGAAAGTAACTAAACATGTATATAATGTGTGTGTATGACTTATATAACAAATGTGCAGGTTGAAAACCTTGTGATCTGAAAGGAAATTGTGAAATTTACATTAATTAGCACTTCAAAATAAAAGTTATTATTCATGCAGGCATATGAAGTATGTATAATCATAACGATTATGTAAATGTGCATTTTGTTTGAAAACAAATGTGATTTTGACACCTTACTTTTTAAACTTTTCTGGATTAGAGCGCTTTAATTGATTCAATAAGGCAATGTTTTCATCTCCAGTTTCAACCATCACACTGCTATCACCTTTACACATCTGTCAAAATAAAACAAAACATAAGAAACAGAAAATGTATGGGCAAAAAATTTGCTTTCAATTTGTACACTTATTAAGATATAATTTGATTGCCTTTTCCTGATAGACTGTTGAAAAAGTACCTGACTAAAGATATTTTTACCAAAAATATGAGAATTTTTTTTTTATTTTTGAAGAAGGCAAACAAATAATGTTTTTTTCTAAAGGTGGCCCAATCCTTACTGCGATAAGCTGGGACTGGAACAGCCTGGCAAAGTGAAGATGATTGGAGAGTTCCGTTTTGGCGCTGACCAGAGCCCGAATCCTGTCACCCAGGGCTTCACTGACAGACCAGCCAGGGGTCATGTGTTGTCGCTCCCATAAACGAAGAATCTCATAAAACCCATCCCTGAAATTGTTCAATAGGTTTCATACATACAGAGAACAACGGTACATGCACATCTTTAAAAACTTAAAAATTATGTTAATATGCTAGGTAAGTTTTAAGTCCTACAGTTTTAAGTACCAGGGTAATGAATTGTGAAGAATTATTTTGAAATTAAAAAATCCAGTCAACCATTGACATTAGTTTTAAAAACTAATATAGTTTTAGTTTTACAAATAAAATACCTTTGTCTTTTAAACAAGTGAAATGTTCTGTCATCAGGGAAGTTTTTCCTGTTGTCTGTTTCTGCTTGGAATGACACACTTCCAATAGGAGACTTAGGGTATACAGGACCAACCTGTCAAATACACACAAATGCTCATTGTATACAGTGTATGTGTAGTTTACCATTAATTGAATCACAATTGAAGGACTAGTGCATTAAAACTATTTTAAAATAAATGACTGTTTGGAATACATGTACTTTCTCATTTCCTCTGCTTTGTACCCCCCACTTCAAGCAAGATGATTTCCATTTTTAAAAACTATCATTTCTTTACAAATAAAATTCAGGGACCTGTGTTACCTGTTGGTTCTTGCTGTCTAAAATGTCTGACAACCAACTGCTCAGATCTGGAGAAAAATGCACGATTCTTGTGTTCTCTGACAAAAGCCTCAGTGTTCCTTTATCAAGGCACTGTAGCAGCCTACAGAATAAAACAATCTTTCATTTAGTGAAGCATAAAATTACAGTACCTTCATTATCTTTTAACCCCTACCCCCTCCAATCTCCTACATTGCATGCTAAATGCCTGTCACTTTGTGTAGTTGGGGCGATCTGCCATTTGACGTAAACCAGTATAATAATGAACTGCACTTTAATACAGTGTATCTCATTATTTATAATTAATTCAAGTCTTTTTAATAGATGTAACAGTAATGTGATGGGAAACTTAGTTTGAATTTATTTTTCCCAATCATAAAACAAAGTTGATTTTAGTTATCAGTACTTTGTTGTCTTTTTAGATTTTTCTTGTGTAAAAATGGCATGTAACCTGTTTTGAAAATGAACCAGATAAATCTAATGTGTACACTTTTATACTAAATAATTTTCTCAACAATTACATGTTCTACTTGTGATATATGACATATTATAATGTCATGCTGCATTTAATATTACCTCTTCTGTTGTGTCATAACACTAACAGCAAAATAGACAGCATTATGGACAGTGGAAAAGAAGTTGTTTTCCAGCACATCTGAAAATAGCACATTGAAGCCATTAAAAAAAGGAAAGATTTATCTAAACAACATTCTTGTATTCATCGTACTTCAAATTCTATAAATTTTTATCAGACATATAATACAATATGTGTATGAATGACATTTATACCTCAGTTCATATTTAAAACACAGAACCTATAAGATAGTTACGAATATACATGTATCTAGTATATGTATGCGTACTAACAACAAAACCTCAGTGTTCATTCATCTATCAAGTATTGTTAGTGTTTCTTACCTTCACCACACACAGCTATAAGCTCCATGTCAATGCTGCGTGATGTTAACAACTGCATCAGAAAATACAGCTCCATAGTCAGATTGGGAAATAAATTTTCTATTAAAAAAAAAAAAAGGGAAGAAGTCTAAATAAATCATCATTCATTCTCTAACATTTCTGTCTGTGACATTGTAATCTTCAAATTTTTAACATTACTTTTTTTACAACATAGGTTTTAAGCTTCTAAATTCTTTTAACTAGCATCTGAATATTCTTGTTTTTTCTTACCACTGAGACAGGCTGAGTATAGATGTACTAATTTATCCAATTCAATCCGGTGTGTGACCTCAGTTATGTCGGCCACGACTATGTCTACTTTGCTCACAGAGCGATCCAACAACTTGGTGGGCGTGTTACAGGATGGAAAGTCCAGTCCCTCAGATTTGTTTTCAGCTTTAATGCTTTGAAGACGTTTGGCTTTTTCTCTCCTAGAATCCAAATTGTCATTTGAAGCAAAAGGCACCAAAATAAATAACAGAAGAACATTCACTCATGAAACTAAATTCTTTAGAATATTCCCACTCATCATCGAATAGCAGTAATACATCAATAGTGACAAATATCTTGGTCAGATCATTTCAATGAAATATTTTTTGACCATTTTATTTTTGCTCTGAATAGGAGCTTCTTATATCACTGATTTGCTGAAATAATTTCTTACATTTTTATAGGTGATAATTGAAAAATGCCCTACCAACTCCTCCCACCAATAACTTCTCTTATATTGCAGTACATTAACCTGAGTAGTTCTCTTTCCTCCTCCAAGTGACTCGGGTCACAACCAGGACTGCTTTTCTTGTTTTCTGCAGAGTCTTGTTCTATGAAGGCATTTGTCTGTCTGCGAAAAGGCTTCCCTGAGACAGGGGTAGGGTTGATTCTTCTGGAGGGCGCGTTAGTCAACTCTATGGACCCCTCTTGTTGAACAGCACTCACAGTGGTGAAGCTAATTCTACGAGACTTTGTGATAGGATTAGATTTCACTGCTCGAGGAGTGTTGTCAAAGTTTGGGGAATTTCTCAAAATCATATTTGTTAGATTGCCCTTATCCCCTGCAAGGTCATGCATTCTATGAAAAAAAAAAAGTAAATGACATTAATATGATTAAAGTGCTAGGTTATTTTGTATAAAAATGTCACACATCATTTGAAGAAATCCATAGCATGACAATACTGGAGATTCCTTATTTTACGTGAGTATTTAATTCCACGATTCAACTGTTTTGCATCAAATCGCGAGAATATAAAATCCCAAACACCAAATTTTTTATCATAGTTTTATTTAGTTTACAACTGTCAGAAAAATAAAAGCCGAGATTTTAAAACTCGCGAGATGTGCCTCTCCCAAATTTAGGTGGATATTAATTTCTTGCATTTAATTAGGAATCTACAGTATAATTATATCATTCTGATCAATAATGTAAACATGTAAATTTAAAGCAAAAGGTTCATGTTCATCTTAAATCTATGGCAAGTATAAATAAATTATATAAGTGGTAAAAAACAACTAAATACTGTATACAGGGAAATATTCGCCCCTGTTTTATTTTTCGCCCCTTTCGCCCTCGTTGTCAGCAGGCGAATTTAAGACTGGGCGAATTCCAATGCCTCAAATTATCTCTCTTTCAACACAACTTTGTGTGGGCGAATTCAAGACAAGAAGAATCCATTCACAATGGTGAAGGATGAAAATAACATGGCGAAAATAACCCTGTATACAGTATCAATTCATTCTAATTCTAACCTTGGTGTGACTGGTTTACCATCTCCTCCAACAGGTGGAAACTCATCTGTACTACCCAAGCTAAACACAGGAGCTGTCTGAATAAAATTTCTATATTCAGATTCAACTGAATGACGCTTCTTGTGTCCAGACTTTGAATGAGTTGCAATTGGTGAAGGAGTATTGTCAGTGCACCTTTCATTTTTTCTGCCAGAAGAAAAAGGAGAATTCTTCTTCTTTCCTGAAGAGTTTGATACTTCTGGGGATAATATGAATTCTCCAAGACTGAATCTATGTCTCGATCTGCCATCTTGATTACTTTTGCTTCCACTATGTGGAGTATTGGTTTTACTACCCCTAGATTTATGGTCCTTCTCCACTGAATTCCGTCCTGCAGGAAAGTGCTGGCTTTTAACAGATTCCCCTAAACATACAGCTCCTGATTTTTTGTCTCCTTTCCCTAAATTGTCTTGATTTGAAGGTGTTTTCAAAGTGGGTGTTCTGAATTCAGTTGACGTGTTTGGGGAGAAAAATGAGCCGCTAGTTGGTTTTATGTCATCAATTCCATCGCCAGGGCTAGCACCAAAAAGTTGAACTCTTTTTGATGATGACGAAGAACTTTTATTTTCGTCGACACATTTCTTTAACTTCTGAGCTGAAGGGGTTTTAGCAGGTGATGGTGTAGTTGACTTTGAGTTTTGGAGAAGATGTATTGTTTGATCCCGTAGATAATTTAAGAAAAAAGGAATGAATTCTTGATGCAAATGGTGAAACTCCGTCAGTTGAATAGGAATATTCTCCTAAAATACAACAAAATTATACTAATGTACGATTTCAATAAATCTTATAATACTCAAGATTTTTTTTTATCACTTCAGTAATGTACTCTTCAAATTTGGGTACATGGCAGTTTTTGAGTTTTGTATATGACACCATAGTCCACAGGCACCTGAATTTTTATCAATCACTCGCTCAATAAGCCAAATATAAAAAAATTTTACCTCCTCTATATATAAATGCACAGGCACCTGAATTTGTGCATATATATATAGAGGAGGTAGAATTTTTTTTATATTTGGCTTATTGAGCGACTGATTGATTTATATATAGAGGAGGTAGAATTTTTTTTATATTTGGCTTATTGAGCGACTGATTGATAAAAATTCAGGTGCCTGTGCATAGTCCACCCCCCTTCCCACATCCATATAACTTTAGTACGTACCTTCTGTATAACAATGTCATCAGTTTGGTTTCTTTTTAGAAATGACACCAGAGTGTCCACTAGAAGCTCTCCACTCAGAATATACTCTAATATTGATGCCATATTGCGTTAAACAAGAGGACGTTTTCATTTGTATTCCCGCCATCACATCTCCATGTGGAAATTTCCGGTTGGCCACTTTTTTGATAACTCGTTCTGTTATTGAAAATGCCCTGGAAATACATTTATTGATCTGATAGATTATTATACAGTTGAGATTTTTTAAACATTATTTTTAAACAATGAAACTCTATTTTGTCTACCGAGAATTAAGATTTATTTTCTTTAAATTATTTTTCCGGAATTTTAATCAATCAGATCGTGGTTCATAATTACTGTGCGCCCAGAGTTTCCGGTTTTATTTTCACACGAGGATATTATTATTTCTCTTCAGCACTGTTACAAAATAGTTGAATGAATATATACGAGTATATACAAGAAACATAACTGTTTTTTTGACGAGAGCAATATGGCAACCACCAAAAAGACAGCGAACATCCCAGATGAAATAAAAGAGAAATTAGCGTCTTTGGACACAGCACTTGCACAGATAGAATCAGTTTTTCAGCCTTTGCTTAGAACCAGTCAATCTGAACTGTATGAAAAGGTGAGGTTTACACTAGTAAGAATTCATTTAATGACATGTTTATGATTTGTTCGTAGGGGAGAACCCTATTCTGATCTATTTTTATCGCAAATCTTACATGGGTGTACACTCTGCCACTGTCTGCGACCGATAAACTGATGCGTTGAAGGATGACACTATTGGGGTCGCAGTTTTTGAAACAAGCATTTTCATTGGCTATTTAATACCCGCCCACTTTTACCTGTACGTGGTATTGATAATTTATGCACAAACTGCTATATAACTGTGTCGTTTACTCTGTATCAGGACTGCAAAAGCTAAATCACTGCAATAATTGACTAAGAGTTCTCACAATAATCGCATTTTGTTTTTTATGGTGTAAACAATTGTCAAAAATACACTGTTTAAACAGGTTTCCCATTACAATTTTCAGCACAATGCTTCATCGATAAATTCAATCCTTTATAACGCATCAATTTTAGGCAGTATTTATTTTGTTGTAGCTTATTACAAAGAATTCACAGATACTGACAATAAATGTTACATAAATATTGCATTTTATTGAACTTCAACCGTTCAATGACACACTTCTATAAGTGTGCATGTGTTTTCAAACATGTAAACAAAGCTTGATATTTACAGCACAATCGTGTTCAATTTTGGACTGATATGTGATTTACCTTATTTTGTAACTCACTTAGTCTTTAGAAACATTAATTTCATTACATGTTCCTCAATATTCGTCAGACAATATTTACTACTGATGCTGACACTTTACTTGCCGCTGACTTTCTCTCAAACTCGGATTGTAAAATTCACGTGCAGATCGAGTTGCCATTTTACAGTTTTAAATTTATAAACAAACCACACTTCTTCATTTTACGGAGCTGGTGACAATGTTTCAAAGATTTTCAGTACAGATTTATTATAAGCAAATAAGTGAAGACATATGCTGTAAAACGTTTAATGGATTTCACGGCGTGTCAACTCGAATTTTCCCGTGGATCTACATTTTGCAGCAAGCTTTTTGTGAGGAAATACAGTCTGTTCAACTCATGTGATTTTCCACAAATGGTACATTATGATCGGTTACGTAAAATATATTTGTTCACCAAACAGTTTCTGAAGAATTTCTTCACAATAAGCTGAATAACATATGTTATTCAATGAGCAAAGTCCAATCTGTGACTTTAATCTATAAAGGTTACATGTATGAGCCCATCCCAGCTTTTAGAGAACCTTTTCCTTGTTTTGTTTTTTCACTTACATTATTTACACATGTACGTAAACATCGCCCCGTTTGTTCTCAAATAACTCTGTATGTAATTTTTAACTTGCAAGTACCGGTACAACTTTTCTTTCTCCGACATTTGTTTCCACGTATTAGCATCATGTTCTCTACATGCATTTGATAAATGGGTGGGTCTATATATAAATGCGCCAATCAGAATCTTTGTTCCGAATCACAATTGAAATTCACACTGATAAGATAGTGTCATCAATCAATGCAATGCAATATCGGCCGTAGCATGTACATCCATGTGGGATTTGCGAAAAAAGTGTTCAAATGCTGAAATGTATAGTTAAACAAACTTAAAAATTTTTATTTCTTGTAAGGCTGTCTAAAATTAATTTTCAGTTTAATGTAACCCGCACACGTGTAGGTTTAGGAGCTAGGAATTAGGTTTTGAAAAAAAAACAAACAGACCCCTCTTCCACGCTATTACCAACTTCCGCAAAGTCAACTTGAACCAATGTAAAAAATAATGGTGCTGAAATAATCAGATGTTCGCTTTTTAATTTCCAATGATACTTTAAGATAACCATAGTTCAATAATATCAATAAATAACAAATTGCTTGTCATTTTTATTTTTCTTTCATTCCTTGATATTTGAGGTCTCTTTTCTTGCTACAATCTTTGTTTTCTATATACTGTATGTATTTAAATCAAAATCTTGTGGCAATCAGTCTAATAAAAAATAGATATATATGTTAATTAATCTGTCTCTCTATATACAATATCTACGATTAACACTTAGATTGATGTGGCAATAATGCAGAACATGTCCATTATCTATCTCCTTATCTGAACAGAATTAGAAAAAATATGTATCAAATTGCAGTTTACAATGAAACAGCACAGGACATGTAACATGTTACTGTACATGTATAACAAAAAAAAAAAAAATACTGATTCTTTATCCACCTGAACATTTTACCACCGGAAATATAGCTATAACACTGTGACCATCACAGTCTGTGGCAATTTAAAATATATGGGAAAGGAGATGAAAAAAAAGTTTGATCATAGTCAGTGTAAAACTAAAAACAAGTAAAAATTGTCCATGTAAATTCAGAGTGGAAAGGTCAGCCATTTTTGGCAAGAGACAACTAGGAGAGAAGGAATTCTAGGATGCAGCCAAAAACTTTTGTTGATGGATGGGGCTTAAGCTTGTTCTTTTTCCCATGCATAAGTTGTTGAAACTCCCTAATCTTGCCTATGCTTTGCACCAGCGAGTTGCGCTCGCTATTACAAGAGTTGTTGAAAGGGGGTGTATAGGTGTCACTTGGAAAAGTGTCGCATCAAAATGAAAATGACCGTAATCATAAGCTTGGCTCTTTGGACTGTAAAAGGAATTTTATTATTTTGTAGCTAGATGCAATGGATAAAGCAAAGTTAGAGTTGGCGGGGGTTTACACAATCAACTCATTATTCTGGAGTGAGTACAAACCTGTTTCATTTTTATCATCATTGTAAAGTTTTGTTTTTATAAACTTTTTAATTGTTTTTAGTTCAAGTTTCAACAGCAAATGCATATTTTAATATAATGAGGTTTGATTTCTTTTTCAGCATACCTGAACATTTGTGGTGTGAACCCTAAAGAACATGGAGTTAAACAAGAATTGGTAACTTCCACATATTTTGTAAAAAAGGTTTTTGGCCTGATATAATCATGTTTGATTACAACTTCATGTATATATAAACATAGGTAATCACAGATTACAAAGCTCACCGAGACGAGGCATCACCATTATGAGGAATCACCTTAATGAGACCACCTTTATCATATTATTTGAAAATCATAGTTAATAATGATCTTGGATATACATGGATACTGTTTTGATACAATATCTTATAACTATATCATATGTTAAAAAATTGTATAATAATCATATGTTCATTTCATAGGGTATTATATGATACAATGATTATCAATACAATAATATAAAATACGATATTGCATCCTATGATACCTACAATATATATCATATAATACAATAAAATACTGTAATAAATAATGATGAAATATGATATTGTAACATATGATATGACATTGTATCTTGTTATACATTATTGTATTTGATCACATAATACAATATCATAATATATTATGATATTGATATTATATAATACAATATAATAATATATGATACAATATCATATCACATAATACATAAAAATATTGTAACATATGATATTATATTGTATAATATTATAGTATGATATTGTATTGTATGATATTGTATCATATTTGATACAAAATAGGATATTGTATCATATGATACAATAAAATTAGATACAACATTGTATCATATCAATTGATACAATATCATGTGATATAGTACTATATTATATCATACAATATCATATTATACTATATTGTATTATATGATATAATATCACAATATATAATATCATATAATACATTTTCATGTGATATATTAATATATTATAAAAACCAATATCATATTATACAATATCATATCATATGATACGATATATATGTTGCAATATCATATGAAACAATAGCATGTGATAAAATAGTATATAATACAATATCATATTATACAATATTGTATCATAATAAACAATACTATACATAACAATATCATGATACAATATCATATAATAATGTACAAAAAAATTGATACAATATCATATCGTATCATATAACTTTTTACAATATAATATATGATAAAATATTGTATCATATAAAACAATAGTGTATCATATCATACAATACTATATCATAGGAATCATATTATATCATTTAACAACGAACACATCTATCAAGCAGGTTTGAGATAGGAGAATTTTTGTAGCATCCTTGATAATGGAGATCTGCATCTGAAGCTACCTTTACAGTTCATTAATATTATAGTTAAATCAACTATGCAAGCTATTATCTATAAAATATGTGACCTGTTCCAAAAAAACAAATCTCATCCAGCATCCGAAACCTACGGCTCAGATTCAGCATTCAAGCCTGCCAGGTGCATCAGTATCATAAGATGCATCATCCATGCAAGTTTGGTGAAGTTAGGACCAGTAATAACTAAGATATAATCATAAGAGAGCACCTGCTCCAAAAACACCAGCTCTAAAAACCTTAACCTCCCTCCAGCATCCGAAACCTATGGGTCAAATTCAGCATTTATGCCTGTCAGGTGCATCAGTATCATAAGACGCACCATCCATGCAAGTTTAGTAAAGTTAGGACCAGTAATAACTAAGATATATTTTTTAGTATCCTTGATAATGGGGATCAGGCTCTGCATCTGAAGCTACCTCTGCGATTCATTTATATTATAGTTCAATTAACTATGCAAGTTTGAAATAGTACTAATATTTATTAAACATGTGACCTGTTTCAAAAAACTTAACCTAATCCAGCATCCGAAACCTATGTCTCAGATTCAGCATTCCTGCCTGTCAGGTGCATCAGTATCATAAGACGCATCATCCATGCAAGTTTTATGAAGTTAGAACCAGTAATAACTAAGATATAATCATCAGAGGGCACCTGCTCCAAAAACTTTAACAAGCTTTTAAAACCTTAACCTCCTTTAGCATCCGAAACCTATGGCTCAGATTCAGCATTCATGCCTGTCAGGTGCATCAGTATTATAAGACACACCATCCGTGTAAGTTTGGTGAAGTTAGGACCAGTAATAACTAAGATATAATCATCAAAGGGCACCTGCTCCAAAAACTTTAACCAGCTCTAAAAACCCTAACCTCATCCAGCATCCGAAACCTATGGCTCAGATTCAGCATTCCTGCCTGTCAGAGGCATCAGTATCATAAGACACACCATCTATGCAAGTTTGGTGAAGTTAGGACCAGTAATAACTAAGATATAATCATCAAAGGGCACCTGCTCCAAAAACTTTAACCAGCTCTAAAAACCTTAACCTCATCCAGCATCTGAAACCTATGGCTCAGATTCAGCATTGAAGGTTGCCAGGTGCATCAGTATCATAAGACGCACCATCCATGCAAGTTTAGTAAAGTTAGGACCAGTAATAACTAAGATATAATCATCAAAGGGCACCTGCTCCAAAAACTTTAACCAGCTCTAAAAACCTTAACCTCATCCAGCATCTGAAACCTATGGCTCAGATTCAGCATTAAAGCATGTCTGGTGCATCAGTATCATAAGATGCACCATCCATGCAAGTTTAGTAAAGTTAGGACCAGTAGTAACTTAGAAATTGCTATCAAAGGGCACCTGCACCAAAAACTTTAACCTGCTCCAAAAACTTTAACCTGCTCCAAAAACCTTAACCTCCTCCAGCATCTGAAACTCATGGCCCTGATTCAGCATCCAAGTCTTTCAAGTCCATAAGTAGGTGAAGATGCATCATCCATGCAAGTTTGGTGAAGATAGGACAAGTAATAAGTTAGATACAGGACCTGCAACAAAAACTTTAACCAGGTCCGGACGCCGACGCCGAGGGTATAGCATAAGCTCCCCCCGACTTCGTCTCGGTGAGCTAAAAATGGTCTGTTTATGTCCTATAAGTGTTTATTTTCATTAAATATATTGACAATAAATTAATCTAGAAATTCTCTACATTGATATCAGTCAAACTTCGATATTGAATTGCCACTGTATGAAATTGGCACGGCTAGTTCATTTTAAAATTATTTATGAAATCAACGGATTAACAAAATCTGATTACAAATATACCGTAACTTTGTTTCATAAGTGCACATGTGGAAAAATAGCTGCAATAATGTAGCCCCCCCCCCCAAAAAAAAAAAATCGGGAGAGGGCTACATTATTGCAGCTAGTGGAAAAACACATACAGTATGCATAAAATACCAAGCTAACTTTAATGTTTTCTGGTTTAGGTTTGCAAATTTGTCAATAATTAATCTGAGACACAAACTTTACCACAATTTTTTTTAATACAAAATGCAGTTGTGTTTTAATGAGCAATTCATTCAAATTTTTTTGCAGGACAGAATTAGGAGTTACATGGATCGAGCCAAAAACATACAGGACTCGGCTAAGGCTCCAAAGATTGACAAAGCAGCATCCAAGAGGTTTGTAAAGAGTGCATTGTGGAAGGCTGCCCAGAAACAGGCCAGTGAAGCAGACAAACAAGGGGAGACCACTCCTAGCACAGATAAAGCTGAAGGTATACTTGTAAAATAGTTTAAAACTACATGTATCTTTTTTGTCATGAATCACACATTATGTTTGAATATTCAAAAATACATGAAACGGTAGCATTTACATGTAATTATTAACCAACCTACATTATCAAAATTCTGGGCCATAGTGTTTTTATGTCTGTCAACAGTAGCATTAGTCTGAAATTTGATCAGCTTAGCTTTAGAACAATATAAGAAACAAGCTTCATACTTGTTGACAATAAATTCAAGTTAAAAAAAAAAACTAATGGATAAATGTCATGGTCATTTTGATGCATATATGGTTAGATTAGTGTAATATTTAATGATGCTGCATTTAGCAAAATCATTAAACATCTAATTCTTCAGTGAACATATTTTATCAACATTTTCAGAATCAATTGTTGTGGCTTTCTCTTCTTCATTGTAGCTATGACAGGACCCACACAAAAATCTTTAAGTTTATTTTATGCCATTTTAAAAACTTTCTTCAATTCAATTGAAGTGTTTCTTGGTCTTATTTCTTTTTTAGCTCCATCAACTTCGAAAGCCGACACAGATGATTCAAAGATTACAGAACCACCATCAAAAAAGAGAAGAAAAAGATAACCTGATCATCTGAATATATTTTGTGTTTTATTTGACATGAATATTGTATTCTGTGATGTTGGGGTTTGAAAAATGACCTCATAGTATATTTATTAAAGCTGCATGAACACCGCTCGTAAATAGGCACTTTCCGCCATATTTCTCTTTAATCACCGATATCCGTACAACCCCTATATAGGCCGCAGACCTCTTAACAGTTTAAAGTATTTCACTGTAGAGGTCTCAACTGTGTGGATATACATCTGCTGCCTCGCCGTGTTACTCGGTCACGATGAAATTATCAAATTTTACACACTTTTTCCAAACCAGAATACTACTAACATCGAAAGAACAGGTCAATGCATTATTTACAAATAGAATATGCACATAAAATAAGAAATAAATGCATAAAATCAAAAGACTATGAAAAGAATAGTACACGTCGGCCACAAGTTTCAGATGTGTAATGGGTGTAAAGAAATCGAAGGGCTTACCGGTACCTGGCCTGGGTGACAGTGCCTATTTATGAATGGTGTTAAGCTTTATCATTTTATTTTGAAAAACCCAAGTCAGCAAAGAGCTATTGCAATTTTTGCAGAATTATTCCTTATGGTACATTCATTCTATCATCTAAAATTAGCTCTTATTTGTAAAAATAAACCCAGTGATGTACTGAGTACATGTAAGAATTCAATGATTCACATTTACTTAAGATTTGAGAAAAGACTCGAAAGCTAATAGAAAGACGTGTTTCCATACAATATGATAGATAAATTGTATAAAGTACAATTTAATTCAACTTTCGAATTAGCTTTTCTAAAACATTCTTGTGTATTGATCTAAGTTTTTAGTAATTAAAAATATAAAAAAATGATTATCTTACAGTTATTATTAGCTCACCTGAGCTGAAAGCTCAAGTGAGCTTTTCTGATCAAAATTTGTCCGTTGTCTGTCGTCGTTGGCGTTGTCGGCGTCGGCGTTGGCGTTGTAAACTTTTCACATTTTCATCTTCTTCTCCAGAACCACTGGGAAGATTTCAACCAAACTTGGCACAAAGCATAACTGGGTGAAGGGGATTCAAGTTTGTTCAAATGAAGGGTCACGCCCTCTTTAAAGGGGAGATAATTTAGAATTATTAAAAAATTGTAGGTATGTTTCAAAAATCTTCTTCTCAAAAACTATTAGGCCAGAAAAGCTGTAACTTGTATGGAATATATAGAGAAAATCTTAAAAAATCTTCTTCTCAAAAACTATTAGGCCAGAAAAGCTCAAATTGGAGTGGAAGCATTCTCAGATAGTGAAGATTCAAGTTTGTTTCAATCATGCTCCCCGGGGTAAGGATGGGGCCCCAATGGGGGGGGGGGGATGAATTTTTACATAGGAATATAAAGAGAAAATCTTTAAAAATCTTCTTCTATAAAACTATTAGGCCAGGAAAGCTGTAACTTGTATGGAAGCATCCTCAGGTAGTGTAGATTCAAGTTTGTTCAAATCATGGTCCCCGGGGGTAGGGTGGGGCCACAATGGGGGGATGAATTTTTACATAGGAATATATAGAGAAAATCTTAAAAAATCTTCTTCTCAAAAACTATTAGGCCAGAAAAGCTCATATTGGAGTGGAAGCATTCTCAGATAGTGAAGATTCAAGTTTTTTCCAATCATGCTCCCAGGGGTTAGGATGGGGCCCCAATGGGGGGGGGGGATGAATTTTTACATAGGAATATATAGAGAAAATCTTAAAAAATCTTCTTCTCAAAAACTATTAGGCCAGGAAAGCTGTAACTTGTATGGATGCATCCTAAGGTAGTGTAGATTCAAGTTTGTTCAAATCATGGTCCCCGGAAGTAGGGTGGGGCCACAATGGGGGGGGGGGTGAATTTTTACATAGGAATATATAGAGAAAATCTTTTTTTTAAAATCTTCTCAAAAATGCTCCAATCTGAGTGGAAGCATCCTCAGATAGTGCAGATTCAGGTTTGTTTAAATCATGGTCCCCTGGGATAGCGTGGGGCCACAAAGTGGGGGGGGGGGGGTATATAGGAATAGAGAAAAATCTTCTTACAGATACAACAAAAGGGGCTTGGTATATACAGATGTACCATAAAAATATGTGGATAAAAATCGGCAGATGTTTTAAATATTTTTAGCAAGATCTACCGTACTTAGTTGTCAAGATATTTTGATTTTGTTACTATTATGATAATTTGATCAGAGTTAAGGCTATTGTTGCTCAGGTGAGCGATGTGGCCCCTGGGCCTCTTGTTTAATCTTATTACCTAATCAAAGGGATTTTGTTGTTTTATTACAGATTAAATATTTGCGTCTATTTTGTTTGCATGTGTTTGCAGTTTCCCTTAACTATTGAAACCGTTCTATTGAACTGCCGGTCAAAAGACTGCGATCTATTAGACCACTGGTCAATAGACTTCATTAATCTATTGGACCGACAATGTACCGTACCGATTATAGCTGTTTTTTGTTGGCGGGGATATAATTTTGGCCTATTTTGGCGATTTTTGAAAATTCACCAAAATAAAAATCACCAAATTTAAGAACTTTTGTATGTAATTTTTTTTGACAACTACAGTTTCTTACAACTTAGAACTATAGTTTTGTGGATTATTTTTTCAAATAATTTTCAAAGACAGCATCATCTGAATGATAAAAAAGGACAATTGTTACACCAGACAGTATTACAGATACAAATGATCAGTTTAAAATTGATGTAAATAAATAAAAACTAATCATTACTAAAATTAGAAGTTAATTGTTTAAACACCCTTAGGCTAACATTTTCCCTGTTCAGATGCGTAATTAGCCCCAGGGACAGGGGTGTTAGCTTGTGTTGTTTAAGGAGACATGTCAGATCCATTATCGACTCAGGTGCAGATTATTGTCTGATTAACGGTTTCTTCTTGAACAATGAAATTAAAATTGATTGTTGATAAGGTATACTTTTAAATGCATATATGAAGTTATATTTAGCTATTTCTTTTTAAAATGTTTAAGTGTTTGAAGCCAGGGTCAGACATAAAAAATTACCACCTTGTAATGGTGACACATAGGATACTTGCTGAAGTACATTAATTTCTCAGCTTTTGAAATTAAACTGACATTTGATTTTGAATAATGGGAATTGGATTCACCAAAATTATATCCGCCAAAATTAATGGTATACCCTGTAGACCCAAATCCGCCAAATTTGTGTCCCGCCAAAAAACCCGGCTATATGGTATTTCAGAACACGGGTATGTTGAGGCATCCCGATTGATTTCACAGCGATGTGTAGAAAGTCATTTGTCTGTACGTTATACGATATGGCGTCGTAATTAACTTTGACGTCACGATCTGCATCCTTTAGATGGTTCTCTGGGAATGTAACGTAACTTTATAAGTGAACATTAAAAAAACCGCTTTTTTCCTTTACATAGACGCTGTTTTTAATACTAGTGATACCATATTCTTAGTTTATTGCATAATGGCACGAAAACCCTCGGGCAATAAAACACACTCAGCTGTTCCCTGCACCTCGGGGAAAAATATTCTGGTCTATTGACTGCTCAAGCATTAAATAATTGTATAATATAGAGCGTTAAATGGTTGACTCAATAAACACCTATTATTACTAGTTTAACTGTAGTACATGTACATGTATTACCTGGTACTTGATCAGCTGGACAAAATTTTAAGGAACACTAGTTTTCATCAAATAGCTTTATCTACTGATGGATCATTCAGTCAATACATGTACATATATTTCATATCAGTTGTTTAAAACAGAAAAAAACAGTTAAATCTCATAGCTTCATTCCTATAGGAAAGTCTTTCAACTACATGTTCATGTAATTCTTGAAGAACATACACAATTGAGATGGCGAACATTCCCATTGGTTTATTACACATGTAAATAAATTTTAACCAACACGAAGAAAAAAATACAAGTACACTGTAGGTCCAAGTGTTGACGCTATCAAACTCTTGACCTAAAAAAGCCTTTTTGAATAGAGGAGACATACTAATAACAACCAAGAAAATCTCATATTCCTTTCTTTATCACAGAAATTTCAGAATTTCATCATAAAATACGTTAAGTAACAAAAAAAAACCCAAAGAAAATTCACAACTCAGATACATGAACATACTGTAGAGAAATCACATTGGCTTTACCATAATGATAAATAAATGTAAACTAAATACAGCTGTATTTGATTTAAGTTAGTAAACTTCTTGAACAATGAAACATGTTTTTATTGTTGAGTAAAACTCAAGATACAGCTGTTTGTCTTTTTGACAGTGAAATTTCAAGGGTATAACTCAAATGAGCAACAAAGAAATTCTAACACTTCATGAGTTTGGTACGAAATGATTACCAATATAACAGAATCTGTGTAAGAATCTAGCTGTTGCATCATTTGGAAAAAACAAACAAACCGTAGTTTAAAACCATGCACAGCATAGACAAACCACTGGGCAAAAAAGAAAAATAAAAGATGAACATTTCATACCGCCTGTAACAACCTTAATATCACATATATCACATATTAGACATTCTTGCCTTTGAAAACAAAAGAAACAAAACAAAGCACCATCTTAATTATTCAAACTGAAAATTAAGACTATGGAATTGTGGGATGGACATATACATCTTGTAATGGTGATATATCCTTTTCTGTACATAATGCACTGTACCAATTAAAAATGAAAATAAAAGCTAATGCAACCAATGCTAAACTCTTGAAAATGATCCAACGTGAAACCTCATAAACAAATGTACCGGTAGTTGTATAGATATATGTAAAAGATGTTTTTCGTAGGGAAAATGTGTTCAAACTGATGTATTGGGATAGCGGGTGCATTTTAGAAAACAATGTAACAAAATCAGATGATTAATGCACAGCACCCTTTTGATTAACCTGAATCTTGGTGATAAGCAAGTAAGAAACATTTTTTTAAAGGAATGATATTACTGTATACAGGGTTATTTTCGCCCTGTGTAATTTTCGCCCTTCTACACTTGCAAAACAGTTTCGCCCCGCATTGAATTCGTCCAGACACGGTAGTATTTAAAGAGAGATAATATGAGACATTAGAATTCACGCAGTCTTAAATTCGCCCACTGACAACGAAGCAGAAAGAGTGAAAATAAAAAGGGGGGCGAATATTTCTGAGTATACAGTACATAGGCAATTTAAAGAATAAATCCAAAGATATATATTAAATAATCAGAACAGTCAGATATCTTTTTATGGGGTGTGAATATTTATGAAGCAGGGGCTCCTATTTAGGAGATAAACTACGGTATCCCAAAATTTACAGGAATTTAATCATTATAGAATAGATGACTTTCTGGAGTCTTTAATGTTCATTGGGACAAAAATTGAAAGGTTAGGTCCCTATAAATGATAATTTCACAATAAAATAGCATCTTAGAAAGACTCACATTAATAAAGTTAAAAACTCTTTAAAACGTGCATGTACATGTAGCTCATTATAAAAGGAGGTAATCAAGTCAATACATTGTAATATCAGTTGATTGCTTGACACTTGCTTGAATATTGAGTAAGCAAGACATAATTAAAGACTCGCACAGAAAATTCCCAAATTGAAAACAGGTAAGCATAATCATTATTTTAAATAAAGTAAGTTTATGTATTGCAGATAAAAATAAATGTCATGTCAATTATAGGCACAAGCTGTAAACAAATTAAATTTTAACTCTTTTAAAAAAAAAATCGCAATTAAGAAGCAAAATATTTTGAGGAAATACAAAGTTCCATCATTCTAAAATTCTAAACTCATTATTCATCAAGATCTCTGATCAAATTTGATATTTTTGACACATGAGCAAACCACCAATGAAGTTAAACATTGCACAACAACTTGAATGAAACTAACATGAACTTGATGAAAAATGCAAATTGCATGGAAAAATAATCAAACTTATAGTGAGACAATAAAGTCCCTTTTCATGCTAATTCACACTTAATCTCTATCAAGACACATGCAAAATTTTAGAATGGTAGTAACATATGAATCTCTGGTGCATAAACTCAATAGTGCATGTCTCAATCAAACACATTCAAATCATAACTCTCCCAATTATTTTCCTAGCATCTCTGCTTTTAGACGATCTGCAATTGCTTTTCTCATGGCCATCTTTTTCTCCTCTTCAGGACTGAGTTTATCGGATTCGTTAGACGCTCCCTCCTGCATGGCAGATTTTGCCATGCGGGCGGACATTGGGCGCTTTGGCTGGGATTTCTCTGCAGCTAACAACTGCTTTTCTCTCTCTTTCTTCTTCATTTCTAGCAGTTTATCCCTTTGTTGTTTTAGATATTCCTGCCTCTTTTTCAATTCATCTGGATTCATGTTTGACATGGCAGCCTAAATTTGTCAAGAAAAGTTTGTACAATTTCATTAAACTAAACATCATGTATGTTCTATGATTTTGTAATCAAAGCATCTTTGAAAAAACAATTCTTTGATAATTAAATAGCACAATTATGCCTCATATGGTATGTGTCATCAATTGACTTTAATTAGTCAATGTTGTTGAGAAGCTCAGAAAACAACCTTGAATATGTTTTCCAAGCTTGACGGAAAGGCCCGAGAAGATACGATTGCTACAAAACAGTACCAATGGTTCTTGAAAATTTTCACCTCGAAATTGAAATTACAGTAGATACATAATGATTAAGGCACAGTCAATGAGCTATGCCACTGCCGATGTGAAGCCCACTCTAGATTCACAATTCTAAATTGAGACCCCACTCCAGCACAATTCCAGTACACAACTGTGCCTTCCTATTGTTAATTAATCGATTCAGAAATTTAAACCAATGTTTTAGAAATCTGCTTCCGTGTTTTATGATGGCTACAGGGCTGGCTCACCAATCTTTTTAAAAGATAAGCTGGTAATGCAAATTACTTTATTCTACAGAGAGATATGAACTAACTCTCTCTCTCTCTCTCTCTCTCTCTCTCTCTGAGAGACTTACAGCTGCTGCCTGCAGGGCTGGAGATGAAGATTTATTCTGTGACGTGTCAGTGTCCGACTGTTTCAGCCAGTTTGCTGCAGCCTCTGCGCTGGTGATCTGAGGCTTCTGTTGACCCACAGATGGGAGTTTCTGGGAGGCGATGGCAGCGGTCACACTAGCTGTGGGGACAGGTTCTGCTGGTTTTGGAGTGGGGGCTGCACTAGGGGCTGCACTAGGGGCTGCAGGTGCTGGGGTCACAGATATACTTGGCTGTTAATAAAAAACATTAATTATACATCTTGATTCTAAATCACCATGTACTTTATTAATTCTAAGTTATATGCAGATGCATAGAATGGAATTCAGTTCATTTTGGAATTGGTTCCGAACTACTGGTTTCTAAAAAATGAAGGATCATTAACATGCTAATAACTAACAATTTCTATGGTCTTGCTCCAAAAGAGAGAATTTCAATCTTTTTATCTTATTTAATATTTGCTTTATGCATTCCTTCATTAATTAAAATGTGGCATAGGAAAGAAATTAAATACAATATGCAGATTATCAAAGTTATCCTAAATGAATTATAATTAAAACATTCTTATGTCAAAATTTTACATATCAACTCATTTTTTCATTATCCCTCTCTTATTTAATTTTTTAAGCAAAAAAATAGACCTGTACTTGTATTTTACTGTAATTCCCACCATATTTCCTGATACACAAGCACCTAAAGCAATCTCCTGCACATTATAACATAACAATAATCATTCCTAAACATATCTTCAATAGTTATTTGTACACATTGATGTAACCCACTGGATTATTTTGTCCAAGTGATAAGTAGGTGATAAAAACTCTTATCAAAAGTTATATCATACCTGAAAACGTGAAGTAAACCTGCTGAGTAACTTTTTATTTTTCGTACTCATATACGTGAAAAGCATATACATGAAAAGGCCCTATAATTATGGAGTCAATCCCACACTTTCCTCGCAGATAACATTTTGATATCACACTTGTAGACATGCACACCTCTTCATGCTGAACTTTAATGTACATGTACATGCATCAACATTTCTATGAAAAGCATTGCATTTTTATATTATGACTGCAATGGATAAATACATGTAGTTCCAATGGATAAATACCAGTAGTTCCAGAACATACATATTCTTTGGCTCACTGACCTATCGATATAAACATGGAGTCTGACTCGACCACAGAGCTCGACTCGACCACAGAGCTGGATGATACAGGTAAACATTCATCATTTTGTCTCAAATTTTGTTTTTTTATTGTAATTCATGAGAATTTGCCAACAATTTATACATAATGTGGCACATTTATTCCAGCTCCTCACATTTTTTTGCTGTTCAAGATATTTTTTTCTGTATAGGTTAATGATGTGTTTTGCCATTTGACACCTACCTGCATTGGTTTGGTGACATAACTCTCCCTTTTTTGTTGTGATTTTTAATGATCAGAATCTTATTATGGTAATAAATTTTGAATATACAAGTACTGATACATAAAGACCAAGAGGAGTTTTTCCTTAATTCACAAACAAATGCTGGATTCATTCTCCATTTATTTATGCTAACTAATTCAGCTTACTATAAAAACTAGATAAACTGGGAGATAACTTAAATTTACCAAGAAATCTTAGAGCACTCCCTTTTATGACTGAATGCATGATACTAGAACAAGTTTACATGTACATTGTACTAAATTATTTTTATTAAGGAATATCTAAGTATCATCCATTGAAATATATGATACACATCAAAGAAACAAATGACAAAAAGGGAAAGTTCTAAATATATTACTTACATGTATTCAAATTGGCATTCCCAACATAGCTTTTTCTTATCATAGTTTGGAAAAATATCTGACTCTAAAAGAATGTCAAGTGCCTATTATTCAATCCATCTGCAGACTGATTATTCCCAAAATGCACTGAACCCAGTCTTCTGTAGAAGCTATAGGAGACTTACCACTGACTTGAGGTCTGTGGGTGCTATAGTAGACTTACCACTGGCTTTAACTATGTGGGTTCTATAAGAGACTTACCGCTGACTTTAAGTCTGCAGGTGCTACTGGAGACTTTCCACTGACTAGAGGAGACTTACCACTGACTTGAGGTCTGTTGATGCTATACAAGACTTACTGCTGACTTGAGGTCTGTTGATGCTATACAAGACTTACTGCTGACTTGAGGAGACTTACCGCTGACTTGAGGTCTGTGGGTGGTTTTGATGGTGGTGGTTTAGTGTTCCCAGCTGGTGGTTTACTGGCGGTACTGGTTTGTGGAGTTTGTGAGCCCAGAGACAATCCAAACAAAGCCTAAAGGATATTTCATTGAAAATCAGACTAAATTCTAGTAGCAAATACTCAATACATTTGTATTTCCTAACTTTTGATTAGTAAAAGTTTACATTTTTGACAGGATTTGATGATAAAAGGAATTCTTTGAACATGAGGACTAAACTTATAAACCATATACCCTGGTACATGTACAATATTCCAATATGTATATATGTACATGTACAAGAACCAATATTCAACTGAAGTTTATTTGGACCAATACTAGTATTGTCTCTGCCTAAAACAAGGGGACAAATCGACAGTTTTAACTTTATTCTATACAGATCCTTTAGAAAATCTGAACATTAAGTGATGATTAAGATCTTATATCTTGCTGTTTTCTGACCTCATCCAGTTTGGCCTTCTCTTTACTTTTCTCCTCCTCCAGACGGGAGTGCTCCACTTGGGAGATCTGGATCAGGCTTTCCATTTCCTTCTTCGTTGTTGCCTCTTCTTGGGTCTTCTTCTTTTTTTGCTCCTCTTCATACTCTCTTTTGGACTGTCTGCAGTAGAAATTTTTCTAATCTGACTTAAACTGTACTTTTTAAACACAAATTTGAAGTACTTTGACTTTATACAAATGTGATTCAAGCTATATCATATTTGGTTAAAAAGAAATTGATCTTCAACCCTGTATATATGCCACACTCCCCTCCCCCATCTTGTTAAATTTTTTTTTCTTGAAAAAGACAATCTCCTAATAAAAAAAATTGTGATATAGCCCTCCATTTTAAGTTCCTGTCTAATACCCTGCCCTTATAAAGAAATGTTCTTACTCTAGGACAGCTTTTAAGATTGCATCCTCATTTTGTGCTCCATATTGCTCTTTTGGTGCCGGGGCTGCAGGGGGTGGGGAGGTGGGCTCTGATTTGCCATCCTTCAGGCTCTCAGGGAGGGCCCCCTGCATCTGCATAATCATTGCCAGTGCTTGCTGTTGTAGTTCAATGTTCTTCTGGACCATCAGTCTCACAAAGATCCCATAATCCTCTGCAGCAAAGAACTGCTCAAACAAGCTCTGTCAAGGGAAACAACTCAATAAAATTGCAATGATGATAGTTTTTCAAAATATATAAAACCTCGTTTTGAGCATTAGTTTTATAAATCTTATTAAATCATCAATTATTTTCACACTTAACATCAGTGAGATGGTAACCATCTCAGAAGGTCATGCTTTTAGTACATGTACCAGTTATAGATATAAAGGAAGAAAGGAGCCTTGTAAAGACTGTGTAGGTAAAAGGACCATTTATTACTCAGTTCAAGGACACTGCACAGACTTCTATCTTGTGCGCTAGCTTACATTGGTTTAAGTATGAACAGAATAGGACAATGCATGGATAGAGAATGAGAATGACCTCTTGCTCAAAGCAAGCCTTTGACCTTAACCCTTTGACTTGCCACTTTTATTTATGATTATTAACATTCCTTGTGTACAGTATGAATAAGATGGGACCAAGGCTACAGAGAATTTGCTCACAGCAATGATCCTACATAGAAATTGATATCTAACCTGAACAAAAAACTTATTTCAAGGTCACTGCATGTCATTTACTCCAGACAAGGATTTTATTTACAATTTATTTATTTGACCTTGACTTTTGGTGTACAAAATTGGTTCTAGGTCACTGCACACTCTTTATCCATAGTCACTTATGAGTGGATTTAAGTCAGAGAGGAGAGAAAATATGCTCTAAAAATGACTTGTTAACAAGTGGTATTGGACAAGACTGAACACTGTTGGGAAACCACAGAATGAGACCCTAATAAGCAATGTGCTTTTCCCTACATAGTATGATATACCGGTAAATCATTTAAAGCATAACACATGTGCCTTACTGTCTAATGTGTGTTAATTTTTCTCGTGTTTTTGGAAGAAATCACTTCAATGTGCAAATATCACAGTGACAAATTGTGCAAACATTTTGAAGATTATTTTTCATCATTTTCAATCTTTACTTTTGAGATATTCAGAAATGAAGTCACTAATTTTGGTTAATCTCATGAAGTTCTGAAAACACACAGCTGACCTAATGTGAAGTAACTGGAAAACCAAACAGATAATATGTTGCATATGTGACCTATAGAGATTTTCTTACATGAGTACTATTACACTGAAGATTCTTAAGGTTTTAATACTGAGCTTGTGTGATTTTTTGGTGTGATAATACAACTGTGCCTCACTTACTCTCCAATACTCCAACTCTCCCTGCATGCATACAAATAAATTAACAAATCAAAATTTTACCCAAGTACTGTAGATTCCTAATTAAATGCGAGGAATAAATAACCGCGTAAAATTGCGAGAATCACCCTTAGCAGATTTTAAAATCTCGCCATTATTTTTTGAGAGTTGAAAACAATAAGAATTAGGAAAAAAGTTCCGCATTCGCGATTTTATGTTCTCACGATTTGATACAACACAGTGGGATCGCGGAATTAAGTACTCGCAGTAATATAAGGAATTTACAGTATTCAACACAATAATTCTGTATGTCTTAAAAGAACGGTAAACTCATTTCGTTATAGTAATCAGTGTACAAAAGTCAATGGATTTTCACTAAAGTCAGATTATACTAGCTGTGACTATCTTTAAACTTTGGGCTTAAACAGCATTTTTAACAATTAAAAATCAGTTGACATAGCTTTGTTCAGGAAATATGGGACACTTCCATATTGTGGCACATAATTTCTTTGGAGATAAACTACAAAACTAGCTATTTATCACAGGTATAACTTTATTATACACTTTTCCTTTTACTATATATCTTCATGTCTAACAGCTTAATGCTTAAATTCTTAACAATTTAACCCTGATGACACAAAACACTGCTGATAATGTTCCATATATCATTAAATAATCAAGATACACTTTGTGGAGAAAGATGGGAGGGGGTGTTCCTCTGTGCCATAAGATGAATGAACTCCCCCTTTATGAATACCGTACACTTTTGCTCAAATTGAAGGTCACGTGACATGGGCCATGGCGGTTGTATTTAACTTGGCTCTCGTCATTTTGACAATTTTGTGAAGTTCTAGGCTAGAATGTGACTTTCTCTGTCCGGAATTTCCACCCCCAACAATCAGCAACACTCAGTAAGTGTGATTCTTGAGGTTTTTTTGCGATTTTTCGTAATTTGTAAATATACCTGTATACTTCTGTGAATACCTGCTCAAGTACCGTCACGGTGAGTGACCACTCTTCAGTTATCAACTTGACAAGGTACCGTTAGCTTTTGTACGTGTATATAGATACTCTGTAAATAACTGTACATAATGGCCACTGGAATGCTAAAACCAGTCTATTTGAGAAACTCTGATATAGTTCAAGGTTCAAACCCTGTTACAGACTATGAACTTCTTGAATCAGTCTTGAACTGCACAAGTGAAATCAAGTGTATTCAAAGAGACCGAGGTCTCTGGAGAATTTATGTGAACACTACCCAAAGTAGAGATAAACTACTAACCGAAGGTTTTGACTTTCGAAATACACATATCAATGTTTTTGAAACAAATCCCTTCTCTACGGGAATAAACTCGCCCTTAGAGGAAGTTCTGCGAATCACAATCAAGGGAGTACCACTGTCCGTAGACGATGGTGAAATTATCAAAATGCTGGATAGCTACAAAGTTAACCTTACAAGTCCAATTAAATATGAAAATATTAGACATCCTACTACTCATAAAATGACAAGCATCTTAAATGGGAACCGTTTTGTGTATGCCAAACCTCTACAAAATGGTCAATCACTCCCACGATCAGCTTTTTGTGCAGGCATTAAATGTCTCATTTACCATAAAGGCCAGCCATCTAAAAAACGAACACCCAAATGTACAAACTGTTGGGGAGAACACTGGCGGTCCCAATGCAGTGACAAAAAGCGGTGTCGCATTTGCCTTAAAACAGATCATGAACCAGGATCAGAGAACTGTGAGGCTTTTGTCGAAAACCAGAAACACGTCATATCCTTTGCCGGTGCCGACAACCCACTATCAAATTTCTTTCCATGTACCATACATGTTTTTGGAATCCATCATCGCTCCGCAGAACACGCTTTTCAATATGTTAAAGCCATTCGCTGCGGAGATCTCTCAAAGGCTACAGCTATACAAGCAGCAGAAACGGCTCTAGACGCAAAAATGATTAGTTAAAACAATCCAGATCAATGATGAATTCATTGATAAACAGGAAATTCTAATGGAAGAAATTGTGAATGCAAAGTATGATCAGGTTGAAGCCTTCCGAGAAATTCTGGACAAACAAGAACAATCAACACTCTTTGCTGAGAGTGTTTATGACGATTTCTGGGGAACAGGTCTAAACAAAGCCGGAACAGAACATACCGATCACAGAAAATGGCCTGGACAGAATGTACTGGGGCAGATATTTCGTAAGATCGTCAGTACGCGAAGGCCGGCGCCACCACGGAGATCCGAGTCTGTTCCTAGGAATCTACAGGCAGCCTCACAGCGTCATATTTCAGACATGTTGAGTTCGATTCGGAAATCCGACAAACGAGCTGATAAGCAGCCGTCTACTATGCAAGGCCACTCTCGGTCTCCGCGTAAATCTGTGCGGACCAACAGGCGCAAAAATGCGGGCTACAAAAACACCGATGTCTCCTCTCTTGGAGAAAAACCGCTGGGTACGGACTATGATAGTGGTTAGTGCGCGCTCTTAAACACTGTAGTCTGATGATCGACCCGGACATGATTTTAAGGACTGCGTATTGTAGACGGTATATTGTTAAACATACTTCAATTTGTACTGTTTTTTCATCTAGAACGATAGTTTATTTAATATATGTAAAATTTTTAAATGGATAAGTTTGAAATTTTAACAGTTAATGCCCGAGGCCTGAACTCGGACAAAAAAAGAACTAAATTATATGCATGGTTACATGATATTCAAACAGACATAATTTTTGTGCAAGAAACCCACTTTAAAGAAAAAGAGGTATTAAAATATGATGCTAGATGGTTAGGAAAATCGTATCATTGTTTTAGCGATTCAAAATTTAGTAGGGGTGTATCAATTCTTTTTAAAAAAGAATTAGATGTAGAATTAATAGAAAAACATGGGTCTATAGATGGTAGACGATTGTTTTTGAAAGTAAAAATTAACGGCATTGAATTTACTCTTGTAAATGTATATGCACCAAACTCTGCTAAATATAGAAATGATTTTTTTATTAAGTTAAACAGTTTTTTACATAAAAGATGCGTAGTTGATCTTGATAATATAATAATGTGTGGTGATTTTAACTGTAAAATTAACAATCCACAAGATCAAAGTTCAAATAAGCTAGAAAAAATTGTTTCTTCACTAGAAATATATGATATTTGGCAAACAAAATATCCCGAGTTGGATGGCTATACTTGGTGTAACGCAGATAATGTTCCTAGTAGCAGAATTGACTATACATTTGTGAGCAGAAATTTTATTTATGAATTTGAAAAAATTACATTACGGAAAATTCCCGGAACAATTAATGGGAAGAGAATGTCTGATCATAGACTTCTGAAAACTTCTTTTAAAACAAATATTAACAAAAGGGGAAACGGTTATTGGAAGCTTAACAATTCATACTTATCTGACGAAAATTATCAAAAAGATATTCAAACTTTGATTAACGAAATAAAAAATGAAGAAAACACTAATCCAATGGTAAAGTGGGAATCTTTCAAAGCAAGAGCTCGTGAATTTTCTATCAACTTTGCAAAAAACTCAAAGGAAAGTATTAAACAAAGAATATTATCATTGGAAAAAGAAATAGACGACATTGAAAAATTAGAATTTCAGCATATTGATATGACTAAAAAACGCAATCTTGAGGCTGAATTGGATAAAATTTACGATATAAAATGTAAAGGAGCATTTGTAAGGTCAAGGTCTAAATGGATGTTAGAGGGAGAAAAATCTTCAAAATATTTTTTAAACTTAGAAAAGAGTAGACAAAAACAAAGTATAATTAAAGAACTACAAACTGACAACTGTACATTTAATAAAACAAATGACATTATGGGCGTAATATGCGATTTCTATGAAAATTTATACTCCTCGAACAAAGTTTCCGATAATTGCATTGATGAATACTTATCATCTGTAGAAATTGATAACGTACTTAGTGAGAATGATGCTAATTTTTGCGAGCAATTCCCGTCTTGTGAAGAATGTACTGAGGCTGTCATGAATTTAAAACTTAACAAATCTCCGGGTTTAGATGGTCTAACTAATGAATTTTATCAATGTTTTTGGAAAGATTTAAAGCAACTATTTCAAGATACACTAAAATGCATTTTTGAAAATGATCAAATGAGTTATTCACAGAGACTGGCAGTTATTTCCCTTATTTTTAAAAAAGGCGATCAAACCAACATTAAAAATTACAGACCAATTAGTTTGACTAATACAGACTATAAAATTATAGCTTTTGTATTTGCAAGAAGACTTCAAAAAGTGATTGATAACTTAATAAACGAAAATCAATTGGCGTACATTAAAGGGAGGTATATTGGAGAAAACGCAAGAATAATTTTAGATCTATTCGATTATTGTGTGGAAACAAATAATGAGGGAATTTTTCTTTTCCTAGATTTTGAAAAGGCTTTTGATTCGATAGAATGGAACTTCTTATTCAAAACACTAGAGAAATACAAATTCAAAAATAATTTTATAAAGTGGATGAAGATTCTGTATAATAACCCAATGTTTCGAATAAAAAATAATGGATGGATTTCTAAAACATGCTATATGTCCAGAGGAATACGACAAGGATGTCCAATTTCGGCAATATTGTACTTATTTGTAGCCGATATTCTAGCTTTAAAAGTGAACAAGAATAGAATTCCAGGGTCCCCCGCCGTTCAAGCAGTATACTAGTATACTGTACTGTGGAATCATTAAATTTCGTGGGGGCCAATTTTCGTGGATTGCTTAAATTTTACAGGTTCGTGGGGACGTAATTTCGTGTATTCTCTAAAACCTACAAAGGAAATATGATTTTATTACCCTTATTTATTAATTCGTGTAGGATGTTAAATCGTGGATGAGAGGTACCCACGAATTCCACGAAAATTGAACCACCACGAAATCTAATGATTTCACAGTATATAGAATTGCAATATTTTCAAACATTCAGGGCTGTTCCAGAATTAAATGTGTGGGGAGGTTGGGAGGAACATTTTTTTACCCCGACCACCCATTTTTTCCAAAATTTGTAGGCATGAGAGCGCTTACAAGGTCAATTTTTGGATAAAACGGAGTCATTATTGTGGTCAGAGTCCCATAACTCCAGCACAAAGTATCGACCAATGCTGATTTTCAAACTTGACCAAGGTAATAGGTGAATAAACATTTGGTATAAATTTAATGAAAATCCGTCAAAATTTGTAGGCATGAGAGCGCTTACAAGGTCAATTTTTGGATAAAACGGAGTCATTATTGTGGTCAGAGTCCCATAACTCCAGCAAAAAGTATCGGCCAATGCTGATTTTCGAACTTGACCAAGGTAATAGGTGTATAAACATTTGGTATAAATTTAATGAAAATCCGTCAAAATTTGTAGGCATGAGAGCGCTTACAAGGTCAATTTTTGGATAAAACGGAGTCATTATTGTGGTCAGAGTCCCATAACTCCAGCACAAAGTATCGACCAATGCTGATTTTCAAACTTGACCAAGGTAATAGGTGAATAAACATTTGGTATAAATTTAATGAAAATCCGTCAAAATTTGTAGGCATGAGAGCGCTTACAAGGTCAATTTTTGGATAAAATGGAGTCATTATTGTGGTCAGAGTCCCATAACTCCAACAAAAAGTATCGACCAATGCTGATTTTCGAACTTGACCAAGGTAATAGGTGTATAAACATTTGGTATAAATGTAATGAAAATCTGTCAAAATTTGTAGGCATGAGAGCGCTTACAAAAAAGTGTGACGGACGGACGCACGGACACACGGACCCACGGACACACGGACACACGGACGGACGCCCGGCATTTCTATGTCCCCGCTCCGCGTTGCGGCGGGGGACAAAAACAATGATCAAATTCTAGGAATAAAACCAAGTAATTACAGTAAAGAGTTTAAACATATACAACATGCAGATGATCTGACATTGTTTTTAAGAAATAGGGAATCCCTAAAAGAGGCCATAAAGACTATAAAAGAATTTTCTAAACATGCAGGGTCTAAACTAAACATTGACAAAACAGAATGTATATTGACAGGTCGTTTAAAAAGTTGTAAAAATGATATTTTGGGAATAAAAATAAACACGTCATCCATTAAATGTTTAGGTATATATATTGGACATAATAAAGATGAGTGCTATAAAAAAAATTGGATAGACAAATGTGATAACATGAAAAAACTATATGAATCTTGGAAAAAGAGAAAACTCACAATTTTTGGTAAAACTGAAATTGTCAACACACTAGGTATAAATAAATTTATATACGTAGCATCAATCTTACCATTACCAAATGAAGATGTAATTAAAAATCTGTATGGCCATATTTTTAACTTCATATGGAATAATAAAGATAGAATAAAACGAAAAACAATAATTGGAAAAATAGAAGAAGGAGGAACAGGTATTGTTGATGTACTTTTAAAATTCCAAGCATTAAAAGCAGCTTGGATTCCAAGATTTTTGAGAAATAAAGGTAGAAGTATTTTGGGTGAACACCTGGATCATCTATTAAAAAGTAACAACATAGATTTTGAATATATATGTTGAAATTAAACTGTGTTAAGTTGGCTAACTTTGAAATGTTTAAAAACCTACCTTTGTTTTATAAAGAAATTTTAATGTATTTTAATCAATGTAAAAAAATTACAGAAATATCAAGTATGAATATAAACGATGTTTTACAAGAACCCATATGGAATAATAGGCATTTTGTATTTGATGGAAAGCCTATGTTCTTTAAGAATTGGATTAAAAGTAACATTCTGTATGTTAAAGACCTATTCACTGATAATGGGTTTAAATCATTGTATGAAATTGGTGATGAAGTGTGCAGTAAAGCAAATCTACTTTGTGAATATAAGATAATAAGTTCTGCCTTTAAGAATATTAGAAATATTGACGGAGTTCAAGCAAAATTTATTAATATAAAAAACAAGAGAACGTTTTTGTTTTTTAAACAGTATTGTACAATTGAAAACAAGAAATGTAATTTTTTCTATGATATAATATATTATTATATAGAAAATTTGAACCTCCAAAATATCATCGTATTTACAAAGAAATGTATAATATATTCCCTGAAAATTGGAGATCTATATATCTTCAAAAAATCAAATTTGCTTTAGATAGAAATATTGCCGAATTCAATTACAATTTGTTACATAACATGTTGTGCTGTAAGAAAATCATGTTTAAGTGGAAAAAAGATACATGTAACAAATGCACTTTGTGCTCTGAAATTGAAGATATTCAACATCTTGTATTCAAGTGTGAGAATGTATGAAGCATTTGGAACATTTTATCTTTTGTAATCAATGTGAGAATTCAATGGAAAGATGTTCTTTTTGGCTTTTATTTTGAATGTAACAAAAAGACACGCTTATTTAACAACCTCATTTCTTTTGTTGCTTTAAAAATCTACAAATACAAGATGTTTTGCAGATTAGAAAGTCTCAATGAAACAGAATATAATCTAAGAAATCATGTTAAAAAGTGTACTATTTTTTGGATAAATGTATTGAAATTTAGTAAATGTGACTTAAGAATTGATGTGATTGAAAATGTAACACAATTGTTATAAGATTGAGACACATGGTTTTTTTGTGTTTTTTTTTTCAATTTATTTTGTATGATTTAGATAAATATATATAAACTACATGTACGAAACTGAATAAAATGATTAAAAAAAAAAAAAAAAAAAAAAAAAAAAAAAAAGAGCATACTGTAATACATGTATTTATTATGTTTTAAATGGGTTTTTTTAAATTATACTCCTGATTATTTCTAAATTCTCTTTCATTTCCCATTGCTTATTGTTTTAAAGGCTATAATTCAAAGAAAGCAAATGAAGGATGGAATGTAAAACCAGCGGGACATAGTAAAACATGATTCCAGGTAGTTCATAAGTTTTGACATGACTAGCCTCAGGGTAGGCTGCCAGAGCTGGTGCAAAAAGAACATGTTTTCAATGCACACTGAAGAGCAAACAACTTTCATTCCAGACAATGTTCTAAATTGTGACATGGCAATATGAGCAGCATGTAAGAATACACTTTGGTCTTAATTATATCTTAATTTTCTTTGATCTGGTTATTATCGAGAAATTCAATTGCTTTAAGGGTATTTAAGATGGACAAAACCTGTATGTATAAATAGGTTTTGGTGACTTATTGCCTGTTACATGTATGTTTGACCTGACAGCTGGACATTCAAGCAAAGCTATACTGTCAAAGATATTGGTCAGAAAACATACTGGTAATTATGGTCTACTGACTGACAGACTTAAATCATTATTTGAGAAATATAACATACAGGGGATTATATCAAAGATTCTTATCTGCTTCGATCATTAATCAAAAGTCAAAATATATCGCCATTCTCTGACATTTAATTATATATATATACATGTACCACTGAGAGCCAAAATCAAAAACAAATTAGCAGACCATCCTTTTAGTCATATTAAGATAATAAGAACATTCTAATATCTCCATTGATTCAGAAATAGAATGACTTATTAATCAATTTTTAAGAGAAATACTAACAGTAAACTGCTGTATGTGCTTTTACCAGGTTAAAATGTATTATTTAGTTTTGTCAATTCACTGTGACTGTATTTCAGTCCCTGCCTTTAAGAAAGAAATCAATACCAAAGATTATAGGCATATGTCAAATAATTCGCTCAATATAGGCTAAAGGTATCAGTTAAATACAATACATAATTAATGTGTTCCACATGGGAAATTGTGAATCATTTCTCCATCCCTTAATAATTGTGATTTTATTAATTATTTCTCTCTGAGCACTCTCTTGATTGCTATTCCAGATAATTCTCCAATAGCCTCTTATTAAATACTGTAGATTCCTTATCTTACTCTAGTACTTTATTTCGCGATTCAACCGTTTTGCAGCAAATCGCGAGAATATAAAATTTCAAACGCTGAATTTTTATCTTAGTTTTCTCTAGTTAATATCTGTCTTAAAAATAAAAGCGAGATTTTAAAATCTGTAAGATGTGCTTATCACGACTTTATATGGATATTAATTCCTCGCATTTAATTAGAAATCTAGCTAGTACAGTACATGTCATCTTCATGAGCCGCATGTTCACATGTGATTAAGAATATCTAATCTTAGGAACCCTTTAAAATGACCCCCATCAAAACTGTAAATCTCTCTAGTCCACATGTACATGACAGTGTTTAACAATTTTTCATTCCTGACATCGACCATTCCATGTCTGTTAAATCATGAACTGCATTGACATTCTTTGTTCTTGTATTTTACCCAAAAGTTTTAAAAAGCTGATGTACATGCAAACAAATTGATCAGTTGAGATGATCAAATTTCAACACACTTTTATGTTACTGCTATACAAAATACAAATATTCACCTGAAACATTTCCTTGATGTCCTGCTTTTTATTCATGTCATTGAGAGCTGAAATGATTTGATCATGGCTAATTCCAGTGTCTTTCATAAAAGCATCTAGCAATTTTTGAATCTGAAACAAAGCATTGTTTTCAATTTACATATTGAATATATTTTGTCAATACATGTATTTTGATTTGATATCAATCAATAGGTATAATAACAATAGCTGTATTAAAATATGTGTATTTATAATATTAATACTATATTCTGTCCCAAGTTTCTGCTTCCACCACTTTTTGCTTAATATTCCTATAATCATAAATACCTTTGTGCCAAAACTACGTTTATCCATGAGAATGAAAAAAGTCCAGATTATCTGTTTTGAAATGCCCCCTCTACTGCTTCAGGTTTCAATACACAATCAAAAATAGAAAGTCTACCGGGATTTTGCATTGCAGCACTGCTGCAGCAGCAGACATGAAAACATCCCAATAATAACGCTGAAAAATTGTGCGAGGTGTCTTGAGTAATTCCTAATGGAGAAAAGATGTAAACATTTCCCATTGTAAATCTCCGTAAGAAATTTGTTTCATTCATGTTAACTTCTTCGGGTTAAAATAGATGAAGTGTCAACAAAGAAATCTTGGATTTTTCCCCTCATATCAATTTTAATTGTATTTCTTTGACAGGTATGTGTATTTTCCGTTATAATTTGTCAAAAAGTGAAGGAAGCAGTAACCTGGGACAGACGATACTACTTCATGCATAGATATACATTTCTGTGCCACAGGCTGATTTTTTGTATGGAAATGAATTAAGACTTACAACGGCTTTGTATTCTTTATGAACTTTTTTGTATTCATCACTATCTTCAATGCTTGGATCAAATACTGTAAAAAAAATAAAATCATAGATATGTATAATACATACTGCAATTGCAATATTTTCAAACATGAATTTGTAACTACTATCCAAAATTTAATCTTTGCCATCATGACAATCAATTTCTTTATTATTTTCAGAGAGAGGTGAGGTACATGATCCTCATGAATCCTCTACATACCCTCTCAGATCAATTTAATAAAAATTAGATCCTTTGATGCAATTTAATTTGAATAAACTGGCTAACTGCCACTAATTTTCATGATGTAGATTATATGGAATATATAATATATTACCAGAGTCATTTGATGATCGATGTGTCGCGGTGAGAAAAATTTGCATCAAAATGACTCTCACGAACCTTTGAAAAAATTTTTGCACACAAATAAAGGATGGTTTACAGTAGCCTCTTGACATGGTTTAAAATAATAATAATATATGCAAGACTTGTCACCATGTCTTATGAAAGTTTAACCACAGAAATATGTTTTACGGTGTGACCGTGTTGAGTGTGAGGCCACTAAACACAATTGCATTTTCACTATCAATTTGCAATAGATTAATTGGAAACATGCACAGTTAGATCTGCCTATCTATGTATTCATAACACTAAATGTTGTGCGGTCAGTATACATTATGACGTCATATTTTAGCAGACATCATTTGACAATTTCCGTCAAAGTAGCAAAGATCCGAACATGTAAAAAATTAAGAAAAATTCAACCAGTTGCAGAAGAATCAAATATTTTATCAATCTTTTAAACAAGTAGTATATATATCTGAGTATTTATTGCTCATTTTATGTCACAAACAAATATCGCTAAACATGAAGTTAATAATGAAAATTAGAATTCAACATGGATGCTGGTGATGTCACTGAACGTGAAGTGATTCTTTTTTCCTCCATATTAGAAAAGTTTTTCAACTTCATAGTTATTGAGCGTTAAATTTCTATATTTTGACATATATACACGTGCAGTTGCCTTCGGGCCCTTGAGAGGGCTTCACCCTCTATAAAAATATAAAAAATAAGAGTTAAAATGAATTAAATTAAACACTCCCTACTTAAAAAAATCCACTCTTTGTTATTTTTTTTAAACTAGCTCTAAACAGGTTGGGAACAATTCCCCTTTAGCGAGACAGTCTCGCTAAAGCGAGATCATCCCTCTTTACAGTAATAAAAACATTCCCGTAAATGCGAGATTTTGATACATTTTTTCATTATTGTATTGTTTTCTTTAAACAGAAGAATATGCGGAAGCACATTTTCACATTTAATTGATAATAAGGGCTCACTTACTACATATTTGTTTCAAACTTAGATATTTACAGCTGCGTTTCACTGAAATCAAGTTATAAACAAAATCTATTCAACAGATTTCTTACAGAAGCCTCTAGCGGTAATAAATGCGATTGTCTTGTTAACATATTAAGTCGTACCAAGAATTATTCGTTCAAAATTTGGTTCATTTTATATTAAAATGTAGTTCATCGATTTTGTCTCATCATTTTTTGATTGTCCATTGATTTTTTTCTTTCAGAAACAAACATCTATTTAGTTTTCTTAAAAATATTTGTTTACGGGTCATCATAAATACCATAGGTGTATATAATATTGCTGATACAACCTTCTGTAGTTTTCTTGGTCGTGCCGAGATCAAAATATAAAAGCAAAAGCAACCAATAATTACTACATGTTATTTAATTTCTTTTGCACGGTCAAACAGTGTCATCAAAATGAACACAAACTCTGATAGTTTTCGTTTTATAAGAAGAAAAAACATACTTTCAATTGAAAAATTCACGTTTAATGCAGGATCGAATACTCACGATTTCCACGATAAAAAAATCATCCTATTTTTGTTTGCAGCAATGGAGCACTGATATTTTAGGCCGCAAGGGTCAGTCTTGGAAAGTAAAATTGCTACACGTTGTTTTTCTTACCCGGATTTTTTTTATTTTATTGGGATTTTTCATTTATTTGAAATACATCATGAAAATCTCGCATTTACGGGAATGTTTTTATTACTGTAAAGAGGGATGACCTCGCTTTAGCGAGACTGTCTCGCTAAAGGGGAATTGTTCCCAACCTGCTAAAATATATTTAATATATATTTTAAAAAGACCTTCAGATTCCTTTGGTTTAACACAATAATCAATTGCTCGCAAAAATAAGTAATTGTGTTTGAATGACATTACTCCATAACTATCAAAAGCCATAATTAATTACTTCCTGATAAGTGATAAGGCTTATTTCAGAGTAAAAAGAAAATCGATTTCGATCGACGGGCACTATATAGCTGGCCTGCATCGACATGTCTCGTGAATGCTTGAATTTAAACAATAAAATATATGCGTTAAAGAAATTGATATAACTTATCTTACTTAAACACTTTGCCTCCATAAAGGTCAAGACTGGAACCTGGAAAAATGGGTTTCCCAAGAAACACAGCAATTCATCATAAACATAGTCACCTCGCTTCGCCATCTTGTTAAAATGACGCCAAGTCTCGCGTTTCTAGGGATTTTGTTCAGATACCCTTTTGGTTTTTCGTTGCAGGTGCGAAAAGTTTTGTTATCTTGTACAAGGTTTAATTCGATTGACCTATGATTAAATAAAACCCCAAACTGGACATGTCATTTATATGAAACATATATATATTCATTTTATCACCGATGGATAAGTCTTTTTTTTTCTATCTGAATGTCAAACCCTCAGAGAGTTAGAAACCCCATGATTCCAAAAGACCCTGAAGCGTTTGATTTCAACTGTTGCACGGTTAATAAGTTCTCAACTGAAATAAAATAAAAATAATCAAAATGCTTTTATAGCTCTCGGAAATAATATAAAACTTTGACTTTTATTTGTGTTAAAAATTTTACATTTCAAATCTGAAAAATAAATTATAATAAGGCATCAAATTTCAGCATATTTTTTATATGAGGAAAACGGGGGAGGGTCGAGAGCAAGAAGGGGGGGGGGGGGGCAAGTATTTTGAAAATCATTTTTAAAATCACATTTATTAAAAGGAATGTGAACCTTGAGACCTTGTGAACCTTCCAACGGTATTGGAAGAGGTGTTTCGTATCCTCCTCCCCACACTTTTTGAAAAACGATGTTATGCGTCTGTGTGCAATCTTTGATGAATTTTTGTGCATTTTTTATTCAGTCCGAAATGAAAGCTCAGTCATTTACATGTACCTAGGTTAAAGAATATATTGTCACTGATCTTATACAACTATGGATCAAAATTAAGCCGGATTTGAACACGAAGTTAATACATTAAACTACAACATTAATATTAATTATAAAAATTCATTATTCAAACATATTGATCCTAACTGAAATAATAATAAAGAAGACGCATATGCATAAAGCAAGTTTACAATATTGCAAGATCTCTATATAACCAATGTATAGTGCTGAGCGCTGCAGTTTTGTTAATTGAAGAGTCCATTATATATATATATATATATATATATATATGGGATGTCAATTTTACTCGGTTGGCTTAGTCGATTAATCGGAGCCTTTAGTCGAGCGATAGTCGAGTACTCGTTGATTTATTTGAAACCGTGTGTCCTTTTAAAATCAAATAATTCTACTGTCACATTCACATTATATTAAACCATAAACATTTAAAAACTTATGAAAATACGCACTAGATGTATTTGATTTCAAATAAATTAAAAAGTATTTTATCTAAATATCCGTTAGCTAATGTCTTAGCATTTCCTTTTTCTTCTGACGTCACGTGTCGTCCCAAATCAACAATTAAAGTTAATAATTATAAAAACAAACGCCTTGAGATGATTAAATTTTTTATTAATATAAACATCTAATCCAATAAATAACTAATTAGAAGAACCACAAATTGATCTCTTCAAGTAAATGTTTGCATAAGTACTTATATTCAAAACAATACTGAATTTGATCTACAAATTCAAAGAGATCCAGTAAATTTTTAGCCGCGCTTAAAAATATACCAGGGACAGCCGTTCGATGAAATAGAGTGTGACATGATAAAAAATGCAGAGAATTTTTATTCGAAGCTCAAAAACTGCAGCGTTAAGAAAAAATTGTTTTGATTTTTCATCTTCATTTTTTAACGAGTAATCGACTATATAAGAAAATGTGGATTCCCAATACACTGTCATGTATTCATTATATCACTCAGCTGTAGACAAGAGAGTTTATACTGGCCTGGTCAATATTGACGATGATAATGTTCCTGCTTCAATCTAAATCTGAGTAAATCAGTTATTGATCAATATGATTTAAACATTATCTTACTCATCCAATATTTCTTGAGGAACGATTTCGGTGTACACCGTTATACTCAGTTACAGCAGCAATCATTCGGAACTCCTTTGGATTTTTCAACAGGAAAGTCAACTGGAAAATAGATAATGAGATGAGATAGTGTAAATCGTAATTCGAATGCTTTTCCGTTTAAAAATGTTATAATCTTGGCGCATATTATCATAAGTGTGGAGCAGAAAACCAAAGATGACCACTCGTGCAGCAACATGTAAGTCGGTAGCATTTTGTAAAATTGTCTGACGCAGACGATCGAGAGAAATCATTGCATAACAAAGTTCCATTTTAGGAATGCCGAAAGCACAGCTTTTTGTGATTTATTTGTGTTTATATTAAGCCTAGCATATACAGATTTTTTGCACGGATACTACTTGTGTTCAGTTTATATCAAGTGACTATGACTTTATTTGTGAGAATATGAATTTTTGAATAAAGAAGGTTTCCATTAAATTTTACTATGATATATACATCTCTGTACATTACGTACCCGAACTTTACAAAGGCCAATACAGTTACATAATGATACATGGCATATTATGTCTAAAAAAAACACTGCAATTTTTTCCCCACACTTTTAAAAGTTACCCACCCACCCCCACCCCCCCCCCCCCCCCACCCCCAACCCCTTTGACAATTACTCTGTCCCAAAATTATTTATGCAGCACAATTTCTTGAATTGTTCAATATTGCTAAATACCACATGCAGGGTTCAAACAATATTTGTTTTCTCTAGAATATTTCTTCTTTTAAAACTCTTCTAGGTAGGCCTAATCTCAGTGAGATTCTTCGAGACTTTCAGTCTCGACAAATCTCGCTGAGGTTATTCTAGGCTTAGCTCTTTCATCGCCAGGTTGAAGAGCACAGCTTAAATGAAAAGCTTACAGGGATTTTGCAGTGCAAAATGCAAACAACATGAAAATATCCAATGATAACAGTTTTAAAAATTGTGCAAGATGTTCTTCTGAATGAAAAAAGATGTCAGATTAATTTCCCATTATAAATCGCCAAGAGAAATACATGTATGTTCTTGTTCTTGTGATCAAATTTCTCTGGGTTGAAAGAGATGACAATGTCAATAAAAAAAGCTTGGATTTTTTCCCTTACATCACATGCAATTTCAGTTGGACATGTTTGACATGCATGTATATTTTCGTTAAAAATCATTAAAAGGGACAGAAACGGTAACTTCAAATAGGCTTCAGGACACTTATATTCAGGACATTCTTATTTAAGGAATAAGGAATCATTCTTTGAGTATTATGAGGTAATAATTTCGGTCGGGGCGTGATCAAGTCCAATATTTAAGCCCAAAGGGCTTTATGATAGATTTGATCATGCCCCGACCAAAATTATCACCTCATAAAATTCAAAGAATGATTCCTTATTACTTATATTTATATAATTTTCAGCAGTTGACGATTAAATATTATAATATTAATTATGCAAACCCGCTTGCGCCCCCAACAATACGTCATTTGAATTTATTGGGCTGTATTACTGAGTACAAAAACGATTCGTAGTGTTATCACAGACAGAAACACTGGAAAATGTAAATATATTTATTTTCATTGCCATGGTATGGCCAATTACATTGTATATAATGGAGTACGTGTGAAAGCATACTTTTAGTTTTGGGGGAAATTCATTGACAAAAATATACTGTAAATTCTGGGCTTATTTTTTGTGAGTTCTTAATTCCGCGATTAAGCTGTTTTGTATCAAATCACAAAAATACAAAATCGCGAGCACCAATTTTTTGTTATAATTTCATATAGTTCAAAACTGTCTGAATAAAAAAAGCGAGAATTTAAAATCTGCGAGGGAAAAACAGTGACTTCATTACTTATGCCTTGATAATCACAATTGAAAGTTTAGCTAATGGTAATTAGATAGTGTAAATTGATCATTTCGTGTTCTTTTATATATGCATGTTTGTATTTTATCTTTTGTTAGATTGTAATTATCATTAAGGTCTTCCGTTTTCAACGGAAGACCTTGTACTGATTCTGTTGGTAATTCTTTTTATTCTTTTTTTTCTTCTAGACGTTTTTTAAAACTCGAATTTCTTGCTTGTTTGTTGTCCTAAAAAGTTCAAATTTTCAGGGCATATTGGAAATTACAATTTCTCAATGTCTAGTGAAAATCGTTGAAATCAACACTTCCGGTACCGAGTTATTCCCCTTCTTAAAAAAAATTATAGGCATTCCTGTGCACGCAAAGGCTCAGAAACCGTCCATAGCATGCGTTTCAAAGTCATAAATCTTGAAAATAGAAACTTTGAACGTTGTCCTCCGAGTTTTGTTTTTGCGATTTTCCTCATGTAAAGTTTCCAAAAATTAGTTGAAATTTTATGTTTAAAAAATGCTGATTTTTGGTCGTGTTTTTGCCTCGTTACTTTTTAGTTTGAAATATTTTCTTAACACATATAGAACAAAAAATGTGCAAAATGTCAAGGACTTTCATCTGACATCATTAAAAAAGGGCTGGTCCCTTAAATTAGGGGCCTAGAGCCCTTAAAATTCTTCGCTTTATAACTAAAAAACGGTTAATATTTCGATATGGCTTACGCTGCAAAAGTTGTTCATTATCATCTTATCAATGTCGTTACATTATTATTTTGTTCGGATATTGCGTAATATGAGTGTAAAAAGCTTGACTTGTTAACATGACGATGTTTTCATTTGGCAAGTAAACGAATAGTCGTTGCCCCTATAAATGATATAAATTTAAAACTGAAAGTGTACCAGCATATACGGGATGCTTTAACTCACTACAAAAAGTTTTTTTTAAGTATCCATGCTTTTCTTACAGCTTTCATGTGAAGACTATGAGTTACTTTTATTTAGTTTTTACATGTATTATGGACAATCCTTCAAAAACGAGAAAGAGAATATATATACATTCTTTTCTTTTCTAGTGACACACATTATAGAAAAAAAATATATTCTTCTATGAAACACATTTTAGTCATATACTGCGAGCATTTCAAATATTCCTGGGTTCTGAGCTGTGTGTACCATTGCGTAACACATTCCTCGAGAAAATCGGTCGCGGCTGGACTAGCTAGCGGTCAGCGGTTATCTAATACACAAGAGTTGCGTCTTGCGTACATGGGTTGATTTAGCCGCAAACAAAAAGAATTCTTTCACTTTTAACCTTAACATTAACCTTAACCTGTAAATTTATGCTATTTAGCATCATAACTGATAAATTCGGAATATGAACGAGAAGTTTTCATGCATGTAACTGATATTAAATTTCAACAAATAATCTATTTCACAACACGAGATGATATGTTTGTTTTAAATATTAAATACTAGTATTAAAACTTAAAACTTCTCTTTGTTTCTTTTTCCGCTTGATTTTTTTCTGCGGGGGGACTCTAAGCAAACGGTTCGCTTGAAAACGGCAACATGAGAGTTATCAAAAATGAACTTGAACAAACTAACCAGTGAATCATTTTTTGACTAGATGCGTATACATGTATGAGGGTAATTTTTTATTTGTACATAAAACACAAAAATTGTCACTAAACTCCACGCATTTACCCATCCAAAGTGGTCGAGGGGATCATGCGCGAGGGGGTACAATTATCTAACACACAATTAAGCTTCGTGCATATGCTTCAATGAGAAAAGATCCATTCTGCAAACACAAGTTCAAGTTCTTTTTTCCAAGAGACAAATAAATCTCATAGGTTGATTATGCAAAATATAACTTGAATTTTGACGTTTAATTCGCAGAATGTAAAGATCGATTAATTATTATATAAAATCGTCTAGCTTTGATGAAGCATGTATTTTAATTTTGTTTAAACAAACACGTAATAAAATTATTTATCCGACTTTACTCGTAATATTGTCATTTTGATCGAGATAGATTTTGTCGCATCTATAGTCCTTTGTTTATATTGGCTGCGTATAGGCGGTCTGTGGCTTTTCTTTCGTGTGTACGCGATACTTCTTAAAACTTTGTCATTTTTGTGGCCATCCTTCCTATGTACAAACATGTACAGTCTGTTATTTTAAAGTTATATGGGAATCTTGAACGTCAAATAGTAATATATTAGATTTTTTGAATTTCAAATTCAAAAGAAATTTTGTATTGCTTCTTACACAGCTTTTAAAGTTTTAATTTGTTAATAACTTCAAAATTGTAAAGATAGTACTTACTATATATATGCATTAATCAGCGATGAATCAAAAGACGGATATTAAATGCAATCATTTTCTGCAACTGATCCTCACTGAGCTTTTCGTAAACAATAATGTAACAATTTTAAGTCATTTGCCTCGATGTTCCTGTGCTTAAACGGTAGCGACCAACCGTTATGTAATACCCAAACCCAAACCCAGATCGCCTTTTAACCTGTATTCCCCGAATCCACAGTGAACTCTTCCATTCTATTTCACTTTAGGCTAAAACTCTAATACGCATGCGTTTAATCAATTAACGATTTCTTGGACGCGAAGAAAAAAATGTTGTGTTTGCTGTAAGATAAAATTCTATAGTTGTATGAAACAACCCAAATTATTGCAAAGTAGATCATTTAGAAATTAAGAAATTTATGTAATTTTCAAGTAGAACTAGTAATTTTTTAAAATAACTTTTACAGGGATAACTTTAAATTCAGTAAATATGAGAAAAGCCGGCCCCATGCAGGTGGATTTGAACGGAACGAACGGGATCTGTGGTTCACATACTCAATACTTTAAACCATATCGATCGATACAATCAACTTCACAGAACATTTATAACTCATCTTGCACGACGCAGTGTCATGAAAATTCGCTGCCTGGTAGTTTATATTTCATTTTTATATGTGTGTATGGTTTTCTTTTAAATCTCGCCAGGTCTCTATCCTGTCTCTATCATGGAAGATGAAAACAATTACAGTAATATTTTAAATAAAGATACCCAAATAAAATAAAGGGTATAATGAACTATTAAGATATTGATAACAATATTTCTATTTAACATTATTTGAGTTCACGTGGGTTTTTTTTTCATCAGCTCGATATGATACATTTAAATGCAACTCTTAAATTGGTTTATGTATGATCTTACGTACGGTAAATGCTATGATAAATATATCATGATTGAAAGAAAAAAATGTTAATTGTTCTGTAACCAATTCATGTGCGGATCCAGAAATTTTTTTTCGGGGGAGAGGGATTCGGAAAGTGTCTCTCGGATACCGGAGTCCGATGGACATTAACGTTTTCCAAGGGGGGTGGGGGGTCCGAGGCCTATTTACTACATGAGTGTAAATTTGAATTTTCCAATTAGAGGGGTTTCGGACCCCCAACCCCCTCTAAATCCGCGCATGCAGTGGCGTAGCTAGGTATAAAATATTTGTAAGCAGGAGGTCTGGGCTAAGCTGAACAGATTTTTTAATAATGGTGGCAATGATTCTTTTATCTAGTACAAGTACAGTAAAACACGCATATAACGAAGTGTCAACAGAAATACAAATGGATACCTTGCGGGAACATTGTACAACATTAGAACTATTCTTAGTGTCTGTCTCTTCCTGTATAATCTTTAGAGTAGACAAATCTCTAACATATATATCATCAGGGGCACTAAGATTACATGTTTCAAAATTTGCCCCAAATCAACATTCCGTCCAGCTTTCTATACAATAGCAAGTCTTTGCAAAATGATTTAGGCAGCCATGAGAATTATGCTCCATTCGACATTATTAGTAACAATTTAAATCTTGTATAAGAAGTCGACCTTTCTGTATTTTTGTTAAAAATTAAACGACTTCTCGCAAAGTTTGGCAAAAATGTGATGAGGTAATAGAAGAAATGAATAAAAAGCATTGTGTTTTCTAATTCAGAGAAAGAGATTCACCACCGATCTCATCCATAGAGATGATGCTTTCTTCTGTTAGACCATGCCAATGTTAATTCGCAACACGTTCTCATAACTAATCTTGCGGATGCTTTTTGGAACCCATTTAAAGCATATAAAGATCCCTGTCAATGCTGCAGTGATAATTATGTCAAATCTTTAGAACTTTGTAAAAATAGCCAGATCTCAACCGAGAAGAGACTACAATTAAGTGATGGTCGTTTGCTGCCGATTTTAATGACTTAAGATTTTATTCCTGGATCTACCTTAAATTCTAAAGAATGCAACTATATCAAAGGTTGTAGAACCGTAAGGTGTGGATACAAACGTGTCAACGTTTATTGTATAGACCTTTTCAAATTTAAAATCACATACTTATCATTCACAGAAATTATTTATACAATACAAAAATCATTCTGGCTATCTACCATTTTGAATTGCCATTTTGAATTAACGCAATTTTCGTGACGGTCAGCATTTTTCCCGGATTCGGCACACTTGATATTTTAAAAACTATGCTTGGCCAATTAATAATAGTGTATCGTTATAAAAACTATGCTTGGTCAATTTATAATAGTGTGTCGCTGTTTTTGCCATTAAAGGGACTTTAAGAAAGTATTATGAATTTTGGTTGTCCGCCATATTTTGAATCGCCCTTTTGACTTACTTATCTTTTCGGACACAGCACACTTTGCCATTATCTATATCATACTTGAAACAATCATTTCGGAGGATTAAGAGTGTGTTACAATTGCGACCATGAACCAAGTATGTAATTAAATGGGCATGGTCATATGCAGATAAATTTATGTCTGGGTCTGTTGTCTAAAGCTTATAAATGTTTCAAGTTTCACGCACGTATCAAGCTATAAACCATATGTGAAATGTAGAGAGATCACAGGATTAGAAGCATACATTTTATTTGAACGTAAACAAGCATTCATCCATGCTCATCTTAATTATTTCAATTAATAACTAACTTGACTTCAATTTATTATTTAATTTCAAAGCGCCAGATTTTGTTTTAAAATTTCCAATAGCAATCCCAATTTAATTTGCAAACAGTACCTGTTACGCACTGCTACATGTACAAGGACTAATAAAAGTCCGAGATAAATCGTACGTTTATATTAGTCGTTTAGTATAGCTACTATAGCATTACAATGAAGACAATCCTTTCCATGTACATTAACATCATTTTAATTCGCAGCTTCAACGGAAGACCTACTCGTTGCTTTGCAACGAGCTTTGCTCTAGTTTTATTTAATATTTCAGTTAATTCCAAAATAAAGAATCTTAAAGATTATAGATTTCGAATATTGAACAACTTAACTCCACAACCCACTGGAATTGAAATAGAGAATACATTGAAGTATTTTTCTCAGACTCTAAGAAGGTAAGAAAAAATTAAACATACAGTATTCAGAAAATAAGAGGGGTAAAAATGTAGATTCAAAGTACTGTAATAGGTCATATTTAATGAAGTAAAATGTAACTGATTATTGATAAAAGGAGGCAGCTAGAGCATGGGATGCAACTGACCTCTAGTTAATCAAATTTTGTTTAACGCATGTATATTCTAACTTTAAAACTTAGAAAGTAACTCACTTTTTTATTGGTTGCATTCCAAAATTTTTCACCAATCAAATGTTTTCTATCTTTATAATTATATAGTTTTTGATTGTCTCATTGTCTGACAGAATTTGATATCACTATAATCTGAGACAATTCTCGAGTAAACTTAATGTACAGTCATGTACTGTTTACAGACTGCCACTGATTGAATGAAAAAGTGGGTCATGTTCTTATTCATGATAGAACAATTTATTAAACATGTTAAAGTCAATAAAGAAGCAATATTGATATTTAGTTTAAGTAAATTTTGTCTTTTCCTGTAGTGTACTGAAAGATGTCCCTAACATCCCAGCAGAGAGCTATGGACCAAGACAGAGAGACAGTGTACGACAGTCTGTGTTTCCTAACCTGAATTACACAGGGCTGTATTATGCCATCCTAAACATGATAGACATTGTCCCTACAATGCAAATGAAACAGATAGGTACTGTGCTGTTAGACATTATATATATGAGAGAAAGAGAGAGAGAGAGAGAGAGAGAGAGAGAGAGAGAGAGAGAAAGATAATGTGGTAAATAAATACATGTACTTGTAATGTTAAAGGGATAGTCAAAGTTTATGTTGATTACAGTTAGAATGATCAAATAATGTGTACTTTGTAATTGTAAAATTTCAAATAGAATAATTTCAGTAGAACCTGACAATTTTAATAAAACCTTTTTCGGTAAACACTGCATAGTGAACTGAATTGCTTAGCAGCTGTATTGCAGTTGATATTCCTGGATGCAAATTTCCACATCATAGCATGTGTGTTCATACAAATTTAATTATGAATGTATTTAAAACATTTTTTACAGAAATAGGGGAGTATGTCTTAAAAGTGCTGGGGTGTCTTGTTCCATTCCTGGAGCATGACCTACTGGATTCTCTCCCTTACACTGTGGCCTCCACACTGGCCATCTTCCCTCCCACTCTTCACAAGGACACCATCGATCTACTCTGTAGCAATATGCTGCCCATGACTCTAGGTAAGTCATGCAGTAGTCAAGTCAGCACTGTAATGTATACATGAGTATCTAAGGGAAAACTATTTTTTATGTTTTTGGTGTTAATAGTTACTATCATAATCAAGTTTTTATTGCATGGTTACAAGATTAATGTGCACGATTCCATTTTCTATTGTATCCTTTTGGTCAGTATATCAGTAACATAGTATAATGCAATTTACACAGAAAATGCAGCTAAGGAATTGCATCTCACTCATATGTTTTTAACAGGTTATGATGGCTGTTTTGAGCCATCTTATGCCAGTGAATCTGCAGCAGCCATTATTACAATGGTCCTACAACATACTGATAATGGATGTAAGCTTTTTTTGTCAGTACATTTGTACCGATACTAAAACAAATCTTGCCTGATTTATGCAGTTTTTAATGTATATTTCAAAGTAAAGCATTATCTAGTATCAATAAGTTGTATTTAATAAACAGATTACAGAGTCATATACCATAATTTAAAAGTATTAATTACTCTTGGTAGGTAAGTTCTAACTTACATCATTGACCTAATTTATTTTATATTAAAGCCTTCCACTCCCAGATTCTGGAGTGTTTCATGAGCATCAAAAGAGATCTGATTAAGGTACAGACTAGTTATTTGCATGCAACATTATCAATATATCAATACATTTAAATATGTAATATAAGTTTACTTTAATGTCAGTGTATAAGTATTATGGACCAGTACAATTGATATTTTGTTAAAGAGCACTTAATATCCCCAGATATCTATTTTTGTGGCCTATCCATACTTAATTTTTAAAATAAAATAACATTTTCAGTTTATGATATATATACAAGAGCTATTAATGTACATCTAAGAATTTAAGTATAAAAATGTGAATGAACAATTATTATAGTGAGACCATTAATTCTATTACCCCATCATAGTATTAGATCTACCGAAGTATTGGTATTTCATTTTCATTGTTACGTTATGTTTCTGTTGTTGTACAGGACATCCTGAGTATAGTGGCCTATGGTCCTTTCACTGCCAGGGCCCCCGCGGCCAACCTGCTGTTCTATTACTGGCCCCAGCTCAACCCTGCACTGACTGATAGGAGAGGCATACACTACAAGTACACAGGTACACACAAAAATGTCTACCTCACCCTTCGTATTGTGTTGACCATCATAGAATCTCATGTTTTAATATCTTATAGACATATTTTTGCCTTGTGTTATTTTGCCCAGTCTTGCTTGTGTAAGAATTTTGATTTAACCCCATTTTAAATTTTGCTTGAAATGGAGACTGTACCAAAAATTCATAATGCTGTATAAAGTATCAAACACTGAATTGATTTGTCATAGAACTTGTATTCGTGTTAACAGAATTTCAGCTTTTGGCCTGTTCTATATATTCCAGCATGGCCCCCTGTACTGTGTCAGAGACAAGGATGCGTTAATTCAGGGAACTGTCAGGCCGTCAAGGTAGGCATCCTATCACAATAGATAAAATTTAACTTTTTACATCAAATCATCACAAAGAATTACATCTTATTCCTTTTACTGATTGGAGAAAATGTTGAAAGAGGACAAGGATATGATTCTCAGCCTTTTCATGTCAAACTGCCATCATAAATTACATCAATCCCTTAATTAACTATGTAAAAAGAGAACAAATTCTATGGTATTGTTGCAACGTCATGTTTTTACTCTATTTATAAATTGTTATAACATACGATACATATACCAGTATATGTGCATGTTTTAGATGTGTCTGAATCCAGCCCTTGCCATTCACTCTGGAGACAAACCTCCTCCTCTCTACATCTGCAGTGACTGTGCAGATGAACTGAGGAAGGAGCACAGTGAATACATCACTGACATCTTGCTGCCAATGTCTCACGTGTCCACAGTGTGTGAAAATAAGGTCAGATTTCTGTTTGCACAAACAATCACATCAGACTCTATAATACATGTATGTACAGTAATTTGCATCAGGAAAGTTTGAGTAAATTTCTTTCAAAGATAAAATATAAGAATTTATTGATTTGTAGAATTTTTATGTTTCAAACTAAATGTGATGACTTTAGAATTTTGGATACTCAACATTTTTAGTAGCGAATTTTTGATTTTACAAAAAAAGGGCAAGGCCAACTTTTTCGGTATGTCAAATTTATCTGATATAGGATATTTACATGTAAATTTATGTATATATATATATATATATAACTGTATATGATTCATAGGCATGAGTCATGAAATAAGAAGTAATATGTGGTCGTTAGGACACTCTCTAATAGTCAAACACGTACAACTCTTAACAGAACTGCAAGTCTGAGGACAACCTTGCCATCTGTACTTGCTTCTCCATTGAGTGTGCCAGCTACAATGGGAATCGACCAATCAGATACTGTGAGGACTGCGACAACCAGCGCCACCAGACCCAGAAAGGCGAGCAGCACATCTATCACCGCAGTATTCCGGATATCTGGGACTGTAACATGGAGGTCCAGAGATACCTGACCGATGGCATTGTCAGGTCAGTTAAAAAAATAAAATTTTGATGTTATGAATTTTTCAGAAGTTATACTCCTTATTAAATTATTTTGTGTATTTAATGCATACCCATATTCAGTATGTACAGCATTGTCAAGTAATTAAATTCATTTCAAAGTTTGTTGTTAATTAGCTATAGATCAGGGTGAGAATTTGTTGCTTTATGAAAATGTTTTCAAGTAAGCACCTCATTGCAAAAAGAAATGTTGTGTTCTTCACAGTCTGCTGAAAGAGGCTCAGCCAATAGAATCCAAGCGGCTGTTAGAGATGGGAGAAGAGTACCAGCAAACAACTGCAGAAGAGGACCAGTTACAGTTGATTGAGGATGAGAGGAAGTTGTTGAGTCGATATGGAATTTGGCTGCTAGTCGAACTGTGCACTCCCAGAGATGATATCCCCATTGTATGTACACATATATTAATAACTCATCTTGTCAAATGTGTAGATCAATGGTGTTTCTTTAGAGTGTGGTCTTATGTTTGATAAGCTGGACTAGTAGTAATGTTGCATGTTTTTGACTATACTCTTTGTATCTGATTTGTTTTAAGCATGATACAAATTATAATTTGTCTTTATTTACATCTTCAAGTATGCATTATGATCGCTATGTAAACTATTGCTTCCAAACCAATCTGTATGCTGTTTCAAAGCTGTTTTAAGTAAAACAAAAGTAAAAGTAAATGCTTATTAAATAACATATGCTCCAGAAAATTAAAGTACAGAGTTAATGCATGCAGGTACACTTGGTACATGAATATTAAATGGTAATCTCAGATTAGCAACAAATGCTATATACCGGTTAGTACTCTCCATTCTCTCGAAGTGCTAGTACATGTACTAACAATTTTAAGTTGCAGATTTCCCCCTGCATATCTCTTTGATTGTGTAGACTTTCTTTTGTATATGTATGTATGCTGTATTGTGCTGGTACTTGTAAATAGTTGCAACCCTCTCTTTCAGTCTGCATGATCATGATGTTAATGAAACAATCTATGTTTGAGATGTGAAGCATGTTGGGTTGAGAAAAAGTTAAAAGGGAGAGGTATAAATAGTTTGACATTTCTGATTCCTTCATACCGGTAATCATATTCATTGAGTAAGATTGAGTTGTTTGAAGTTGTTACAATACACATTTCATTTGTTTGACAGGAGGTGCTAGGCCGACTGTTAGGGATGCTGTTCCAGTGGTTCGATGCCACTGCTTATCTGCCTGATGGTAAGAATAACCTTCTTATATGTTTTATACATGTATTTATACATGTAATCAGTATTGAAACAAATACATGTTTCTTGGTACTTCTGCATGTACGTAATACTTCTTTATGTACATGTATTTAGTATTTCTACATTTATTTGCTGTATACATGTATTTCTACATGTACTTGTTATTTCAACATGTACTTTGTACTAATACATGTACATGTATTTGGTACTTCTTCATGTACATTTATTTAGTGCTTCGATTTACATTTATTTGGTACTTTTTCAAAACCATCGACTCCTACACATATAAGAGTATTTTACATGTCCTTGGTTTTCTTACATTTATTTGGTAAATCAACATGCAGTTTGAACTTCTTCATGTATTTAGTAAAAGTTCATGGTTTTTGTACTTCTACTTGTCTTTAATGTAAAGTTTAACCCCTCGATATTGACACAGACATTTACTAGAATACATGTTTATCATATGTATATATGCTTAACATATTTTCAAATAATTTTTCAAAACTACATAATTTCAGGCTAAAATTATCTTCTTTTTTTTTTTAGACAATGTTGGAAATGCTTTGGAGAGACTGAAGAATGAAGTAAGTTGAAACTATAATATAATGTCAGTGAGATGGAAAACCATATGATAAACAAAGACTTAGTCCTTGTGTTAGAAAATACTTATGTATGTCAATGGGTATTCTGTGTTCCAGTATGTCTGTGATTGGCTGGATGAGGTGGCCAAGACCCACTTTGAGGTCATCGTGTCCTGTTTGCTGCCACACCCTGCAGAGTATGCCAGGGTGGGGGGATTCTGGTCAGTCTCAAGTGCTTATTCTTCTCTTTTTTTAGAGACAAGTAATGCTATAATGCTAATGGTTTGATAGCTTTTGGGCATGCATGAGTGCATTTAATCTAATGCTGATAAATTTTCTAGAGTAAAAACCTCATGGATTAAATTTGAATAAATGCCTTAATTACGGTAATGCTTTCATGAAAAACAACAAAACTTGCATCTAACATACAGTAGAAAAGATACATGACTGTCTGTTAAAGAACCAACTTATTAACTAAAGACTGTTTTTTAACTTTAAAGGTTTGCTCCATTATTGAATGTCTGTTTTCAGGGACACCTTGTGTTCCAGAACAGTCCAGATTAAGGAAGGCCTAAACTGTTTCTTCTGTCTAGTGCCATATGATGTCATCACTTTTGAGGTAACGAAATAGCATGCAATAGTTACATGAATGCATGCACAGTTGTGTAGAAAATAGCTTTCCAAACCACTGTTTACTAGTAATGACCCTGTTAACTGGTTGAACTTTCCCTATAGATTTGGGACTATGTGATGCCATACTGGTTGGAGGCTATCAGAACAGAGGTTCCATCTGAAGACCTCCACCACCTCAAAGTCTTGTTAAAGTAGGTCCTACCAAAAATTATAACTGCATTTATTTATATATTTTCCAACACAAAGTATCTCCTATATAATTTAATTTATAATTTTGTTTCATTTTCCTGGGTTTCAATTTTCACTGATTTAGTAAAAATCACAATTTCAAGGATGTGTAAATTCATGGCAAATGATCCAATCAATAAGAAAATTTCATTAGATATTGCAATTTAATGAAAATGTAATTTTGTGGGTTAGCTCAAAGCAAAATCCTTGAAAAGTGATATTCAAGGAGTATTGATTAAACCACATTATTATGGCTATTCATGATACCTTGAATCACTACCTTAATCTGGTTACCAGGCAGTACATTGAAAAGAGGGTGTACTTCATCTTTTGTAGTAAATCTTTTGACATGGATTTATGTCCCTTGCCCTTTGGGACCGACTCGGACAAGATGTACCACTTTATCTCGGAGAGGTTTGATGATAACAGTGCATACGTACAAGAGCAAGCTTTACAATGGCTACAGGTTTGTAACCTGTGTATTTATCATGATCCTTTTAATGGAACAAAAGTCTTACTAATGGATAACTGAATAAAGTTTGATCTACGTAATATATAAATGATAAGATTTCTGGTACCTGACTGTATATTTAAGACTTTACTCTAGTAATTTTATAAATCTACATTTATTCTTTTGCTTGTATTTTAGTCATGTTTTTTTTTTTGTTGTTTAAATGTTTAAAATGTCTCAATGCTTTTGACTGGAGATATAAATTTCTTACTGTCTTACAGATATTGTCAACACTGGACATCTACCTACCAATACACATGCTGCTGAGCATGTTTATCTTGGGGGTACAAAACATGACAGAACTCTTAAAACAACAGAAGACAGCAGAGCCACAGTCCACTACAGAGGACTCCAAGCCCGCCCAGCATCAGTCTATCCCCCGCCACTCCCCAGAGGAGGAGTGCCCCCCACCCCTCAGTCCAGTCAAGACCCATGTCATCGTGGAGGCTTTTGAGATTTACGACCGTGAAACAGAACTGGTGCTGCCATGTTACATCATGATGCTGGACCTAATTTTGAAACAGGTTTACTATCAACACTATGTCTTGTATTTTTTTAATGTAAATTTATATTAAATGCTGGATTTTTAATTTTACAGTTCTCAAATTTTTGCAGCTTTCAAAGTTAAGAAAAATCCTTAACTTTGTGGAAAGTTCCTGTGGAATAATATATGTTAATGAATATTTTTTAGCTGGAACTGCAGAATTTTCCAAAATACCTAGGTCTGTACAACGAGACGAGTCGACAGATCATGCAGCTACTAAGCCTGATGCTGGGGACCCCCTGGGATGGCACTCACATCTGTTCAGACGAGCAGCAGGCCAACAGCTGTATGTTCTGTCAGAACACCGCCCTGTGGCACCAGGTCACCTCCCAGGTCATGCAGAACTTCTGTCCCCTTAGCCAGGTCAAGATCCCCACCAAGGAAATCCCACGGGTCGACGAATCCAAGAGGATGTCTGCCACGCCCACATGCATGTCTAGGAAAGGTGAGAAAGATGAAATTAATATGAATTAAAACAATATTTATTATGTACAAACATAATAGGAGTGCCAATCGGCATCAGGCAATTGGTCTATATAAGCCCTCTCCCAAGTAGGTAGAAGATAACATATAGTAATTTAACAAAGAACATATTACAAAATTATTATCTATAAGAAATCTTCTTTTCTAGGTCTGAGTGCCCAGAGATGTGAATTTACATATGTCTTTCAGTCTTAAATTTCATTTTTATGTAGAAAAAATGTCTAATGCTTACATTTGTACATGTAATTTATTATTTAGGCTCAATGACATCAAATGACGACCCAGAGAGTACAGCAGAGGAGAGAGAGAAGGAGGCTCCAGGATTTGAGATGACTAACATGCCGCTACATCTGCAGCTCTATCATTCATTCTTACAGGTACACATAGAATTACCTCTATATAAATTTTACATTTCAGACATTTACATTTATTGTAGCTCTGATATTTTGTTTTTATTTCTGTAAGTGAATAAAATATGTAATCAAAGACTTTTACACAAGAACAGCATTAAAGTTCATTTTTTCACTCTCTATATAGGAGCTTGGAACTACCACAGACACAGATGCAGCTTTTGCACTGTTGACCTCCATGAAATATCTCATTCTAAATGGAGAGTGTTTGAACTACACAGTGACACAGTTCCCTGACTATGTCAAATTCTCACTCAGCAAGTACTTGATTCCAAAGTAAGTTTATTTTGCTTTTCAGCTATGTTCACTCTTTAAATGCATTCATCTCCATTTCTTTGTTGTAATATTGTGTTATACATGTACATGTGTGCAATACAGCGACTAGATGTCTATATGTACATGTATGTATATGTATGTGTTGATGTTGATTCAGCCTGTGGAAGCTGCTGAAGGCCAAACAGTCCCAGCTGGCCTATGTGGCTGTCCCCCTAATGCTACACTGCCTCACTCTCCCCACCGGCTCTGACATCTTCTGGAAGCTGGTGGAAGAGGACTTCACCAACGAGGAGTGGAAGATCAGATTTGCTGCTGGTAATGCTCTGTGTGATAACCTTCAAGCACTGTAAATGATTCACATATAAAGCTGTGTTTTCTGTTTAATGTTCTTGGTGGAAAGCAGCCTCTGCGTAATTAAGGACATTGCAAAATCTCTTATATTTATTCAAATATAAATAGTTTAACATAGATACGAGCTAAATTAAATCCACTCAGGCTAACTTGTAAAAAATCATTTTCCTTTAAATTTTTATTCTAATTAAGTCTTACATCTGTACATATACTGACTTTAAGGGTATAATTGGATGTCAATAATTTTAGATAAGGAGCATATTTATTAAGCCATTACAGTGTCTGGAATGTTAAATAATGAAATAAGTTCTGCTTCACAGTGGAAAAGGTGACAGTGCTGGCCAGGTTTCTGGAGACAGATGGGCTACAGAACAATCAGGTTATTCAGACCGCTCTGGCACATGCCTTCTGTCTGCTGATTGGCTCAGTGGAGGACATCAATACAGCTGTGGCACAGAGAGCCACCCAGTATCTAGAGACCATCAAATATGCTGCCATCAAGGTCTTTTTTATTGTAGTATTTTTTTCTACGCCAAAAATTCAGTTTCATTGGAAATACAAATAACACGCCTTTTTTATAAGGTCTATTCATGTACCAGTAGCACATTTCAATGTTGCACTCTTTTTTGTACATTTTTTAAAGAAAAATATTGTTGATACATGTTACAAAGTTATATCACATCTTCATATGCATATAAATATTCATGTTTCATGCTATTGTCTTGCCAAAAAAAAAATAAAAGCCTAACCTATTCTTCTGCTGCCTCTCTGATAAAATATCCATTCATATTTCAGTGTCTGTGTAAATGCCTAGAGTTCCAGTTTGACCATGTGATCAGTGACAGGATCATGATCCTACAGAGGCTGCATCTCATGTCCAACATCCTGAAGGATCAGGACATCCTGAACTGGGAGTTCTTCCTGGCGCGGTTTGATGCCCTCTCCCTTGAGGCGCAGATAGATCTGGAAAACAGTGGTGAAATAGCTTGTCTTACAGGTTATAATGATTACAACAAACTCCCAGGAAATGGTCTGGTTTCAAAGTTTGTAGTGCTCACTGATGACGTGCTGTTTTTCTTCTAAATGGTGTGCCTTCTTTTCTGGAAATCTTGTCTCCATTTAGAATGTAAAACAAAAGCAAAAAAAAAAAAAAAACTTAGTCTTTGGTGTTTGGCTGTTTTTATTGAACATTCTGAAATCTTCAAATCTTCAAGGAATGAGTTTCTATGTCTAATGGTGAATGAATAGAGATACTGATATGAACTTCAAGTTAATTTGCATGATGTTCAAGAAACTGCATTGACTTTACTAATCTGAATATAATTTCTGTATTAATGCTGATGAGGAAACCTACAATTTAATTGGATGGAATGTTTAAATCTACTAAATACACAGTTACTGAATATTTGGTTGACATTGCTATAACTTTACTGATTTACTATGAATATTTGCATTCTATTATTTTTTCATCTAATTACTTACTTACATGCATGTGCATTGCAAGATTACTTATTCTTATTATTAATATAACAGTATTATATCTGCACTAAGTTCCAAATAATAGTCATACATGCACATGTATTTTTAGAAAAATCAAATGTAATGGTAAGAAATGTAGAAATCAAAATTATAAGCTTGTGCACTGCACTTAAATTAACTATGGTCAGGTATACACTTAAGATTTGAGGTTTTCAGAATGTCCAAAACACTGCACATATATCCATTTCTTGTGATTTGTTGTGGTTAGATGAACTCTCAACACTGATTCTTTGGCCTGATGGTTCTGTTTTTTTTTTTAAATATTGTTGACTTCAAGAGTTTTTGACTCGGTCAAGAATACAATATATATATCTTTATTCGCCAAATTAAAGATATCATGGACAGGAGATGATGTGTCCAGAGATAAAAAAAAATATATAACTATTTTATCATCTGTAAAGGAAATACATGAAAGTATGTACAAATTAATCTCAAAGTAATGTTATCATCTTAAAGTTGTTGTCTGTTCTTACACTATATGTAAATTGAAATTTAAAGAATTTAAGTATTGTATAAAGGCATTTTAGAAAGTTTATACGAACATGTTCGTTCTTCTAAACTTATGTTAGACAAATCAGAAGGTTAAACCAACCTTGTTTTGGTTTTTTTTTACACATTAAGCAATGCTTATCCAGATCGATGCCATTTCATTCCAGAGTCATTGATGTTTAGCAGTGTAAAATATAAAACTTAAAGATATTACTTATTTTCCAAAGTAAATGCTAAATCATATGATAGAAACTAATACCTGATACATGTATTGAAGTTATCTAACATTGCTAAGGACTGGACATCGCTATTGATAAGAAAGATTCCTTTAAGTTTCTATCTGAGTTGATATCTGAACCATATTGCTCAATCATTATTAAAATTCTTTGAAATCCCTTTGACTGTTATATATTTATTATCTATGCATTAAAATCATGTGGTTGGGGGTTGGAAATGAACATGTTCTCTCAAGATGGTGCAGGAAAAGATTGAGGCTTGCTAATACATATTACTTTGGTTATATAGAGGTTTTAGAATGTTTAGAACAGACTGAGATTGAATATTCCTAAAAGCTAATTAAAAGAATATATTTATGCAAAAGCCATGTTAAGTCAGTGTTGAGATTTCATGTATTATATGAGATATAAATAAAACATGAACTATTTTGTGACATTACAGTTTATTTTATGTTGCAGCAGATAGTTAATCTGAAAAATTTGAACAAATATCAAACAATGTTGATGTTAATTTATAAATAATACAAACTAACAATAATAGCATCAATATTAGAAACATGATGACAATTGAAATCAGTGGGGCATAGATGCTGTGTGCTGTAGCATGAATTAAAAGTATACTCAGTCTGGTAGAGAATCTAATGATCTTTTGCTGATGTTAGAATTTGAAACTCTTTATAGCTTGTCTAGTGTTGTTCTTATATAGTTGTAAAGCTATGAAACTGTATCATCTCCTTAGCTATAATTCTTATCCAGTGATCTTGTGTATGAATTTTCTGATCAAAATTTAAAGCCTGCAGTCTGTATCCCCCATTTCTTTATAGTTACAAAAAGGAGAGTATTTAATTGATGGGGATTATAATACTCATGATTAATGTTGCAATCTTTAATATTACTGGTATTTGGAATGCACATACCGGTAAGACTATGGCAAAACTTTTAAGACATACATTATTATTATCCCCTCGCGCAACTTGTTGCGAAGGGGATATAGCATCGCTACTGTGCGTGTGTGTGTTCGTATGTGTGTATGTATGTATGTATGTATGTATGTGTGTGTGTGTACTCCATTTCAATTTTCTAAATTCCAAGAAAACCCTCTCATGAATATCCATCAAACTTTGTACACTTCTTTGGCATGGTAAAAGGACAAACCCTGTTGATTTCAAAATCAATTGATTAAGTATTTTTTTTAATTATCGTAAAAAATGAAGTTAAAAACATGAATTTTATGTACGACTTGACAATCGACATGTACGACTTGAAGTTAATCGCTACCGTATACAGTTCAAATCAACAACTTGACATTTTTTGGGATTTAAATCTAGTAAAGGTAAAAAAAAAACGTTTTGTAGCATTTGAGTGTTAGACTAGTGCCCATAGTTAAAAGTTGAAGCGGGCAAGAGATTTAAGTCTGCCGATTTACATCGAAACAAGCAGTCGACTTTCGGACAAATTTTCCCGTATTACTTACAATAGAACTAGTCCAAAATTCAGTAGAGACTTTGACAGATATTGCACATTTATCACGCAAAAATTGTTTTATATTAATAATAACTGCATATATATCTACTATACTATGGGTTAATTTTAATACGACAACTAGCAACTAGAATTTCCATCAGAGCAGACTCCAGAGCGCTTGATTTTCAGAGACGTTTCATAATGTATACGGATCGTTTATGTATGCTTATATAAAAATGAATGTCACTAAATGAATCTAAATTATTAAACTTTAAAGTATATGTTTTGAGTTTCTGCTAGGAATAGGAAAACTGTTATGTAAACCCCCTCCCCCAATTTATACACCACAAAGCTTGGGGATTGGGATTAAATAGATATTACATGTATGTATTCAAAGTGGTTTAAAGAAATACTTTATTTATTTTGATCTGATTTTACATGTATTTTCCTAAATAACGTATTCCCCCGTACAATAAGTCATGTCGCGAGGGGATGCTCCGCTTAGCGGTGCCCTTGTTTTCAAAACAATTGCCACCTGTATATACTGTAGAGGCTAAGTTTTGATCATGTATCGTCCAAAGTTTCTGTGATTTACCTTTTCAAGCTGTGCATTTTACAATGAAATTGTCACTCCCTGTTTGGGATTGAACTTAATCCATGTGCTTATTGGATAAACATTCTATATACTCTCAACTGTAAGGTATAAGATTCCTTATGCCAATTAAATGTAGATATAGTAGGCCTATTTTTCAGTTTAGTTAGATTGGTAGATTAATACATGTACCTAATGACTGGTGAGCAGTGTGGCCCTTTGCTTTTAGAATTTGATATTCCTGATGACTGAATCAAAACACCAGGTCATGCACACAATGACGTTCGATACTCTCTTTATCCTGACAACCACATTTCAAAAGACTTTATTTAGCATTGTTTTGAAATTATAGTATTGGGTATATATCTATAGGTCATCCTTGAAGTTCTCTACCAATGTAAAGAGGAAGAAATACATTTAAATATCTTAATTTCAGAATATTTTGACACACATTAGTTTAGACTTAAAAGTTTCAATTCAACCTTTTAGTTTTATAGAACATATTAAGTTTTATTTCATACATTTTCTTGAATTCCTATAATGTTCAACTTAGACCCCATCTATTTTCTTTGCATGGTGAATGAATTGATTGCATGATCTTTGTTTTTCCTTATATGTACAAAAACATTGGCTTTGTAGTTGGCATAAGAAGTCTTAGTTAGGACCTTGATATTATTCATCCAATGTTTTCAATGTTATATGCAAAACTGTAATTCTTATTTTTTCAAACCCAATGATTATGATTTTTAAATGTTTCTTTTAAATCTACTCAGTTGTTATTTGAAATTTCCCCTACATTGGCTCAAGTAAGTGTTTATTTTTTAAAAGTCCCCATGCAGTCATTTTTCTTTACATTATGATATGTTGTTAGAGTATTCTCCCTTAACTGATCCCTATCTTTTAGGAAAGATAAATATAGCTAGAACATAATAAATTCATTGCATGAGGACTGTTTTGTGATGAATCTGATATGGCTAACCAGAAATACTAATTTTTTAACCAGTGTAACTCAAATTTTTGAAAATGTACCAATTAATAAGGACAAAGATGTCATTTTTAGCAGTTGAATTAATGTTGCCTGCAAATAAACAAATTTTTATGTATGCAGCAGCTCTTTTAAATGCAGATAAATTATGAATGATTTTTTCCTATGGAATTTTGTAAAAAACTGAAAATTTTAAAAGAAATAAATTAGTGCCTCGATCAGCTTTATATTTCCAAGATTTCAGGGTATAGATATATTTGGTATCCATATATAATGTTATATCCACATATTTCCAAATCAAAATTACGGCATGTCCATTAGTTTTATAACCATCAGGAAAAAGCCTAACAAAGCTTCTTAAATTTGTGCAAATTAATATCTTTAAAATAATAAATATAGATGTACAAATTTCAGATCTGACCAGCAGCGACAGGGACAGTGAGCACTTTCTGAGGAAGTTGAACCGAGCAAGGTTTGCCTTGGCTCGGACGGACAGTATTCGGTCTGTCAGTAGCAGTGCAAAGCCACCCTATAGGAGAGCTGTGTCGGTACCCATGCACTTACTGACAAAGACTACTCCACCAAAAGGTACTCGTAATGCTGGTACTGATGATCATTTACTGCTTGTAAAGTGCTTTAAAATTACTACAGAGACAATTAACATTGTTTTTTCTCTTTGTAAGCTGGTAACTTGATGAAAAGATGTACACCTTAATGCATTATACATTTCAGGATATGTCTTTATAAAATATAGACCAATGATTACATTTTTTTTATACTGAAATTCGTTAGGATTATATTATTTACGATATACCGGTACATAACTGAGTTTTATTGGTATCTGAATATTATACAAAAGAAGTAATGAGGATGAAATGACATACTGTAAAACTCTGTTATAGAGCAGTCCAAGGGATTAGTGGATTTATTTCGATATGTCCATAATTCATTATATCTGTATAGTGAATTCATAAAAATAAGAATAGCAAATTTGCTATATACATGTTTTTTTTCACATGCCTACCATTTGTGCAAATTGAAGTGTGGAAAAAATATCTTCTTTGGAAACCTTATTAAATAATCCAATGGTAAATTGAACAATTTATGTGGAAATGAATTCAATCAAACAATTTTATTAATTGGCATGGCTACATGTGTAAGTTTAAGAACTTTTTAAAAAAAAATTTGTTGTAAATGATGTAAATTTTGTTCATTATATTTTACCTCTACGGGACTCAAAATCAATTTGCTTTATCTGTAAATTTGTTATAAACAAGTTTAAATATTATAACTGTAAAATATTGCTTATTAAGAAATTTGCCCAGGGATTTCATAAAACTTCACTTTTGCTATATCCTAGTGTATTCCAGCTGGCATTTTGGGCAAGCTTGCGACTATTTTGATATAGTACGGTATCTCTAAGATATATTCTGAAGCAGCTAGTATACATGTATATTTAATTTGACCAGTTCTGTGTGCAAAAAATGTATTCTATTAACAACATGCCCACATCTGTTTTTAATTTATGTAGAAGGAGCATTACAGTAAAACACGGTTATAGCGAACACGCTTATAATGAACTGACGCTTACAGCGAAGTGAATTTCATTCCCCGTGACTTAATTACATGTTGTAAACGACGAATATAACGAATTGCGCTTATAACGAAGTAAAATCGCCCGTCCCTGGCGCTTCTTTATAAACGTGTTTTACTGTATACAATTATTCCTGTTTTTGAGGTCATTACGATGATTAGGCTACCTGTGAAGTAAAATATTCACTGAGCTTTGGCTTGGTGAATATTGTACTACTTCGGTAGCTAAATCATTGTATTGATAAAAAAAAAACCAACTATAATTTTTTTTATTAATATACTTGGTACATGTAATTGATATAGCATCGATCAATAAAATTGAGTGTTTTCAAGTGAAAAAAAAAACCCTCATCACTTTTTTGTTTGAGGGCATATCTGAACACATTAAGAAATGAGATATTTCATTGGATGACAGGAATAATGATAACCAACAATAGCAAATGGGAAATGTAAAAGTAAAATGTAGAAAAAAATAATCAAAGGTTATATTCACCTCGAAAGTCTTGTGCAGGTGGATATAAAGTTTTATATTTTTATATTGTCGGATATCAGCCAGTCAGAGAGCTAGGAATTAATTAATATTGTATAATAACAATCTTTATTTGTAACTAGTATGTAAAAGGGTTGAATCAATAGCAAAAAGTAATTTTAATAGAAAACACATAACAAATAATGATATGATTAAAAAAAGGTAAACAATCAATCATATTTCCGTTCTGTGAAAAAAAATTATTAAAAACCATGTTCCATAAAATATTTGAAACCATATGAGCAAACCTGCATACACATTTAAATCATCAAATCAGATAAATTGTACTATAAAATGAAAATCTTACTACACTTAAGGAAGTTGATCGGAAGTGAATATTACTAGTACATGTACTGTTTTATCAAATTTTACGACAAATTTTAGTATAAGCATCTGGTAACTGTTCATTAATTTATGATAAAGCTTTTTTTCAGTACCAGTATTTAGTGTTTCATTTAAAGGGACTTGGACACGATTTGAGCTCAATTTTTTCAAAATTTATTTTTTCATTTTTAATGTCTAGAATGGTCAATATGGATGTTTTTAATGCTCTATCAAAATTTAAAAGTCAAATACCGAGTTACAAGCGAGTTTCAGAGGTTAAAATTCTTTGTTTTGTAAACAAAGCTCGAGTCTTGTTATTGTTTACATATGTCTTGAATTGGTAAAAGTTTCAATCTAATGTTGCATTTTGTTGTTGATAAACTTATTTATGAACACATTTAATAAGTTTGTCTTGTTTCCACCAGTTATTTTGTGAAAGAAATGGTAATTTCTTTACTTTAAATTATTTGTAAACAAATATAAGACTCGAGCTTTGTTTACATAACAACGACTTCTTTCCTCTGTATCTCGCTTGTAACACGACTTCTAACATTAAAATTTTGGTAAATCATTCAAAATACACAAGTAAACTATTTAATACATAAAAATCAAAACTAAAATGTTCATGTGAAATCGTGTCTAGGTCCCTTTAATTGTGTTCCTGTTTTAATTTTTACAATTAATATACTTATATTTACTATGTGTGTATTAGAATACTTATAACTAAATCCGTGTTCCTTGTGTCAAATACTAACTAGCTGGTAAAGAGTCGTTCCAGTTCCCGTTCATTTTGTATTGATTGCAGTTACTACTTGTATGGATACTGTATGCAGGGAAATATTCGCCCCCATTTTATTTTCGCCCCTTTCGCCCTCGTTGTCGCCGGGCGAATTTAAGATTGGGCGATTTTCAATATCCCAAAAGACGGAGCGAAACCGTTTGCAAGTGTAGAAGGGCAAAAATAACCCTGTATACAGTACTGTATACAGGGTTATTTTCAACCTGTGTTATTTTCTCCCTTCTTCACTGGTAAATGGTTTCGCCCCATCTTGAATTCGCCAAGACATAGTTGTGTTGAAAGAGATATTATTTGAGACATTGGAATTCGCCCAGTCTTAAATTCGCTCGCTGACAAAGAGGGTGAAAGGTGCAAAAATAAAACAGGGGCGAATATTTCCCTGTTTACAGTATATAAAGCATACTTTCATTACATTATCTTATTATTGAATAGTAAAGATGTTGGCTATACATGTAATTGTTTATTAGTTTAGATTGATCCTTGTTTTCTACTTTATTTCCATGACTTGTGACCTTGTTTGCAGAGACTCGTAGTAAATGGAAGCTGCTTATGTATAAGGTCCTCCGTAAGTTTAACACCCTGCAGTTTTTTTTTTTTACTAAAGCTTTTGATTATGTCCAATTTTTACAGCTTTACAAAATTCTGACCAAAAAATATTCTCATCCACACAACTGCATGATTTGTCTTTCCAGTGCAGGCATATTTTCCAAAATATTTTACTATGTGTGTTATTTGTAAAATGTATGATACATGTAGCATGTTAACTATGATCTTTCCATTTCTTTGGGACAGTGTTTTGATCACCATTGCAATTGCAGCAATGATAGTTTGTCAGTTAGATATTGATTCTGATTTTTTTTTTTAGATTCATTCATGATTTGTCAATTGTTTTATTTTTACTCATACATGTATGCTCACTCTGTGGTTTTATTTTGCATGAAAGTGCAAAACAAAACTTCTGTTGAAATACAACTTGGACAGTTACAATTTTTTAGAAAGATTTTTGTCTTCTTCTTTCCCCTACCCATTTTCACATTATACTGCTATGTTTTACCTGTTGTGAACAGTTCTTAGGCAGACAGGACAAGCTTATTATTATTAAACATACAATCCAATAACTTAAGGTTAGAAAGAGTATGAATTTGGGGAATACATACATGTTGTGTTGGTTTTGTTTATCCCTTCCTGTCATCAAAGCCTTTTGTTCTGCTAGCTGGTATACTCTTAAATCGTTAAGGTAAAATCTCTCTGAAACTCAAACTCTAATTCATATCTCTCTGTTATTTAACCTTTTCTGATCTGGACTTTACTGTTGAACATGCAGATCTTGTTTATCTTGAAATACTTGCCCCCCCCCCCCCCCCCCCTTCAAACAATTTAAGACATTGCTGACGTTTTACCTTATGTTTTCCATTTGTTGGCCTGTCACGTGACCCATTTTCATGACAATCATCAAATTTCATACTAAGCAGGCCATGACACATAACAAGTAAAGGACATTGAGTGATATATAGGTGAAAGATCAAATGTCAAGGCCATTAGTTTTAGAGTCATAATTGGTTAGATATTTTAAATATAACTTCAGGTAAAATATTGTCCAATCGTTATCTTGGGATGGGGACACTTATTTCTTGTAAATATGATTCAAGCACTTCATTGCAACTTATGTTAAATATTTAAAAATCTCCATCTAAAGATATGGAGTCAGACTCCTTATCTTAAGTAGAAAGTAGTGCAGATGAGTAGTATTCTGTAGAAAAGATGAGCCCTGTAGCCTCATATGGTACATGTACTTTTGATACATCATTGCTGGTGTGCATAGATGAAAATTTAATTTGACCAAAAGTGCTATAATGATCATGTTCCTGATGCACTAGAACAGTAGTGATTGAGTTGAACTTTCTTGACTTGTGTGTCTACTGATAATAAAAACTATCAGCCAAAATGATTAGGCTTGGTTCAAAATCATTCAATTTGAACCCAGATGGTGTGTTGTGTGTTAACTTTGATTTTGCAAAGTTCTGTGCATATATGTTAAGTTAAGTTGAAGGCATTAATATTCAAGTCTGGTACTTAAATCAACTATAATAGTACTTCTTTCATTTCTTTATTCTGTTAATACTGTGTTTCACATAGCTTTTTTTTCCTACTTTGTGTCTTATACATGTATCTTTGTTTTTTCTCACATTTATACTTTATACCCAGAGTGTATCATTTTTCAATGGAAGCGCCTGTAGAAACTAACAGAATACCTTGATGTTTCAGTGGAACAAGCCAAAGAAAAGGCCTGTATAAGGCAGCAGTCCGCCCCTCACTTTAACTTGGGCAGACGTATGACCACCAGAATGCAGTTTGGGGCATTTAGCAACATCTTTCCAGGTTTGAGAGCCACTATTTTCTGTGTTGGTGTTGCTAGGTAGTTTTTCTGATTTCCAGGTTAAGTGGACAAGAATCATAGATTTTACGAAATTTTAAAATGTTGTGAAAAACTTAAAAATAAAATTGTTGCCCTTTATTGTCAAGAAATTTCCTGAATAAATTTAGGTGATAGAAATAAGGATTATCTTCATCAATTCAAAGAAAGATGTTTATGATTTTTTAGCTCACCTAGACAAAGTCGGGGGGAGCTTATGCTATACCCTCGGCGTCGGCGGTGGCGTCGGCGTCCGGACCTGGTTAAAGTTTTTGTTGCAGGTCCTGTATCTAACTTATTACTTGTCCTATCTTTACCAAACTTGCATGAATGATGCATCTGGACCTACTAATGGACTTGAGAGACTTGGATGCTGAATCTGGGCCATGAATTTCAGATGCTGGAGGAGGTTAATGTTTTTGGAGCTGGTTTAAGTTTTTGGAGCAGGTGCCCTCAGATGATTATATCTTAGTTACTACTGGTCCTAACTTCACCAAACTTGCGTGGATGGTGTGTCTTATGATACTGTTGCACCTGACAGGCTTGAATGCTGAATCTGAGGCCATCATTAAAAATATCTTTGTTTCCCCTAACCCGACCCTAAATTTTGAAGTTGGGTAGGTAGGTAGGTAAATAATTTTTTTTTCTGCCAGGGCATAATTAAAATTACATTATATCGGTAAATTAAAAATGGAAAAACAATCAATTCTTTAATTAATTACAAAACTAAAAAAATTTGATCAGTTGTAAAACAAATTGTAATACTTGTACTAATGGAATGTAAAACAAATTTAATATCGAATTCACAATTTGATATTGTTTATCTTAAATTTTAACATGTTTGATTCAATGACTAGATGTGCAAGAATAGATTCGTTATCATTTGTATGTTGATGTACATGTTAATCTATATTTAAATATCATTTTAATGATAATGTACATACTTCAAAGTATCAATTAATTTTTCAAAATTTGGTTTATGTACAATGTCTAAAAGTATATTAAAACAATAATATTTGACAAACTTAACGTAATGTAATAAATGTAAATGTTTGTTAATAAGTCATATTTAATGATTCTAGTTACTATAATATCAAGTTTACACAAACTCACTAAACTTGCAGACAATATCCTTCTTTAACAAGGAAAAAGCTAGGTGTCTATACAAAGAAATATTAACCGAAATTTGAACATAATGTCAGGGAAGAAAACAATATTTAGATAATAAAGATTTTTGTGAATTTACCCAATTTCACTTTATTTATAGTAATTACCAAAACCAACTTTTGTTTCGGTTTATTTGAAATTTGATGAATTTAAGAGAACTGTTTAAATTTTTCACAACATAAAGAGTCTTTCATATAACAGGTACCAACCTATTTTTTGGGAGACTAATTTCTTCCTAACAGAAAAGTGGGGAGAAGTTTGAGAAATCAGGGAGACTGTCATTATTTGATACAGCATAACCTACAGAAATGATGATATACACAGATTCAAACTTAATTAAAATTGGATTAGAATTTAAGCAAGTCAATAAAAATTAAAACAACTTCTAAAAGTTTAAAAAACTTATCCAATCTATTAAATTCAATTAATTTGATGTATTCATACAACTTATAGATGAAATGTTTTGTAATTGTGTTCATGGTGTTAGCTACATGACAATTAATAAAACCAGTCTCTGTACTTCTGTGTATTTTGGAGGTATAAGTCCAACAATTTGACCCTGGCAATTACAACCGTTGTTTAGAGGATCATTTTAATTTTTAAGATAACTGTAGGCAGATTTTAGCATTAATTTGGCAAAGTTATTAACTAATTACAAGTTACCAACTAATTGACATATCAACAGTAAAAGTAGTAAACATCAGTTGTAATTTTCAATACACAGTAGGCTATATGTTGCAGCACCCGTATTCATATTGTAACCCATAAAAGATAAGACAATCGCAAATTTTTAACATTGATCACAACAGTGGTTAACTGAGGCTATGGAAACATTTGGGGTTAATTTACACGATCTTAAACTCAGAATACAAGGCGACTTCAACTTCTCTTTCGGAGAAAATTCTGGCGAAGTTACCGATCATAAAGCGAGTATTCCGCCCATGTTGATGATCAAGGCTAACAAAATGATTGTAAAACGAAAAAATGTGGGTCTCCTAAAACGAATTTGGATAAAATTAAGTTTCTTTAAAAAAAAAAAATCTCTATTCAATGTGGTTAAAAAAATAATTCAGTCGGCGGGATTTAATTGGGTCGGTCGCGTTAGGGGAAACATAAATAATTTTAATTTTGGCCTGAGCCATATGTTTCGGATTTTGGATGAAGTTAAGGTTTTTCGAGAAGGTTTAAGTTTTTGTTGCAGGTGCCCTTTGATAGGCATTTCTAAGTTACTACTGGTCCAAACTTCACCAAACTTCCATGGATGGTGCGTCCTATGATACTGATGCACCTGACAGGCTTGAATGCTGAATCTGAGCCATAGGTTTCGGATGCTGGATGAGGTTAAGGTTTTAAGAGCTGGTTAAAGTTTTTGGAGCAGGTGCCCTCTGATGATCATATCTTAGTTTCTACTGATCCTTACATCACCAAACTTGCATATATGATGCGTCTTATGATACTGATGCACCTGACAGGATTGAATGCTGAATCTGAGCCATAGGTTTCGGATACTGGATGAGGTTAAGGTTTTTAGAACTGGTTTAAGTTTTTGAAACAGGTGCCCTCAGATGGTTATAACATAGTTATTACTGGTCCTAACTTCACCAAACTTGCATGGATGATGCATCTTATTATACTGATGCACCTGACAGACTTGAATGCTTCATCTGAGCCATAGGTTTTGGATGCTGGATGAGGTTTAGTTTTTTTGGAACAGGTCACATGTTTAATACATGTAGGTAATAGCACTATTTCAAACTTGCATATATGATCTAACTATATATAAATGAATGGCAGAGGTAGCTTCAGATGCAGAGCCTGATCTCCCTTATCGAGGATGCTAAAAAATATATCTTAGTTATTACTTGTCCTAACTTCACCAAACTTGCATGGATGGTGCGTCTTACGATACTGATGCACCCTGACAGGCATGAATGCTGAATCTGAGCCATAGGTTTCGGATGCTGGATGAGGTTAAGGTTTTAAGAGCTGGTTAAAGTTTTTAGAGCAGGTGCCCTCTGATGATTATATCTTAGTTATTACTGGTCCTTACATCACCAAACTTGCATGGATGATGCATCTCATGATACTGATGCATCTGACAGGCTTGAATGCTGAATAGGTAATAGCACTATTTCAAACTTGCATATATGATCTAACTATAATATAAATGAATTGCAGAGGTAGCTTCAGATGCAGAGCCTGATCTCCATTATCAAGGATGCTAAAAATTCTCCTATCTCACTCAAACCTGCTTGATAGATGTGTTTGTTGTTAAATGATATAACATGATTCCTATGATATAGTATTCTATGATATGATACACTATTGTTTTATATGATACAATGTAATATCATACATTATATTGTAAAAAGTTATATGATATGATATTGTATCAATTTTTTTTGTACATTATTATATGATATTTTATTATGATATTGTTATGTATAGTATTGTATATTATTATACAATATTGTAGTATATAATATTGTATAATATATTATTCTATCGAATGATATTGTTTCATATTGCAATATACGATATATCATATGATACAATATTGTATATTATAATTATATCGTATTATATGATACAATATTGTATGATATGATATTTGTTTATATAATATATTGTAATATAATACATGAAATTGTATTATATGATATTATAAGATATTATATAATATGATTTTGTATAATAATATGATAATGTATCATATGATATGATATTGTATAATATTGTATAATATAATATATTACTATATCAGATGATATTGTATCATATGATATACAATGTTTTATCAAATTATATTGTATCATATGATACAATATTGTGTATCAAATATGATACAATATCATACAATACAATATTATTCTATATTATACAATATCATATGTTACAATATTGTGATGTATTATGTGATATGATATAATATCAAATAATGCTTTATTGTATTTATATTAGGTATAATGATATTGTATTATGTGATTAAATACAATGATGTATAACACAATACAATGTCATATCATATGTTACAATATCATATTGCATCAATATTTATTTCAGTGTTATATTGTATTAAATGATATATATTGTAAGTATCATTGGATGCCATATCATAGTTTATATTATTGTATTGATAAACATTGTATCTTATAATATTGTATGAAATGAACATATGATTATCATACAATTTTTTTACATATGATATACAATATTGTGTCAAAACAGTATCCATGAATATCCAAGAACATTAACTATGATTTTCATATAATATGATAAAGGTGGTTTTATAAAGGTGATTCCTCATAAAGTTGATGCCTCGTCTCGGTGAGCTTTGTAATCTGTGATTACCTATGTTTATAATTTGAAATGTTGATTTTACAGCATGTTAAAAGAGGATAGAATGATAATGCATTACCTTAATTAATTAAAGTTGATTTTTCTTAGAGTTGCTATTTTTAATGGAATTTAAGGGCTTTATTTCAACCACAAAAAATTGGTTTATACTTGTATTAATTACCGGTAATTGTTTTTTAAGTCATCGATTCATTAATAACAAATTATAAAAACACCCAAAATCAATATACTTAATATTTTTTAAGTCAAAGTGCAAATTTTGCACATTCAGTAAAAAAAACCAACCCAGTTATACAGTAAGATCATTGATTTACAGGAGGGAATATCAAAGAGTTTACAGACGAGGAAAGTAATTTTACAGCCCTGCTACAGAAAGCAATGGACATGGAGGGTGTAGATAGAGACACTGTGTATCAACTGGTGGCTCTGTTGATGAGGGTAGGTGGTGCTACTGTTTACTGTGTATTATGGACATGAAGGTTGTAGATAGAGACATTGTGTATCAACTGGTGGCTCTGTTGATGAGGGTAAGTGGTGCTACAGTTTACTATGTACAATGGACATGGAGGGAGTAGATAGGGACACTGTGTATTAACTGGTGGCTCTGTTGATGAGGCTAGGTGGTGCTACTGTTTACTGTGTACTATGGACATGAAGGGTGTAGATAGGGACACTGTGTATCAACTGGTGGCTCTGTTGATGAGGGTAGGTGGTGCTACTGTTTACTGTGTACAATGGACATGAAGGGTGTAGATAGGGACACTGTGTATCAACTGGTGGGTCTGTTGATGAGGGTAGGTGGTGCTACTGTTAACTGTGTACTATGGACATGGAGGGTGTAGATAGGGACACTGTGTATCAACTGGTGGCTCTGTTAATGAGGGTAGGTGGTGCTACTGTTAACTGTGTACTATGGACATGGAGAGAGTAGATAGGGACACTGTGTATCAACTGGTGGCTCTGCTGATGAGGGTAGGTGGTGCTACTGTTAACTGTGTACAATGGACATGGAGGGAGTAGATAGGGACACTGTGTATCAACTGGTGGCTCTGTTGATGAGGGTAGGTGGTGCTTCTGTTTACTGTGTACAATGGACATGGAGGGTGTAGATAGGGACACTGTGTATCAACTGGTGGCTCTGTGAATGAGGGTAGGTGGTTCTACTGTTAACTGTGTACTATGGACATGGAGAGAGTAGATAGGGACACTGTGTATCAACTGGTGGCTCTGTGAATGAGGGTAGGTGGTTCTACTGTTTACTGTGTACTATGGACATGGAGGGAGTAGATAGGGACACTGTGTATCAACTGGTGGCTCTGCTAATGAGGGTAGGTGGTGCTACTGTTTACTCTATACTATGGACATGAAGGGTGTAGATAGGGAAATTGTATATCTACTGGTGGCTCTGTTGATGAGGTTAGGTGGTGCTATTGTTTACTGTGTACTATGGACATGGAGGGAGTAGATAGGGACACTGTGTATCAACTGGTGGCTCTGTTGATGAAGGTAGGTGGTGCTTTTGTTTACTGTGTACTATGGACATGGAGGGTGTAGATAGGGACACTGTGTATCAACTGGAAGCTTTGTTGATGAGGGTAGGTGGTGCTATTGTTTACCGTTTACAGTATCTTGTACAAATCTTAAACGAAGACAGGTTGGTTCTTAGGAGAAACAGCAACAGTGAGATTCGCAGTTGTTTCCTTTACATGTATAAGACAACCAATTAAAGGGACCTAGACACGATTTCAGATAAAAATTTTATATTTGATTTTTATGTATAAAATAGTTAACTTGTGTATTTTGAATGATTTACCAAAATTGGAATGTTAGAAGTTGTGTTACAAGCGAGATACAGAGGAAAGAAGTCGTTATGTAAACAAAGCTCGAGTCTTATATTTGTTTACAAATAATGTAAAGTAAAAAAATTACCATTTCTTTGACAAAAAAACTTGTGGAAATGAGATAAACTCATTCAATGTGTTCATAAATAATTTTATCAACAAAAAAAATCAACATTAGATTGAAACTTATACCAATACAACACATAAGTAAACAATAACAGGACTGAGCTTTGTTTACAAAACAAAGAATTCTAACCTCTGTAACTCGCTTGTAACTCGATATTTGACTTTCAAATTTTGACAAAGCATTAAAAACATCCATATTGACCATTATAGACATTAAAAATGAAAAAATAAATTTTGAAAAATTTGAGCTCAAATCGTGTCTAAGTCCCTTTAATTTCTTATAGCTTTGAAGTATCTTTAAAACCATTCACTTGTACAGACACACGGCTAAACTTTTTTTTTAGAACTGTCTTTACATGTACTTGTCACATACATTTGATTTTGATGAACTTTTTTTTGTTGAAAGTTTACCACTTCTTAACTATCTGTTATATTTATTTATTTTAAAATATTTTATTTTACTATATATATTTTTTTTTTACAGTTTATGGTCACAGTAAAGCAAGATGAAGATAGAAAGAAAGACAACAGAATTCAGGTGAGTTTATATTACAAACTAAGAATTAACTGACAACAAGTCACCTTTAGCATCAAAACTTTACCTGATGACTTGTAATGACTTTAAAAAAGACCATTATTGGTTTTGAGAACAATACATTCATATATATTATAGTGTGGTTTACTGATACAATTTGTAATATCTTCAGTTGACTTTTGCATAAAACATTACATTTTGACTATTTATGACTTTATAAAGATCTGAACTGATTTTAAGCCAAAAAGTTCTGACATCAAGGTAGTAGAGTTTTTAGCTCACCTGAGCTGAAAGCTCAAGTGAGCTATTCTGATCACATTTTGTCTGTCGTCCGTCCGTCTGTCTGTCTGTAAACTTTTCACATTTTCAACATCTTCTCCAGAACCACGGGGCCAATTTCAACCAAACTTGGCACAAAGCACCCTTAGGCAAAGGGGATTCAAAGTTGTGAAAATTAAGGACCACGCCCTTTTACAAGGGGAGATAATTAGAAATTATTGAAAATTTTCATGAAATTTTCAAAAATCTTCTTCTCAGAAACCAATCAGCCAAGAAAGCTGAAACTTATGTGGAAGCATCCTCAGCTAGTGTAGATTTAAAGTTGTGAAAATCATGACCGCCGGTAGAAGGGTGGGGCTACAATGGGGGGTCAAATTTTACAAAGGAATATATAGAGTTAATCTTTAAAAATCTTCTAAAAAGACTTTTGCTTAGAAAAGCTGTTACTTTAGTGCCATTAACTTCAGATAGTGTAGAGTCAAATTCGTTAAAATCAAAATCTTGAGGAGTCGGGTTGGGCCACATTGGGGATCCGATTGTGAAAAGGAAAACATTTTAATTATTCACAAGAACTGAAATGTTATCACATATGGTTTTACTTACCAGTTTATTCAAGCATTTTGATGTATTGCTGATTCTTTAAAATTGTATAGAATCTGGGCACTGGACGATTCTTGGGTCTCACAAGGGGTTCAGAGTTTGATGTAAGTTTATATCCCATATATAAACAATTGTTTAGAATTTTTTTGAGAACTGCGATGCTCAACATGTGATATGACTATAAAATCATCCTGTTAGAAGAGGGACTTGATTATAAACATAAGAATATCCAGGGGGAAAATGGATTTTTATTTATACAGGATCGACATGTATTATACCACATTGTCCAGATATTTTGTATTATATCTCCATTAAGCTGATTTTATCATGCCTATTGTTGCTCAGGTGAGCGATGTGGCCCATGGGCCTCTTGTTCATATATTATGTGAAATGGTTCAATTTCCAGATAATATTTTTATTTACAATAAAGTTGTCCTTTGAGCCTTTGTAATGAAGCTAGATTAATTAACATGGTGATTCTGAGTTTCTATGTAACTTGAAAGAAACTATGATTGTTAAGGCTAAGGTCAAGGTTAAATTTGTTTATATGAGTGGAGTATATGGGAAGGCATTTACAAAGTTCTTCTGAATTTGGAACTTTCAGTTTAAAATATGATTAAGCTTTATGTTAATTGTTTATGTCACATAAAGATAGTACATCTAACATGTATTTTTGCCTGAATCCTTAAATATTTCCACATTTTTTTAAAAGTCCTTTTTTAAATCTTCAAATTTTTTGAAACTTACAGAACATTGTGCTTAGACATCTGAATGTTCTCCTGGGATACAACCAGACAGAAAAATCCTTCAGTGTGCCACCACACAAACTCAGGTACAAATCTAATGAAAGCATTTCACCTTCATTAATAGTGTATGCTATTTGTAAAACACAGACACAACAGACATGCCTATAATGGATTAAGCTTTATTATAGCAAAGTTGGTTTTATTCCCTATTTCTATAAAATACATTGTGAATATACATGTATTAGATAATTTTACTTAATTACATCGATAACAATTAAACCAAAATCACTGGTCCAGTGTACACATGCTTTGCTATTACCTTGTTTTATTCAACTGTGTATATTATTTTAGATTTATATATACAACATGTACATATATATTATCATTTTTTAAAACTGATTCCAGATCCTCTGCTGTATTTAATGCATTCTTGAGTGGAGTTCCATTTGTAAGTGTTCTATTTATATTAACTTTGAAATTTTATCATATTAGGGCAAATCTGTAAAACCATTAAATTTGTTTTTTATATACATGTAAGTTACATGAACATGAGTGTCAATTCTATATTCTCTAAAATATGCACTAAAGCAAAATTTGAAACATTTTGCTGAGATAGATATTATATATGTATTGAAATAATCAATGATGGTCACTATCTTTCAAATTTATCTTGGAGTGCCAGAAAGGGTAACCTTGGATTGTATTGTTTACCTAGGTTCTGGACCGTAACTTGGAGCTGGGGAACCAGATTCTCCCAATCACTCTGTTGCTGCTACAGTACGGCCCCTCCCCCCAGAGGTATGCCAGTGATTACCAGCCCCCAAACTACACCCTGTGGTACCTGGAGCCCCACACCCGCATCTCCTGGCTGACCACTCTACTGGTCATACTTTATAAGGTGAGTGGGTGTGTATTACAGGTGATCACTGTTCAAAGGGACTGACAAAACCATGTGTTTATTATTTAAGTTTTTTTGGATGCCTCTTTAAATAAAAGTCTTTATAATTGTGATATGGAGTACCATTTTATCAGTCAAATTCAGTTAATAGTGTACATTTCAATGCATCATCAAGTTATCTTGCTTAGTTATTTCAACTTTTTGATTTAAATGTTGAACTTCATACCTGGAGATCTTGATGTTGACAGTACCAGTTTTACACCTCTCCTGTGTCTGCCATCATTCAGACTCTGGTACGAGTCGTCATCAATACGATAGACGCCCAGCATCATCGCTGTAAGAAACACGAGGATGGATTTCTGCCACCAAGTCCCTCAATGCTTAGAAGTAAAGGTTAGTACATGTACTGATGCTTAATTGCACACATACTATTGCTTGTTAATGTGCATTTGCAAGTTTTTAACCAATAAACTACAGTACGTTTTCCGGATGTGGTTTGAATAAGAAAATTTGTAACAAGACATGACCCTGACTATTTTGGATGGTAAAAATGTTCCCGAGGTCATTCCAGCCTCAGTCCTTTTGATTAAAACATAAATGTACATGATAGTTCAGTTGATATCATCACTTTGATAAGAGTACCAGTTGTTAGATTTTTTCTAAATTCTAAACTTTATTGTGTTATTTCAGATTCAACAAAAGTAAATGACCTTGAGAACATCCAGGAGACGGACACACCTCCACAGAGTCCAAAGATGAAGGACACAGTCGAAGTGAACCTGATGTCACCCCCGGAATACAGCACTGTCCAATACAAAGCAAACAACACCGACAATGTGTCACCTCCAGACGAAGGCCAGGGACAGGAAGTGGTGGAAACCCCCAGAAGACCCTCCAAACAAAGGAAACCCCCAAGAAGAATCATTGAATACACAGAGCCTGAGGTTGACAAGGGCTTCAAAGGAAGAAAACAGTCACCAAGGGTAATTTATTTTAAATTTAAGATTTTCTAGGTTCAGAATAGTTTCACAATGTATTAAGCATTTTTGATTGGCAATACAAGAACAGTTGTTATGCTATGTACCATGGAGATAAAGTAATAGGATGTAGATATATTGATGGATTTGTAGAGAGCAGCAGAGATCAGAAGGGTTCAGCCAAACTTGCCAACCTCTGAAAGATCCACCTCTCCTGCACGAATAGAGACAACCCACACCCCTGAAGTGAAGGCAGAGGAAACTCCATCAGTAGATACAATCATGGCCAAACAGTTGAAAGAATTCAGTGAGAAGGAAGATAGGTCAAAGGTCAAGGACACCTACAACGCCGGCCCTCAGGTGTCTCAAGTGTCCCAGATGACGGACGCCAGTAAAGTGACCCTGTTCAGTAGCAGTGTGACCGATGCCTCCAGCACGCTGACAGGCCTGACCAGTACAACCGAGCGCAGCAATGATATGACATCAGAGGTGGAGAGTGGGGCAGAAGACAGCGAGAAGCAGACGACATCCGACACTGATGGAGAAAAGTACACCGGGGGAGCCACAGACTCCGGGGATGCTGACACACAGGAGGAAGGAAAAGGTGAGTAAACCAATCACAAGGCTTCTCTTTATATTGTATCTTACAATACTAATTGTGTGTCAAGATGTATTGCTTTGCACATTGTCCACAGTTTGTATGGTTTGTTAAATTTTTCAGATCTGTTACACACAGCAAGCCTGCTGAAGGGAACCCAGCCAAGGTTCAGGGCTAGGAAACCCAGAAAGACAGGATTAATTACAGTTGAACTACAGAAGGCTTTCCCAGAACTTAATGAACAGCTGCAAGAGGAAGCTGCTGTAAAACCTGGAGGGTGAGTTGTGTTTAAAAACAGTTTAAAAAGAATTGTATGTTTAAGTGTTATTCTTTGCATGGTGTTGCATAATTTGTTTAAATGTGTCTACTTATTGTCCATCACATCTAGTAGAAGATATGTAATCATCTTTGATAGTTTACTCAATTTCTGACTTATTTTATGTAAAATTATTAAATTGAATTGTTGAAAGTTTGGTAGTGTTTTAAATTCTCAGGAGAAGAGCAAGAAAGAGTGAATTGCTGTCCAAACAGAAAGCTACCAAGAAAGCCTCCTCCTCTAGATATGGAGAAAACATTATGATGGAGCGCTGTCCAGAATGCAATGCTGTTCTAGAGCAGTATGACGAGGATACTATTGGCTACTGTGTTATCGTCCTGGCAACCTTCATACACAGAGAGCCTGCTTTAGCAACACCTCTATTGTTAGAAACTCTGCAGTGTGTTTCTAGGTAAAGTCTCGTATAGCTTAACAAAGCATGGTTTATAGAATTTAATTTATTTGAAAATCAACATGCATTGACTTTGAGATTCCTCTTCTTTTTTTCTAGAATTGCATCAAGCAGTCCATATGTGTGGCAGGTGGACAGGTAAATAAAACACAACACTTTCACTGTTTTAATAGTGCACTTTCAAATTAAATTAAAGGATCTTGTATTTGACTTGTGCTGTGTGCTGCAAATTGCACATTGCTTTTCTGCAGACTTTGGCATGCTAATGATTCATGTTCTAATGACAAGTCATGTTTGAAGTAAAGAGACTAATACTAGTACATGTACTGGAATATTTTTAGCAATGTCATGGTCCCAGGAAACAGTGTCAGCATTGCTCGGCAGTTCATCAGGTGCGTCCTGCATCAGTTGGCTCCTAATGGAATCTTCCCAATGCTGTTTCAAAGCAACTTCGATGGTAATTAAGATTCCCTCTGAAATGTACATTACCTCATATGATATGATTCATTTTTCAGACTATTAAGGCCAAAAAAAATTAATCATTAGTTTCTCAGGCCAAAATTTTGAAATGTTGATGAGGCAGGCAGGTTTTTTTTTTTTTTTTTTTTTTTTTTTTTTTTTAAGAGACACAATTTACAATGACGGTAACCCATCTTGTATGATTTATTTGTGTACTCATCAGCAGATATTTATCAAGCTGATACATTGGGAAAGTTTAAATATTTGCTTTTGTTCTTTTAAGTTTGAACTGATTCTGTGTTTCATTTTCAAAGGATGAGTTTTTGGAGATGAACAAACATTGGCAAATGGTTTATGCCCCTGCTTCCTTTTGCAGCCAATCTTCCCTGTCTACAGAAATAACACAATTCTGAACTGAAATAGGGGACTTCTTATGGCTTTTCACTAGTTGAATTTGCCATATAATAATTATTCATTTGGGGTGTTTTCTTATTGATCTTCAGTGCCTGGGGAACATAGGAAAGTAAATTAGTCATCATAAAATTCTCAAACAATACAATTGTCCTTTTTTCCTGCTACCAGGCAATATTACAGAGGCCTCAATTTCTGAAGATAATGGAGACATTTCAGTGGTAGTCTTAACAGGGACCAACCTACATGTAGCTTGGGTAAACTTTTAGGGAGACTTCACTTCTCCCTCACAGAAAAATAGAGAGAAGTTTGAGACATTGGCATGATGCTAATGATAATACCTGTATACACAGATTCAACCCTAATTCAAATTGGTTTAGAAGCAAGTCAATTAAAAATAAAACAACTCCTAAAAGTTATCCAATTTGTTAAATTTAATTTATTAGGTGTATTCATACATTTTATAGATGAAATATTTTGTAATTGTGTTAGCTAAATGACAAATGAAATCTGCAGTCTATGTACTTTTGTGTATTTTGGAGGTATTAGTCCAACCCTCTGACCCAATTACAACCGTCATGTAGTGGATCTATTTAATTTTAAAGATAACTGTAGACAAATGGTTTTATGATTATTTTAGCATTAATTTGGCAGAGTTATTAACTAATTACAAGTTACCAACTAATTGCAATATCAGAACTAAAGTTATAAATATCGGTTGTAATTTTCAGTGCAAAGTATCACAAGTATGTGGTTGCATCAACCTCTAAAGATAAGACAGTCGCTAGTTATTAATCACAACAGGGGTTAACTTAGGCTATGAAAATGTCTTTTGGATTAAATAATTATCATTTTATTGCATTTGGGGTTAATTTTCACGATCGTTAACTCAGGATACAGGGTGACTTCAACCTCTCTTTCTGAGGAAATTCTGGCGAAGTTACCGACCACAAAGCGAGTACTTATATTTACATATGCTTGTATTTAGCTCAATTTGCCCCCCTAGGTTGGTCACTGGGCAGATATGTCATATATAATCACGTTTTCACTTACAGAGAAAAGCATTTATTCTGCGCGTTTGTTTACATTGATTCTATAATAAAGAAAACCAATAATGGTAAGATATGAAAATTCCGGAAAAATAACGATAAAAAAGTTTGATGCGGCGACAATTTTGCTGATGCGGCGGTGCCTGAGAAACAAATCAATAATTTTTTTTGGCCTAAGCTGTATAATTTATGTTTTGCAGACGTAAACTTCTTTAAGACAATGGCAGCTGCATTGGCTGACTTTACAGAGCTGCCTTGCCATGCCCCCATACAGCTGCTTCTAGAGGTGCGTACAGTGTAGCTCTACAACATACCTGTACATGCAATCACAGGCACTCTTTTTATTATGAATTTCAAAGTTCTTTTTCTCCAATCAAAATACCCTTACAATACTTGTTAACTTGAAAATGAGGCTGGATGGATATTATCATTTGTAGTACATGTAATTGGACATTTTAATTCTCTAGGGTTTGAACAACAAGAAGAGCCTACCATCAGACACAATAATCTTGCTCCTCAACAACTTGGCCGATTACATGAACTGCATCTCACTGGAAACTTCAGCTCCCATGTGGAACAGCATTGTGGGTAGTTTTGAGATCTTTCTGAGGAAGCTGTATACTGTTCTGACTACACCGTTTGATCCTTCGTCTCTCCTGAAGATTATGATCTCCATCTTGAAAGTATCTGGGATCAATAACTCCAGGGTAAAGATTTAATAAGTCATATGATAATTTTCTTTTAAATTTACCAATTTTATTTTGTTTGCTTATAATATTTTCTGGTTGTTAATCAGTTTTCACTTCAAATGCACTTCCATCTGAGTTGGGGGAGGTTATAATTATATGCATTACAAAATTACTTTGCAGTCCATTTTGGACCCATTCTCCAAACTTCTGAGTTTCACTATCCTGAATTGTTCCTTCAAACTGCAGCAGGTTCTGGATATCTGCTCTCTCTGCAACAGAGTTTTTGCCAAGGTAGGAACAACATTTTTGGTTTTCTTAACAAATAGTTCAGTAAGATATATACATGTATAAAGAGCATTTACATGTATATCATCGGAAAACTCACTATTTTGGTTTTGTTAGGAGAGAGACAAGTTGTACCTGACCAGAACTGTAATCTTTGAGCTTGTGCAGGCTCTCAAATTCAAACACAGCTTGCCTGATGAAAATTTCCTCCTCTTGGTCCAGGTAAGACAAAAGAGCTCCATTTTTACTCTCATATAGAAATCACTGACAGTTATTTACTTTAAAAAATATTTGATAATTACATGTATTGAGTTTATGATAGCCTTGCTGCTAACTAAATGAAACATTACCATTAGAAAGAAACTAAGAATTAGATTTTATGTCATTATGCACAAAAGTCTTCACACTGTTTTAAGGTATGTTTCACCCCATTTCATGTTTGCCCAATTTCAATGTACAATGCCTGTATAGTACACATACTGGTGTTGATTTAGTTTGTGGTGCTGGATGCGGGAAGCACCCTGGGCTCCTCTAACATTGTGAGTGAGATGCTGATGCTGTACAACCTCCAGAGTCAGATGTTGATCAGTACATGTGCTGCCGAGTGTATGAGGGACCACCTACACGAGTGTACAGAGTTTGTGGCAGATCTTCACACTCTCACCAAGATAAAGGCAGGTGTTTTAACAAGGAAGCTTTTGAAAAAGATGTTTATATTATCATCAGAATTCATAACTGCCCAGTATTATGGATTTTGTGAATACGCCTACTGGTAAAATACAATTGAACATCCACAATGAATCATGAAGCACAATTAATCTTTATTCATATATTAAAATACAAGCAAACCCACAAAAATATGTACCTGCAAAAATTAAGAAAATTGATATAATTTGGATTCTACAGTATACCTGGTAACTGTCTATTTTCTCTCAGTATACCTCTATAAACATGCCTTATTTAAAATCTATGTGCTGGCTGAAATCCTCACTGTGAAATTGTTTTAAAATCTATAACTGTTACAGAACAATATGAAGGGAGGAAGCAGCAGTCTGAATGAAGACACTCTGGGAAATCAGCTGAAGTCTGGGATAGCCCAGTTTGTTGCCCTTGAGATCACCCGGGGCAATGGCAGAGACAACAGGGCAATATCTCGATACTTGCCCTGGCTATACCACCCTCCCTCTACAGTGCAACAGGGGTAAGGTTGTTTTATATACAGATAAATATCAGATGTGGAAATTATCTTGTATCAATGTCATATACAATATTTGTTTTATTTATCATATAAATGTATCTGTACTGACTTAGGCTTAATATTTTAAATAATACATGTACATGTATCAATTCACAAACTTGTTTTGTTTTACTATTGTAGACCGAAAGAGTTCACAGACTGTATAGGTCACATTCGTCTTTTATCTTGGCTTTTAATTGGTTCCCTGACACATACAGGAATGACAGAAGGAACTGCCCCAATTTCCTGTCAGCCAATCCCATTGGATGCCAGTTCCTACATTGCTGAACATGTATTGGTTATCATGACAGGGTTTGACGAAAGGTCAAAGGTTAATATGATTATTTGTTTTCAGAAATTTTTTAAAAGACATTTTTTTCTTTCTTTTTTTTTCATTTTACATTTTTTTTATCATCATTCATATAAGTTCTGAGTGTGGTTAATTTCCTATCTCAATTTTTTCACTGTTTTATTTTAAGGACATGAAGGTATGAATGATATTGTATTCTTGTAGTCAATTAAATGTATTGCACCATTTCTTACAATTTTTTTCTAAATACACTATGTGTTAAATATGAAGATTCTATACTTGTACCTGAAACATTTTTCCCCTTTCTCCTTTTCCACCTTTGCTTCTTTTGGAAAGCAAATTAAAAGCTCATTGTGGTACCAGTATATTGCAATGGTATTTTTCAGTAAATAAGGTTTCATTTCTTCATATTTGCAAAATAATAGCTAAGTAACTATATTCATTTAAAAAGTTCAAATTGTCTTACTTCTTGTTTTCTCTTAAAATAATTACATGAATCTTTTAAATGTAGTTTAATTCTGCGAGAATTGTGAATAAATTGATTTAATGATAGTTTGTTGATATTGTTCTCATTTGATTTCAGGATTCGGTTTTACATATGAGTTCCCTGTTCCATGCTTTCATCCTTTGTCAGGTAAATGATGTAAAATTAATTGATGTTTGTTCTTGGCCAATTTTTTTGCGAAAAAGTTCAGAGTTTCTTTTCCTTTTCCTAAATATATTTTCCTTTTATTTTGACATAATTTGATATGGTTGCCTGCTTATTTTTCTTTCTGTATGTCTGTGAAAGCTTTATGAATACATGTATTATTATAAACCAAGATCATATTGTTTTGTATACATGTGTACTAGTATTGCTTTTTAGAATGCATGTAATTAGCAGATTTGTGAAAAATCACTTTGTGTTATAGTGATGTAAAATGAAATGTTTTATTCATTTGTTTACCTACATGTATCTATTTATTTGAATCAACAGTATCACAAATTCCCTACTGTAGAATTAGTTGGACATACATGTAACTCCTTTTTTAATCTGTGCTTTTATTTTAAACCAACATGAACATTTTTTTCACAGGTAACAAATGAATGTCAAAATTTTATTTTAACAGTAATTGATCTTAAACTGGTATTACATTAGTGACTACATTTGGGGTATCTGTTTTTTATAGACATTATTTATATCACACCTATATTTGATCATTAAGTCAGTCTTCTTATACCTTATCAAAACACACACCCTGTTTATTTTCATTTTGTCAGCTTCTGTACAAATTTTAATTGATTTTCTAAAGAAATAGAGGATGTAAATATTTCACAGTAAACATGACTGATTTGTGTCCCTTTGATTCTATAGTTGTGGACCATGTACTGTGAGTCGACGGCCGCCCAGTACCCCATGGACAGTGAGAATCACAAGCTGGCCTCCACCATGGTGATGGATTTCTGGGGGCGGGTCACCCCCGGGATACTACAGATGTTGAACACCCCCAAGGAGGTATGTGTCACTGACCGACTCTGTGGTACAGTCATGGATTTGTCCGAGAAGTTATCTTACAGAGTTGTTACATAAGAATATTTGGAAAGAATATGCAAATCAAAAAAAAAAAAATTAGAATTGTCTCAAAGATTATATGAAAATAATATACAAGTGTACAGCGACTGATAAATAAATGTATCTTATTTAGCCGTTATAATCCAGTTACAGACCAACATTTTCTCCAAATCATGTGCATGTACAATATCAAAGAAGCTATTGTTGCAGGTTTTAAGTACTGTAGTTGTTTGATAATTGCAGTATAAGTAACTTAATAACCAATGTTTAACATTTGTACTATAAATCATACCTTGCTCTTTCCTTCATTGCGCCATGGGCTTTATAGAATGAGAGACCACAAAGACAGGTTTGTGCTGTGTCTATACGAATATTTTTTTTATTTTGCCCTTTCAAAATGCATGATGATCAAAAGACATTATGTCATTTCATATTATGTGGTCTTTTTGGATTTTTGGTGGTTTAGCTTAGAATGTCAGTTGTGATCCACATTTTCCCTGCAGTTGTAAAGTATTAAAACCTGGGTGTTTTTTTTAAATATTGTTTTTTTACTAGCTAGATATTCCCTTTTGGCATTTCAGCAAAGTTTTTCCAAAACCAAACATTTTGTTTCTTTTCTTTATTTATTAAGCACCATGCTTTTTTGTTGAATCTATGCAGACTAATATTCTTTTAAAAGCTTTAATGTATGGTGTTTTTCAGTATATGACTATTCCCTATGTTTACAGTTAGCAGAGATGGTCAATCTCCATTTCTTGAGTTTGATGGAGGCCTTAAGGGAGTGTAATTCGTCTGTTCTGGCCAAACTTTACCCCATGTGGACCTCAATTCTCTTCACCTACCACTCACAGGTAAAATTATGAAAAAAGAAAAATCAAAATAAAATTACCCGGTAAGTCTTTCACAGAAACAAGCTCCTTTGTGGGTAATTGTATTATATCTGTACTTTCAGCCTGTCTCAAAATTGTATCCATCTGCATGTAAATGGTTGCAATATACTTTCCGGTATTATAGTTTTCAAGTGTATTTAGTCTTACAAAATATGAGTTTGGAACAATGCTGTGTTAATTGTTACACGTAATTATTTGAAATCAAGGAACTTGATTCATTTATTTTCATTGAAGTGCTTATTTATAACTGACTTTTTACTACATTTTGTTACCACGCCACAGCTGCCCGGCCACCTACAAGTCAGGCTCCAGACGGTGGAGAATTGGAAGCCACCCAGCACCTCCAAGGACCAGGCCTCCTTCAGCATCCTCCTGACCTGGTTAAAGCGGATACAGTTCAAACTGGGTCAGGTGGAGGTCCAGTCATCGGCCGCCACTCAGTTCTACTCTGTGTAAAAATAACTAAATGGAATTTTAGGCTGGGTTTTAGAACTTTGTCAAATGTATCAGAATACAATGGCAGTTTACAAAGAATCAATTTGTTATGTATAGCTGTTACAGGCCATTTTTAGCTCACCTGAGCTGAAAGCTGAAGTGAGCTTTTCTGATCACCTTTTGTCCGGCGTCCGTCTGTCTGTCTGTCCGTCTGTCTGTCCGTAAACTTTTTACATTTTCGACTTCTTCTCCAGAACCACTGGGCCGATTTGAACCAAACTTGGCACAAAGCATCCTTAGGTTAAGGGGATTCAAGTTTGTTAAAATGAAGGGCCACGCCTTCTTTCAAGGGGAGATAATTAAAAATCATTGAAAATTTGTTGGTATTTTTCAAAAATCTTCTTCTCAAAAACCATTCGGCCAGAAAAGCTGTAACTTGTGTGGAAGCATCCTCAGGTAGTGTAGATTCAAGTTTGTTCAAATCATGACCCCCGGGAGTAGGGTGGGGCCACAATGGGGGTCGAATTTTTACATAGGAATATATAGAGTAAATCTTTAAAAATCTTCTTCTCTGAAACTGACCAGCCAGGAAAGCTGAAACTTGTGTGGAAGCATCCTCAGGTAGTGTAGATTCAAGTTTGTTCAAATCATGATCCCCAGGGGTAGGATGGGGCCACAATGGGGGGTCGAATTTTTACATAGGAATATATAGAGTAAATCTTTAAAAATCTTCTTCTCTAAAACTGATCAGCCAGAAAAGCTGTAAATTTTGTGGAAGCATCCTCAGGTAGTGTAGATTCAAGTTTGTTCAAATCATGACCCCCGGTTGTAGGGTGGGGCCACAATGGGGGGTCGAATTTTTACATAGGAATTTATAGACTGAGTAAATCTTTAAAAATCTTCTTCTCTGAACTAGTCAGCCAGAAAAGCTGAAACTTGTGTGGAAGCATCCTCAGGTAGTGTAGGTTCAAGTTTTGTTCAAATGATGATCCCCAGGGGAGGGTGGGGCCACAATGGGCGGGGGTCAAAATTTTACATAGGAATATATAGAGAAAAATCTTTTAAAATCTTCTTCTCAGAAACCGATCGGCCAGAAAAGCTTTAACTTGTGTGAAAGCATTCTCGGTTATAGTACTCACTAGATTCAAGCTGGATAAAATCATGATCCCGAGGGGTAGGGTGGGGCCACAGTGGGGGAGGGGGGTCGAATTTTCTCATTTGAATATATATCGAGAAAAATCTTTAAAAAATCTTCTTCTCAGAAACCGATTGGGCAGAAAAGCTGCAACTTGTGCGGAAGCATCATCAGGTAGGGACGATTCAAATTGTTCGAATATGATTTTGACAAATGTTAATCTAGACTATTTGAAGACTGAACTGACTAAAGTTAGAGCTCTTCTAGACAATTTGAATGTGTTTAAGAAGATTTTTCCCTATATATTCCTATGTAAAAATTTGGCACCCCCCCTTCCAATTGTGGCCCCACCCTACCCCCAGGGAAAATAATTTTTCAGGAGTAGGGTTGGGCCACATGGCAGGGGGGGGGGGGGGTTCAATTTTACAAAGGAAAACATTTAAATTGTTCACAAAAACTTAAATGTTTTTAGCCGGGCTCTGCTGAAAGCAGAGACATGGCTGTGGCATCCAAATCGCCAACGTTACTATAAATAGCACAGCTTCAAAAAGTAAACAAAAAACCAAACAGCGTCAAAGTAAAAGCTTCTGCTATACCAAACAGTTCCACAGACAGCCATGTTTTGTGAAATGTATTGTTTTGGGGGGTTTATTGCGAATAAATTTAGCGAGGAGTATTTTTTTGTTTCTTATTAATTACGAGTTTTAAAAACATGACTTATAGTATGCCCTTTTGACACTTACAATGCGCATGAATTTCCATGAACTACTTTTCAAAGCATTAGTATTCGGCTGCACATCGAAGAAATAGGGGAATAAGTTTATAACGCTTGTTTCAAAGTGCAAATCACAGTTGATTTTTTTTCTACTAAACAGATATATTTCTTCGCTAATAGCTGCTTTCAAAATTTAGTCACTATCCGGCGCTTTGTCGAAATTAAAAGCATATGAAAGAGAGATAGAGAAAGAAAAAGAGAGAGAGAGGAAGAGAGAGATGTTGTTAGTCTTTACTGCACCATATGCATAAAACACATCAAAAGAGTCCGGCTTTCAGTACTTCAGTACTTTGATTATATATGGTTTTACTTATATGCAAGCATTTTGACATATTGTTGATTCTTTGAAATTGTTTAGACTCTGGCCCCTGGACAATTCTTAGACCACACAAGGGGTTCAAAGTTTGATGTAGGTTTATAATCCATATATAAACAGTTGTTTAAGTCTGATCATCTTCTCGAGAACTGCAATGCTCAATATGTGATATGACTGTAAAATCACCCTGTTACAAAGGGGCTCAATGATAAACATAAGAATATGCAGAGGATTTTTTTTTTTATACAGGATCTATTATACGACATTGTTCAGATATTTTGTATATGACTCCATAAAGCTGATTTTATTATGTCTGTTGTTGCTCAGGTGAGCGATGTGGCCCATGGGCCTCTTGTTTATATTGGGATGTGTAACTTAGTGACATGTGTAACAAAGATTCAAGAATGATAAATTGTTAGGATGAGACATTAAATTGTTAGGATGAGACATTAAGATATAAGATAAGACTGATTATTAAAACAGTAATGTTTGTTAGATAGACATCTTTGTTAGTGTCAAATAGAGATGTTCAAATACAAATTTGACACTTTCTATTTGAACAGAAAATGTTTTCTTGTTCCCACAAATGAATTACATTGCATCATGAAATATGACTTGTCAAAGTTGTTTTTTTTAAATTTTGAATTAAGTAAATATTTTAAAACATGCCAAATACAATAGGATGTTCTACAATATTTTTAATTAACATGATATCGTATTTTTGTATATACAGTTTGATGTGGCAGTTGTTTAAAATCATTTTTGTCAATTTTGGATGTTTTCTAAAAGACTGCAAAACTGATTCAAGAAAGATAACTTGTCTGAATGAAACACAAAGATAGTGTGATAATGTTAAAGTATTGTTTGGTATTGTTTATTGTTTGGTAGATATAAATTGACCCATATTTTCGAGGCGATTTCTGAATTCTGTGGATAAATATATTTACTGCATTAAAATATGACACATAAGAACACTTTGATATCGTGAAATAAGTGTTGCCAAAAGTGTTTAAAGTGTTAGAAAAATTATTTTGAATTTATTAAGTTTGTACTTAATTTTTTTGTAATCAAAGACATTAGTGGTTGTGCAATATTTTGTTTTTGTGCATTTGTTGTTTTATTGAATAAAAAGTGCAAATAGTTTATTTCTCCCATCAACCAAAACAGCAATTAAGTAATATCAGAGGCGTGTTCAGCAGTGCTTGTGCTCACAAGCACTTGCCAAAATTTGTGTTGTAAATATAGGGGATTTTGGCGAGGGCTCGCGAATACCCATTCTGCTGAACACGCCTCAGATCTTTGACATAAGTTTCCTTATTTACGGTAGGATAAGTTTTTCAGAAATTGATCTTCTGGGTCAGAATGAACTCCAGTGAAGTTCATTAAGGAAATAAATTGTGGAAAAATATCTTTAAATTTTACACTGATAAACATTTCTATGATTGAGACTTCAATACCAGTATCGCAAATGAACGCTTTTATGTAAACTTTCAAGTTATTTTCACCTTCGGCTTCGGTCTTGCAGGGTGGAAAAGTGTCCAAAAGGCAACCTAAACTTTTTCGCAATTTAGATAAAAATTTCAAGCAAAGGTAAATGAATTTGTTGATTATTACAGAAGCTGAACCACTGTCCCATTCGGTGTATACATATAATTCTGATATTACTCACACCTATTGTAGGGATGATTCTATTTCAGAATATTTTGGAAAAAAGACAATGCTATTTTTAAACCCTGTAATATTTATAAAAGCTGAAAAGACCCCGTGTTGATTCTATGTTACACCCCTACCTCCATTTTAAAGTTATTTTGTTCAATTTAATTCAATTTACTTTTTGTAGGTAGAAAACTGCAACTTGTATACATTTATTTAGAAAATTAAGGATACATTATGAATTATATATCAGACACTCACTGGGATTATCTTTATGACTAGCATGACTTATCACAGCTAGTTTTACATGGAACTTGAATACGAATTGTATTAAAGTTATTGAATTAAAAAACCCACTAAATTGAAGAAAATTGTTTGCTGAATTTATCGCCTACGAAGGTTTTGTATTTTGAAAGTAACCCTTAACGTAAAATTAACTTTAGACAACCTATAAATGACTAGAAATATTTCCTGAGGTATATTAAATTTTCATCGATTATTTTTTTTTCTAATTTGACGTCAACATGTAAAGAATGTGCTGGTGGGGGGGGGGGGATTATGCCAAGACTAGTTTGTAAATAGACTTTCTTAAGTCTTTATGTTGTTGTAATTCAGAAATGTTAATTCGTGGTCTACCATGATTGTTAAATGTTACTTAGTATCAAACATCTATGTTTGGCATCACATTAAAGTATAAAAGGGAGCACTAATTTTTAAACATTGAGATTTGAGCAACTTTTGATTGTGCAGAAAAAGGGGAGGGGGGTAATTTAACTCTCTTTAATTGAATTTGGCACATTTAGATTTTCATTTTAGAAGTAATCAAATATGAAATGATATGCATGCACCATGTATATTGATTGTTTCTAGTACCTTTGTACCGCCGACGCCGTACTATCTTAGTAAGGAGTACAGTGTAGGATATTGTTCACAAATTAACTCCAAAGGTTATCTTGTGATATGCTGAAGTAATAGTCTGTTTATAAAGTAGGTAGTTGTACATGTAATATTTTTAATGTGAATTTATCATAAAAACAGTCCTGAAAGTTGTAATCGATACTAATCATAAATTGGCTTTTGTATTTCTTTGAATATTTTCTAATGCGTGCTTTACAGGTTGTACCAAGTATCTTGAGATGGCATCGAAAGATGAAGCCCAGCTGCAGGATGCCGTGAGATGTGATCTGAGTCAGCAACCAGTCTTGTTTTTCTGCAGACGATGCGGGGTCAATCTTTGTGACCCATGTGTTCTCGGACATCTACGCGTGAAATCTAAAACCGGTCATGACGTTGTAGATTACCCCAGCAAGGATGATGGCGACACAGGCCACCGTGATTCCCATCCCCACAAGTTTTTTGTCTTATTAGGCTGTATTAGTTCTATTGTTCTTTTTTTACTTCTGCAAAACAATTGTTCGGCGTACTGCGAAACTTGTGATGCTCCGATATGCGTCCTTTGCGCCTCTATCAACCACAGGTCGCACGAAATGTCCGAGCTGTCCGATAAAATTGAAGAACATAAAAAAGTCATTGCGAAGGAAAATGATCGACTTCAGTCATCCAAGAATTATGGATCACACGACGAAGCTGTTGTCCTCGATATCCTCGACTTACAAACTGAGGAAAGACGGGGAGAAGAGTGGCACAAACAGATCGAGAAGACCGTGAAGATACTTCACCAGGAACTGGATGACATGCAAAAGGAACACGAGACTGTTCTACAGAAACAAAATGAAGAGTTTGAAGAGATCATTGAAAAAGTGAAATAAATAAATGTAAAAACATTAAATTTACAGAAATCTAAGAAAGCAAAAGAAATTCAGACTACATTTCCAAAATTACATGAACGTAAAATAGATGAACATTTGGAACATGAATTAACAGAAAAGCGGTTATCGGGTAGAAGAATATCAAATGTACCAACAGTTACTTCTGTTATAGACACTGTGTTCCCTGCTGATGAAAAGAATAAAAACCGTCTGTATGACATGGCCGTTACCGACGATAACAAAGTGTGGATGGGAGGACCTACAGAAGAACTAAAGTTGTTTGATCTCCAGGGACACCTCCACCACACCGTCAGCATTACTGACCAAACAAGTAGTGTATAGTGGAACTAAAGCCATGATATTGATATCTGACACTGGCACTGTGGTGACGATGTTCACTACCGGGGACTGGGAGCCATACGGCGTCACAAGCACCGTGTCCGGTGATCTACTGGTCTGTCTGCGTAAAGACGATCAGTCCAAATTCGTCCGATACAGCAGTACCGGTACCGTGCTCCAGGAAATCCAGTACGACTCGCAGTGTCAACCTCTGTACAAAGAGGCGGTTTACATCACTGAGAATGTCAACGGGGACATCATTGTAACTGATCATACTAAAAAAGCAGTCATTGCTGTCGATAGATTGGGCATATTCCGGTACTCGTACTCGGGAAAGGGCAGTGCTTATGAAGTTTCTTCAGTCGCCACTGATTCTGTCGGTCACGTCATCGTCACAGATTTTAACGTTAACAAAATTCACATGCTGGACAGGGACAGGCGATTCCTGAGGTACATCATTCCCGAGGGAGGAATAAAACATCCACGCGCCGTGTGTATCCTTGGTCACGGTGATATGATGGTGGGAGAGTGTCTGACAGAAATCGTCAAAAGAATCAAGTACTTAGAGGATTGAGGAGACTTCTGTTTCTTATATCAATTTGTTGAAATAGCAATGGATGTTGGATATTTTTTAACAAATTTATATAAATTCAGATCTAATGTAGCAAAAATAAAGTGACAGTGAAATAAACTTCAATCAACTGCCATAAATATCACGTTTGACTTTAAGACTGTAAAATGCAAATAGCGAGACGTTACTAGTAATTATACGATCCTTTTTATACATTCATATTTTTTAATAGTGTTTCCGAATGATAAGATAAGTTTTTTAGCTCACCTGAGCTAAAAGTTTAAGTGAGCTTTTCTGATCACATTTTGTCTGTCGTCCGTCTGTCTGTCTGTCCGTAAACTTTTCACATTTTCAACATCTTCTCAAGACATACTGGGCCAATTTCAACCAAACTTGGCACAAATCACTCTAAGGCAAGGGGGATTCAAAGTTGTGAAAATTAATGGCCTCGCCCTTTTTCAAGGGGAGATAATTAGAAATTATTGAAAAAATTTGAGAAATTTTCAAAAATCTTGTTCTCAAGAACCATTTGACCAGGAAAGCTGAAACTTGTGTGGAAGCATCCTCAGGTAGTGTAGATTCAAAGTTGTGAAAATCATGACCCCCTATGGTAGGGTGGGGCCACGATGGGGGGTCGAAGTTTTACATAGGAATATATAGAGTAAATCTTTAAAAATCTTCTTCTCAGAAACTAATCAGCCAGGAAAGCTAAAACTTGTATTGAAGCATTCTCAGGTAGTGTAGATTCAAAGTTGTGAAAACCATGACCCCCGGGGGTAGGGTTGGGCCACAATGGGGGTGTATGTTTTACATAGGAATATATTGAGTTAACCTTTAAAAATCTTCTTCTCAAGAACAAATCAGCCGGGAGAGCTGAAACTTGTGTGGAAGCATCCTCAGGTAGTGTAGATTCAAAGTTGTGAAAATCATTACACCCCCGGGGGTAGGGTTGGGCCACAATGGGGGGGGGGTTCAAAGTTTTACATAGGAATATATAGAGTAAATCTTTAAAAAAATCTTCTTCTCAGAAACTAATCATCCAGATGATTCTTTATAATTGTTTAGACTTTGGCCCCTGGACAATTCTTCAGGGGGTTCAGAGTTTGATCCCATATATAAACAATTGTTAAGGATCTTTTTCAGAACTGCTATACTTAACATGTGATATGACTATAAAATCATCCTGTTAGAAAAGGAACTAATGATTATAGACATAAGAATATCAAGGTGGGGAAATGGATTTTATTTATACAGGATCTACATGTATTATTGTACATTGTCCAGATAGTTTGTATTATGACTCCATTAAGGGTGTCGTTTACTCAGGGTTTGAGTTCTTAAATTCGGATTGTTATAAAGTTCAAAGTCATGAGTAATATCTGTTCTAAACATAAAAAGTATTTATGAAATGAATTATTATTGACATAACAATCGATTTTTCTACTATATTATGGAATTAGGCTCAAACAAAAATTGACTTTTAGCCAAACAGAGGAAATTCGGACTAAATTTTGCAGATTTTGTTTTCCGCTCAAACATTTTTGGCAGTGCCCTAATATTTAAAGTTAAGATTTTATATTTTAGTCTTTATAATTTTGCATATTTTCTGTTGGGTTTACCTCACTTATTCATTGAAATTATCGTATGGCACGAATTGCAAAAATATTGAAAAATGCTTAAAAACGATAAAAGACACCATATCTCAAAATTTTGATCATTGACCTCATATAAATTTTATGCGAACAGAATAAGGTCAATATAAGTAGTTTAATACTATAAATGTTTTTGTGTTATCATCATTCAATTTTTTGTAAAATTTGATAAAAAATTGGTAGGGATTTTAAAACTGATAGAGGAAATTCGGACTGGAATATTTTTTAAAATTGTTGCTAAAATTTTAATGCTTTATATCTATTTAGTGCCACTACCATTCATAAACTGTATTTCATTTTTTGAAGTGTTTAATTATTTCTAATATTTTCACAATTAAGAAATTCTCAATCGTAGTGTAAAATTTTATTGGATTTTTCTTGATTTTTTGAAATATATTAAATAGCCATTAACTTAAAAACGAGGTCATTGACCTACTTTTTTGAAAGTGAGAAATAACACTAAAATCAAAGGTCTATAACATACAATAGATGGGTTTTCATTATCATCAGTGGAATTTTTTTTCATTCTGAGTAAACGTCATCCTTAAGCTGATTTTATCATACCTATTGTTCCTCAGGTGAGCGATGTGGCACATGGGCCTCTTGTTTCTTGAACTCATTTAATATTGTGTACATGTATTACTTAGGGGAAATTTCTGTTGATAGCCAAAAAATGATTTACCTTCAAATTGACATTAATGTGCACGACATTTATATACGTAATCAAATGGGTGAAACTTTTTTCAAGCAAATCATATCTGAAACGCAAGTTTATACAATAAAATACTATTTTAGGAAATGGAATAGCATTGAACAGTACAATTATTAAGGTTTTTCAATCAATTTACAAAACTGTTGACAAAATTGTATTTGATTGCTCTTTGAAGGAATTAAAATTTCAATAGAAAATGAAAATTTTGAAATCCATATGGTATATGTAACACGTAGGTGATATAAACGGCATTAGCGTTGGAGAGTCGTTCTCAGTGAAAGAAAAATATTTTTATAAACAAGGAAATAAAACAAATTAACTCTTTTTACGGAAACAAAGCTTTTCGAAATTGAATAAAAAGATCTTGATTTGATGAAAACCGAAACAAACGTAGAAATGAATAAATAAAAATCGTTGGTCACATCAACACCGTAACCAGCTTCGGACTTAATAAACTAGTAACAAGAGGTGTGTGTGTGTGTGTGTGTATATATATATATATATATATATATATATATATATATATATATATATATATATATATTAAACCAATACTGTATATTTAGGAATTGTAATTATATATACTAGTCCTGTGTGTTACGCTTATTCTGATATGTAAAGTAAAACTCAAGAAGAACTAGTAAAATCGGTATATACTGGTGACGAGAGTATTGTCTAATATGTCCTTTTGCACCGATGAAGTCGATGTTTATAAATAGATATTTTGACTTTTTTCGAGTATTTACAAATTCAGTTTTCAAAAACATACAAAAATAAAAAATCATTTACGCATATGTGCGCTAAAGAACATTTTAAAAATAATTCTTATCTCTGCTTAATTTATTTGAATATACCAACTCCAGTGTAAGAAGTTATTTTTCATGCACATGCTACGCTCATAGCTTAGATATGTTTTTTTTTTCAAGATTGCTCGAACAGACTGACGGACGACAGAAATAGTTTTTAGCTCACCTGAGCTGAAAGCTCAAGTGAGCTATTCTGATCACCTTTTGTCCGTCGTCCGTCTGTCCGTCTGTAAACTTTTAACATTTTGAACTTCTTCTCTAAAACCGCTCAGCCAATTTCAACCAAATTTGGCACAAAGCATTCTTATGGGAAGGTGAATATAAATTGCAAAAATGAAAGACCGATCTTGATTCAAAGCGGAGAAAACCTCGAAACTGTAGAAAAAAGGGGGTTGCATTTTTAAAAATCTTCTTCTCAAGAACTACCGAGTCAAATTCAATGTAATTTAGCATAAATAATCCTTATGGAAAGGAAAATATAAATTGCAAAAATTATTGGCTAATTCTGTTTCAAATTTGAGTTATTACGAAAATAATAATAAAGGAAAGGCGTGGTTCAATCAGTTTATAGCTTCGGGTTCGGTATTCCATGAGCATGATGAGATTGGTAAAATGGGTAGGCAAACGCGGGCCGGGGCAAAACAAAAGATTGGCAGTTATTAATATGCCAATCTCATTAAAATTTTGAGGATATGTTACGGACCAGTATATTTGTATTCGCTGTAAATATTGCTGCAAAACAATGCGTATTTTGGAATTGACGATTGCCGATCTGCCCCGGCTTTTATTTTGCCCCGGCCCGGGTTTGCCCACCCATTTTACCAAGACTCGTGTTTAAGATAAACGGGTCGATCTGACAATGTTGTGCAACAGTTCGCGTACGAAGGGGATCTTTGAAACATGCAGAATACATTGGTGCCGATTTTGTGAAGTAAATTGAGGTGAAATATTTCAATGCGTTGACAGTTTTCACATATGACGGTGGTGTTAGCTTGTTTTGATTTTCGTTTCGTTTTCATTATCTATGCTTTGTAACCTGGGAACTATCGCCTGTATTTTGTAAATTTTTACGTATCAAATCAAACAGAGACTTCGGTAAATCAGCCAGTTAACTGTTTACCTGCGCAAATTAAGCAAAATCTGATGTATTAAAAGAGTACTAAAATACTATTCATTCTATCGGTAATTCGGTATGATCTTTTGCGTAATATTAGATTAATGCAATGTGTTTTGTTGAGATGCTTAGCATTTTCTCGAGTTTATTCATAAATTTAAATAGAGTTTAATATCGCTGACGGAAATATGTAGGTATATACATGTATATGATTTATTTTGAAAAATAAATTGTGCACTTTATTTGTTATAGTGCATGTTTCTTATGTTTAATTGTTTACAATTTCTATTTACTAACCATATTTGAGTGTTAAGCTTCGAATTATAAGCAAGATACAGAAATTTGCTCACAATTCTATGTACACAGATCTGAGGCCATTCTTTTTTTCCACTTTAAATGCTGAATAGGAAATACCAAGTTAAAAATCTTAGCTGAATGTAATAATTTTTAACTCGTGTGAACAAAATATGACTCAAACCTAGCAGAATTGTAAGCTCTGTATCTAGCTTATAATTCTACGATTGACACTGAAATTTTGGTTTATCATTAGAAATGTCTTGCTAAATGTTAAATACTTGTACAAAAAAAATTAACGGATGATATGCTGTATATAACTACTCTCTGGGGCCCCCTCTTTATACAATGAATAATGTGAAATCTACATCAATTTTGATAGTTTTTCAGACATGAGTAAATAAAAACGACACCGTTAAACAATATCCATAGTTCTGACACATTTCTTTTGCGGGGATAAAGGAATTATCGCTATTCCAAAGAAAATATTACAGCGGAAAATTATCCTGGTCTGTAGCCATTTTTATTTTTGAATAAAGATGAAAATAATGGGTGTGCCTTAGTAAAATAGAGTGATGTGCCTGTCAATACTGTAACATTGATTTTTATAGTTCTTTAACATGTCACGTGACAACAATTTTCATTCCAGAGTATTCATCACTCAAATGTGAGTAAAGTTATAAAAGTCACACGAGTTTACGCCAGGTAAACAACAACGGAGATTAAATTTTTGAATGTTTTTAATTTGAGGAATTGAGCGGATTGGAGTACAATTTTCTTCTTCACATCTATAGGATATTTGATAAAATGCAATAACTATTATATGATATTTTAAAAAAAATACAATAACTAGTAAGTAGTTGAGGAAGAAAATGTACCTATATGTTCTCATATATTTTGATCGCTTTATAAAGTGGGGGAAGGGGGTGGGGCAGAACGAAAATATAGGGAATTGGAAGTTAACAGTGTACCCCTACCAAATGTTAGTTTTATATCTTGCGTAGGATTTTCTTATTCTGGGTAAAAATAGTATTCCATAAAGATACAATGTCAAAGATTACGTGTATGCAAAAATAAGTGTAAAATTCGAATACTTTACAATATTTATTTTTTGTTATTCTACTGAGGGGCCATATGGCAAAATTTCTTTTGAACGCCCATTGTTGCTCAGGTGAGCGATGTGGCCCCATGGGCCTCTTGTTAAAAATTGATGTAACCAAATATTTATTATTTCATTAAAAGGATAAATAGATGGGACAGTAGGTATAGACTATAATCAGTTAAAAAAATGTTTGCATAATATTTCAAAACACATCCATGCATGTAACCGATAAAATCATACCTTGTATATTTTTTTTGATAACTACATAATGTCCCACGTTATGTCCCAGGTGTTTAATAAATCAAGTTAAACACGGTCTATATAAAATGATTAATCAGCAATAAATCACCGGGGAAAATAGGGTGTTTCTAAATATCCGGCGACAATAAGACTTAAAATAAAAAATATTGTAATATAGAAAATTTTCCTATTTTCTATATTACAATATTTTTGATTAGGGGCCAAATGTATCTTATGATAAATCCATCAATTATATTGTGTAAAGATGATGTGTATGCAACCTGTTGGTTTATTCTCTTTTGAGAAGTGGACAGGCATAGCCTACAGGCTATCCATGTCCACTTCTCAAAAGAGATTACCCGTTGGTTTACTGACATACTATAATTATTTTAAAAACGTTAAGGAAAAACAGTTTCACCAATGAAGATAAGTTTGGAAATCTTTGATTTTAAACTTTTAATGTAACACCAGTACTACATGTATGAAGGTGGGGGGGGGGGGGGTTGTCTACTATATCGTAGCCTTTTTTACCCTGGATGAAAGCCTACTATACGGAGAGTTTTCGGGGGAGAGCTACTATATGTATATGGGAGAAAATCTGCACATTTGGTCGTAAACGGAAAGGCATGTACTTTATTATCTATCTATACTGTGTTTGTGATTTATATATAAGATCGACAGAATTATTTATATTTCGTTGTTGGTTCCCTTATTCTTTAGGAGTTTCAATTATACTAATATTAAAAATATATGCTTTTAATAATTCGTTCGACATGTAACTTGGTTAAAATAACATTTGTAAGCTGATGCATTATCATGAAGACAGTGTACATCAAATCATTTCGGGAAAAAAAAAACTAAACGACATAACAAATGCTTTAGCAGAACTTATTTCATAATGCTAATTTCATACGTCTGGGTTGGAGATCTAAATTTTATTAAAAAAAAAAAACAATTTGATAATTAATACATACATTTCATAATGCATGAATACAAGTTAATTAGTTATCCTTTCTATTATCTAATAATGCATTGTTGTTCTTATCTTTTACTAGTATTGTTGAAAATGCTTTCCTTGTTGATTCATGCGGATATAAAGGTAGCGAATACATGTATTTCAGAAATAATATTAGCGTTAGCGGGTTACGTAATTTTGTAGACTAGATTTAAAAAAAAAAATATAAGCCACAAGATACATTGTGTGTCATTACCTTTGGATCAACCCTTGCATCATATAATCCGCCCTGCAAAACATAGATCTCGGATATTAATTGAAAATATTTGACATTGGCCGGTGTAATAATGAATTGTTAACCTTGTTTAATAAATATCATGGTTGAAATTACCTCCTTAGCAAATAACATACGAGGTGTTTGTCTTGAAGCTAAAAGATTAATAAAAGCTAGACTACCGTTTTGGTCTATAATGTTCAAAGTTGAAAAGATTCGGGTTTGATCCCCGACTGCAAAAGACTAGAAAGATTTCGAGTTTATATCGCCACAAATTTATTTCGTTGTCAGAAATAAATAAGATGGTCAAATGCAGCCAATGTACAGTGTTATCACAAACCGTTTACTATATATCATAAATAATACGATAGACAATTAAGCATTGAGTCATTATTTTTTGAAAGATGTGGTCTCATATTTGCAACGGTGTGAGCATACAAATTGAATAACGAGTCTTTCAAAAATGTTGGTTTTTAATGAAATATATAGTGAAAAGAAAGAAAAAATTGACATACTTTTGGCACCTGAGTGTATATTATAATAGACCTAAAAATATATTTAACAAATCGTGTTTAGGCATGGAATACACAGAAATCAGCACTAACTACTCAACACACAGAGGCATTCAATTGTAATTTCCAAGTTTTGTTTATTAAAATACTGCACAAAAGTACAGAATCTGAACTTTAGTATGCTCTTTATACATAATATATGTTACCTAAATTGCACTATTGATCTTCCTATCAAAACATACGCACGAAGTTTTAATGATATAAAACGTGTGATCATGTGCTACGTTTGAATTAGAAATGAAATAATTATTTCCCACCAATTACATTCCAACGTTGTCTGAGTTTGAAAATGTGGGGGGTTTTTTGCACAAAAAAAAAAAAATAAAAAAATAGAATTTAACATCCTGAATGAAAAAATAAGCCCACTGTTAATTTTGGTTCGTGCCTTTGATCACAGGTAATAATTAAGTAATTAGCTGATTTTTGGTAACTTAGTACATGTAAAACATGATTTTTTAAATTGAAGGGCCTGAGTATGTGGGACGCAAATGGTGTGTGGGTAATTATGGCACGCCAAATTCACAAAAATGAGCTAAACATAGTTTCACAGTCGATAAACTGGGTTTATCGGCTGTAAACTATAGTTTACGGATCCGAAACTATAGTTAACGATTCGTTAACTATAGTTTACATCTGTGAAACTATATTTCACGAATGTAAACTATAGTTTACGAATGATAATCATAGTTTATCTATTTGTAAAAAACGTTAACAATAGATTTTGCTGATAAATATAGATTCACATTTGTTAATTATAATTTACAATCATAAACTATAGTTAAGAGTTGTTAACCATAGTTTCACAAATCGTGAAACTACATTTATCAGACAAATTCACAAAAATGAGCTAAACATAGTTTCACAGTCGATAAATGTCGATAAACTAGGTTTATCGACTGTTAACTAAATTTTACGGATCCGAAACTATAGTTAACGACGTTAATCTATATTTCACATCTGTAAACTATAGTTAACGCGATAATCTATGTTTCACATCTGTAAACTATAGTTAACACTGAAAACAATCATTTACGATTGCAAAACATAGTTTATCTGTTAAATATAGTTTCACGAGTGTGAAACTATGATTAACAACTCTAAACTATAGTTAATGAATGTAAATTATAGTTTACAGACGTGAATCTATATTTATCAGCAAAATCTATCGTTAACGTTATTTGAAGACAGATAAACTTTAAGTTAGATTATTATTCGTAAACTATAGTTTACAACCGTTAAATATGGTTTTGCAGATGAAAATTATAGTTAACGGATCGTTAATTATAGTTAACGAATCGTTAACTATAATTTACGGTTTGTAAACTATAGTTAACAATAAACTATTGTTAACTATAGTTTAACGTCCGTAAACTATAGTTAACAGTCGATAAACCTAGTTTATCATCTGTGAAACTATATTTAACGCTGTTTATCTATATTTCACATCTGTAAACCATAGTTTACGCGATAAACTATGTTTCAGAAGTGTAAAACTATAATTAACACTGAAAACAACCATTTGCGATTGCAAAACATAATTTATCTGATAAATATAGTTTCACGATTGTGAAACTATGATTAACAACTCTAAACTATAGTTGACGAATGTAAATTATAGTTTACAGATGTGAATCTATATTTATCAGCAAAATCTATTGTTAACGTGTATTTCCAGACAGAAAAAACATAGATTATCGCGTTAACTATAGTTTACAGATGTGAAATATAGATTAACGTCGGTAACTATAGTTTACGATCCGTAAACTATAGTTTACAACCGTTAAACCTAGTTTATCGACTGTGAAACTATGTTTTGCTAATTTATGTGAATTCGGCGTTCTTTAGATTTGTGAACCGTAGTTTGCTGATCATAAAACCCTATTTATCAGATAAACTATGTTTAACAACCGCAAATGATAGTTTTTATTGTTAACTATAGTTTACAGATGTGAAACATAGATTATCGCGTTAACTATAGTTTACAGATGTGAAATATAGATTAACGTCGGTAACTATAGTTTACGATCCGTAAACTATAGTTAACAGCCGATAAACCTAGTTTATCGACTGTGAAACTATGTTTAGCACATTTTTGTGAATTGGCGTGCCATAGGTAATACCTAGAGTAGAGCATGCAATAAATGTATGTACACAAATTGTTTATGAATTTCATGCGTTAATATAAAGAAGATGGGTGAATAAGGCGAGTAGAATGCCCATACAGCGACGGTTGATGTGGTGTTATAAAACTGTCTTCAGATATTAAAAAAAATTCCAATTTTCATTTTAAAAGCTTCCACATTTATCATATTAGCCATTAATTTCTTTTAAATATTAAAAACGTTTCCTACACTTTGACTTGAAATGTCCATGTACCAACGAAACAGATAAAATACACACAAAACAAATAAAAAAACTATTTTTTAGGAAATGAGTGGGTCAACTCTCCATTTTTTTCATTACTGAACTGATATGGTTAATCAAAAAACTTTCATTTTCAAAAGTAAAAAAATGGAGACAAGACCCACTCTATGTGAGAAATGAACTTTTTGTATACAAATTCTAACTCTTTCTCTAAAAATTTCTAAGTCCATTTAGAGCAATAGTAACTATTCATCCTGACAATCTATTAGCATGATCTGATGTAGCGTAGTGGATAAAGCGATATGATTTAACAAATCATATCTTAAAATTTTAGGTAGATCTTCAGATTGACCATCCAACCCCCTTAAGAATGATATTTTTTAAAACAATGGTTTTAAAGTCTTTAAAATTTAAATCGATGTTTTAACTAGATGTTTCAAATTATCTTTTTTATCTTCACGTGCATTTTTTAAAGACAATACATATATATTACATTAACTCGTTAGTTAATACGAAGTGTCGAGGCAATGATATTATTGTATAGAGATAAAGCCAAGCATTTGGTGGAATGTGATTTGTGTCAGCAACCAGTCTCGTTTTTCTGCAGATGATGCGGGGTCAATCTCTGTGACCTTTGTGTTCCCATTCATTTACGCGTTAGTTCTCGCCAGCAAGGATGATGACGAAACATGTTTTTGTGACTCTCATTTCCTTAACGAATGTTCCGCACCCTGTAAAACATGGAAAATTCCCATATGCAGTATTTGTGTATCAGCCAAACACAAATCACACAAGATATACAAACTGTCCTATAAAATAAAAAAAATAACACTTTTAAAAGTGATTACGAAGGAATTAGAAAGAATGTTGGATCCCCCGACGAAGCCTTTAGACTCGACGTTCTCAATCTACAAACAAAGGAAAGATGACGTTAAAGCACGGACAGAAGAGTGGCATGAACTGATCGAAAAGACCGTGAATAAACTTCAACAGGAACTGGATGACATGCATGAAGAACACGAAGTTGTACTACAGAAACAACAAAAACGAGTTTGAAGAAAGGATTGAGAAAGTGAATGAAATGAACGAGAAGACAGTACAATTACAGAAATCAAAGAACGTCAAAGAAATGCAGACTTTTGTACCAGTGATTAAGAAACAGATGAAATTGGGTAATGTCTCGCAGTACTCGATTCCAAAATTCTATGATAGTAAATTAGATGAATATTTGGAAAAAGAAATTAAAGAAAAGGGGTAGCCGACTGGTAGAAGAATAATACAGGTGCTAACAGTTACTTCTTTAATAGACACAGGATTCCCTGCAAGGAGAACGTATAAAAGTCGTCTATATGACATGGCCATTACCGAAGATAGCAAAGTGTGGATGGGAGGAGAAGGCAGACTGAAGTTGTTTGATCTCCAGGGACGCCTTAATCGCACCGCCAGAATCACTTCCCAGATAGCAGGACGTCATTGGACCTTTGTTGGGCCAACAATGCTCCTTATGTTGGGCCACCGTGTGCATTTAACGTTGGGCCAGCGGCAATTTGCTCATCGGCCCTTAATCAGACCAACTTGTTGGCTTATTGTTGGGCCAATGTAACAGACAATATTGGGCCATTGTTGGGCCACTGTATTATTTTGATATTGGGCAAACGTCACTTTTGTACGGTTGGGCCATTGTTAGCAATTAATATTGGCCCAACCGCAATTTGCTCATCGGCCCTTAATCGGACCAACTTGTTGTCTTATTGTTGGGCCAATGAAACGAACAATATTGGGCCATTGTTGGACCACTGTGTTCGTTCAATATAAGACAAAAAATACCTGAGCAAAAAGAAAAGAGTAAAATATAATTAAATTGTAACATATTTTATTGCTCATTAATGCACTTCATGAAGAAAACATTAAAAAACAAGAAGTTAATGCTCACTTGTAGTAATACATGTTTGGGTTTATCCCTGCTCTGATGTGAATGCACAAGTTCAGTAAACTTAAAATATCAATAAGCAAGTCTAAAAAAACAAAGAGGGTAAAACCACAGTTATGCCATAGTATTTTTCAAAATATAAAAAATTATGCACTGCCACTTTCCATCTGCTCCCTCTCCCAAGTCTCCTCCCTTCTTTTCTTCTCTGAAGCAGTGCCCGTTACTTCCTTCCCCCTCTCTTTGGCATATCTTTCCTATTGATATTGTTCTCAATGTCCTTTATTTATAGAATCAGCCGTTGCTCTGTTTTTTCGAACAATCTCTAAAACTGTAGTATTTAGTATTTAAAACATTTGTTACTTTTCTCAGTAAATAGTAAACATACATTACGATTAAATTTATAAGTACATGTATATCACTATATGTTTAAGCTTTCAAATAAGAATTTAACAAGAATAACATGTCATTGAGTTTACATCATTCTTGCTAAAGTAAAGATGTTTATACATGTACTAAAATAACTGGTAAATAACCTTTAAAATTCTACTTACTTTCAATGACTGCCCTTTAAGACAATCCTTGGAAGAAAAGATTTTCCCTTTCACATAAATGCTTACGATTTGGATGCAGATATGCATGGTATCGGTCTCATTACTCTAATGTCAAATGAAAAATGGCGCAGGTACGATATTACGAAAAGTAGCCCGGATGTTGTTTACCCATGATGCTTAGCCAGATTCATGACATTGGGCCAACCCAGGGCCGATGTCAACCCCGCAACAAATGCTCTCTCTAATTACAAGAATTTTATGATATTATGCCAACAGTTAGCCCAACATTGGCCCCATAATACATAACCAACTATCAATATTTCATGTTGGACCACCGTTGGCCCAATAAAGATAACCCAACGGCGATAATACAACCATATTGTGAGATTGGGCCAACGATGTGCTGCTATCTGGGTTATGTATGTACAACAAACAAGTAGTGTACAGTGATCAACCAAATGATATCCGACACCCACACTGTGGTGACGAGGTTCCCTACCGGGGACTGGAAGCCATACGGCGTCACAAGCACTGCGTCCGGTGTTCTACTGGTCTGTCCTTGTAAAGACGATCAGTCCAAAGTCGTAGCAGTACCGGTACCGTCCTGCAGGAAATCCAGTACGACTTGCATTGTAAACATTTGTACAAAAAGGCGATTTACAACAGTGAGATGATGGTGAGAGAGTGTCTGACAGGAATCGCCAAAAGAATCAAATACTTAGAAGATTAAAAACACATTTATCTGGACATTTATAAACGAATAAAAGAAATAAAGTTGAAATGTTACTAATGACATGAAATAAACTATAATCAGCTGGCTGAAGAATATAAGATGGTACAATGTACCTACTGTCTGAACGCGGTAGAACGTTTGCTTTGTCGTTTTAGTAAGTTGTGTGTCTTTTTCATACTTTTCAAATTATATTCCATTTTTCTTAATGACATCTTTCAGCTATGGAAGGATCTTTAATCTGGGCTCATCCTCTGCAGCTAGATTACTGTCATTTCAACATTTAAAGTTTGTTATTTAAACTGTAGAATAGCAGACATGTATGTAACGGGTATGTAATCATTCTGAATGCTGTCTGTTTGTAACTATTCCATTTTAATTTCTTTAATTATAACTGCTCAATTACGTATGTAAGTCAACTATTTTCTGTCTTTCTACAATGATCGAGTACTCGGGTCAAAGTTTAAATAGAATGGTGCCCGTCACACAATTCCCACCGTAAACGTAGAAGCAAAATGATTATTCTAGCAAAAAAGTTGCGCATATATATTTATGTTAAAAATTTAATCCCTTATGTTTCTTTAGTGATTGCTGCTTCAACAATTTGGAATAGAAGCTATCAAAACGTAAAATGCTTTTAGATAAAGAACTTGTAGCATTTTATCAATTGAAAAGAATAATATATTCAGAGACCCCAGTATTGGTTTAGAACTAATGATTTGTGCAATATTAAATAATAATTAATAATCTAAATTATATTCCAATATTAAACTTTGAACCCCTTCTTGTGGCCTAGAAAAGAACAAGAAGTCACAGTTTGAATTATCTCGCAGTTGGGAGAACTGAAAATCAACAGTATTATAGGAAGCTCGCATTTTTCATTCTCATAAAATTGAGCATTGCAGTTCTATATGAAAAGCTCGCTTTTTTAGATTTTCGCTTTTGTAAACATTCAAACACCATTATTATGGCACATTCTGCTCTCGGAAATCTTAAAAAAGAACCCACTATTATTGGGGTTTTTTTTTACCTTTAATCATAAATGGAAAGTAATTAATCAGGCAATAAAGGAGAGAGTAGCTCTGAGGCTGAGGCTTTCAATACCGCTAGGATTTCGCCTGTACTGTGACTTGGTCATACATGTTTAAGTAAGTTTACAGACGCAAACTTATAACTGTCATGGAAAAATCTACGACTTTAGTTTTACTACTTTAAAGTTGAAATGCCAAAAAATGACCGTACATCATGTTTTAGGCATAATTTCCTCCAAAAATTCTTACAATGTTTTTAAAAAAAACATTGATAGGGCATATTTGTTTTAGTTACATATATGATATAATTAACAACATTATTATTCACCTTTCTAGTCAAACTAAATCAATTAATCTGAAGTACCAAAATAAACCTCTCACAGGTCGCTTCAATATATTTCTGGCTTTAAACACCAAGGTGTCATGGCTGATTATTTTATTTCCACTTGTTGGTGTAGCTAAGGACTACAGACCTGTAAATTTTGTCTCATTCAATATCTCGATATAGGCGATGTGAAAAGTTCGAAATAATCTGTATAGGTTATCTTATTATATTTGTTCGATGAACGGATCGTATGCAACTATACAGGTAACGATTTGTAATTAAAGCAAGTAGTTGTACTACTGATATTTTTAATAATTAGAATAGTTAGAATTATTTTTGTTGTATATGTTTTTAATTATATTTATTATAATTACATTTGGAAATAATTACCAGAAGTTGGTAAATATATATCTATGATCTAAATCAGACCTGAATTTAAGCCGAAAAAATTCAAAACAAATCGCATGCGTTAAATGTATGTATGTTTGTATGTATATATATATATATATATATATATATATATATATATATATATATATATATATTTCACACAGTCTTTAATGATGGCATCATCAAAAAACGAAGCCCAGCATTTCGTGGAATGTGATCTGTGCCAGCAACCAGTCTCGTTTTTCTGCAGACGATGCGAGGTAAATCTCTGTGTCCCTTGTGTCCCAATACATCTACGCGTGAATTCTAAAAACGGCCACAACATTGTAGATGTCGCCAGCAAAGATAACAACGACAGATGCCATTGTGATCTCAATCCTAAAAAATACTGTAAATCTTGTGATGCTCCCATATGCATTCTTTGTGTTTCAATCAAACACAAATCGCACGATATATCCGAGCTGTCCGATAAAATTGAAGAGTATTTAAAAGTCATTGCGAAGGAAAATAATCGACTTCAGTCATCCAAACATGAATTAAAAAGAATTTTGGATCACACGACGAAGATGTTGTCCTCGATATCCTCGATTTACAAGCTGAGGAAAGACGGTTTCTGCGCGGGGAGAAGAGTGGCACAAACAGATCGAGAAAACCGTGAAGATACTTCAGAAGGAACTGGATGACATGCAAAAGGAACACGAGGCTGTACTACAGAAACAAAAGAAAAAGTTTAAAGAAATGATTGGGAAGATGGATAAAATGAATGAGATAACAAATGAATTACAAAAATCAAAGAACGTCAAAGAGTTACAGAGTTTTGTTCCATTAATTCAGAAGCAAAAACATCTGAGTGATGTTTCACGGTATTCGTTTCCGAAAGCCTACGAATGTAAAGTAGATGAACATTTGAAAAATAAATTAAGAGAAAGGAAGCTATCGGGTAAAAAAATCATCGAGGTACCAACACTTACTTCTGTTATAGACACTGGGTTTCCTACTAATTTAGATAATAAAAACAGTCTGTACGGCATGGCCGTTACCGACGATAACAAAGTGTGGATGGGAGGAGAGAGCAGAGAACTGAAGTTGTTTGATTTCTATGGACACATTTACCACACCGTCAGCATAACTACCCAAGGCATGTAATTTTGTATGTACAACAAACAAGTAGTGTACGTTGAAACATTAAATAGAGCAGTGAAAATGATATCTGAAATTGACACTGTGGTGACGCTGTTCACTACTGAAGACTGGCAGCCACGTGACGTCACAAGCACTGCGAACGGTGATCTACTGGTCTGTCTCCGTAAGGACAATCAGAACAAAGTTGTCCGATACAGCAGTACCGGTACCGTGCTCCAGGAAATCCAGTACGACTCGCAGTGTCAACCTCTGTACAAAAAGACGAATTACATCACTGAGAATGTCAACGGGGACATCATAGTAGCTGACTGGAAGTTAAAAGCAGTCATTGCGGTCGATAGATTGGGCATATTCCGGTACTCGTACTCGGGGAAGGACAAAAGCTTTAAAGCTTTGTCAATCGCCACTGATTCTTATGGTCATGTCATCATAACAGATCGTCCTGCAAACAAGGTTCACATGCTGGACAGAGACGGGCGATTCCTGGGATACATCATTCCTGAGGGAGGAATAGAAGATCCACGCGCCGTGTGTATCCTTGGTCACGGTGAGATGATGGTGGGAGAATGTAAGATCGGAATCGTCAAAAGAATTAAATACTTGGAAGAATGAGAATATATCAGATTATTTACCGATTGTTTTATAACGAATAAGGTATTTGGACATTTATAAACGAATAATAATTCGATATTTAACTTGTGTAATGAAGTTTAAGAATGTACTTATTGTCAATAGAAAACTGTTTTGAATTGTGTTTTTTTAATTTTGGGTGACATTTGTGTTTTGTCTTTTGAACATCTTTTTTTTAAACTTATAAATACCTTTGTGCACGTGCCTAAACCACATTCATTTACAAGAATGAAAAAGGTCAGTTTTTGGTTTGGTTTCAAACGCCCCTCAGCTCTTTTGCTTCCGGTTTCAATACATAGCCAAAATTTTAGATAAATCTACAGGAATATTGCATTGCAAACATCATGAAAAGTACCTGGGTGATTATATTGAAATATAGTTTGTAAAGAGTCCGAAGAACTTCCGAATAGATAAAAGACACCAGGTTTTCCCATTATAAATCTCCGTTAAAAAAGTATTTTGGTTCCTGCAAGTTTCTCTATAAAGAAATAAAATAGAGAAATAAAAAAATAAAAAAGGAACGTGTGAAAGAAGATGTCAGAAACTTTTAGCAATTTAATGATTTCAATCGACAGGTGTGTGTACTTATTTAAACAAAATAGCAAAAGTTTAACGTTTTGGAAACGGAATCTTGGGACAGACAATATTGCGATTATATCCCTTCCTCAGGATGATAAATAACAATTATTTTTTACGGTAAATACCTGTAAGGTAAACAGTACGCACACGATCAAATTATGTTTATGTTCTAAATTTGTTTGATATATTTTTCATTGAAAAACTGACATTTTCATGCAAAAATCAACAATACCATTAATGCCATTTATATCAATCGTCTAAAAAGTGCATTGGATTTAACAAAGACAACTGTTAAACCTGAACAGTTTAAAAGGTTGAAATTTCTATAAAATAATTGTTACTCTGAATTCTTAATATCTGCTAAATAAGTTAAATTGCATGTATGACACTGGGCAGTAACTGGGTATAACCCTCTAACTATTTATTTAGTGCCTTTAAGCAAACTAAATCCTAAACTTGCAGAGTGTATATATACATTTATTGTGACATTTTATATCAGAATGCTTGACACATGTCAGAATTTTAAAGCAAGTGTCAAATCTGAATTATCAATTGAAGAAAATAATTGAATAAATTTGTTGGATGTACACTTCTTCCAAAACAGGGAAATTCCCTACTTTTAATTTCGTGTAGGGATGAATGAAATGAAATGAAATGGTAATTTACATTTATGAATAAAAAAAAATCGTACATGAAAATGAAGTAGAGGATTAATTTCGTGTTTAGAGTTTTTCCAATACAGACGCATTTTGCCGGAAAACGAATCTAACACCACATTAACGAAAATTAAGGCAGTTGTAACGAAGAATTTTGACCCGGTTTAAAAAATGACATTTTCAACCTTCAAAAAAAAAAAACCAAAAGTGTTAAATGAAGACCCTGGTCTGTTGAAAATTGACCCGCACCGTGGAATTTTGATCATGAAATCGGTTAAAAAATTCGTCAATGAAATGGTAAGTTACATTTTTGAATAAAAAAAAATTTGTACATGAAAATGAAGTAGAGGATTATGCGATGGAGTCGGAGGCCCGCAGATGGTGGACCTTCCTATCACAGGCACTTAAGTTATTAATGTAGAAAGTATATATATTCTATAATGAGAAAAATATATAACGTTAGGTGCCCAAGTTTCAAATCTACACGTAGTTAAGGAAATTGAAAAGGTAAAAAATAGTAGACATGAATTGTAATCTTTTTTAAAAGTACTTTGCATATGCAAACGTTGGCTGGTGCTTGAAAAAAAAAATTATCTAGCAAGTTTACGAAAACTTATTGTTAAGTCCAACGAATTGAATAAAAATTGTTGAAAACTCATAAAAAAATTGACAACTGTTTATCTATCATTTTGTTAGGGAAATATCCTGACTTCTTAGAATTATGCACAACAGCTGACATTATATATTTTTCTCATACTAAAAATATATATATAGTTATTACTCCCGTATTAGATAGAGGGTATATATTTTCCATTATGAGAAAAATATACAACGTCAGGTGCCTGTGTAATTAAGGGACAATAATTATTTCCCGATAAAGGGAAAAGTGGGGGTTGATGTCAGTTTTTGAAAATTAGAGACATTCATTTTTATTCTGTTCTAGTTCACTTTAGAACAAATATCATATTTTCTTTAAGCTGCAAAGAATTCTGACAGTTAAGACTAATAATTAGTCTGTGCTTGGTGACCTTTAAATTCTGTCCCACAAGGGAATGAAAATCAATTCCAACAATGTCCAATTTAATGTCCAACAAATTATGCTAGCCCGACTCGCCCGTAACGGCATCTTCGTAGCTTTATTTACATAGTATAACGAATGGATACAAAGTTTTCAGTCTTAATATTAAATAATTGTAATCGGACAAAGCGACATAAAACAAAACAGTCATGTCCGCATATATATCGGATAGTATGAAATTTAAAATTTTAAAACCGAAACTTTCAAGTATGTCATGTACATTTAAACCGTGAAGAGCAAGTTCCAATTCAGTTCAAAACTCTGATGTTGGAGTCTATTTTCAACGTGTCAAGGTCATCAGAGTTTTAAAACATATATATATATATATATATATATATATATATATATATATATATATATATATATATCACTGTCACTGTAATAATTTATACCCCTACCTAATAATACACAAAGTACACCCCGCCGCCATCTTGAATTAAGAGCTGTCACATTAACCTAGCATTCTCAATATCAAAATTATTTTTCGATTTTCTCCGCTTTGCGGTCGAAGTTCAACATCTTTGTTTATGATTCTTTCTATGTTTTCAATGATGCTTCTTAAAATAACAAAAAGTCAATTTTTGTTTAACCTTTATTGCTATATCACTGACAGTAATCTCCCCTTTGTTGGAAAAATCACCACAATAACAACTTATCAAATTATGTTATTATTATGAATGATAATAATATTCAAATTAAAACCATTAGAAATATATTATATTAACAAATATGCAACATTTATACTATCTGAGATTAAGGTTTATGCAACTTCAAAATGCAGTCTCAATGAGAAATGAGAAAATGACCCGAAATAATGATACCGAGAATTCAAATACAGAGAACATGTGAAAATGTGTTTTGCTTTTAGTACACAAGATTTCTTATATTTGCTATCGAGTGAGCTAGGCAAAAGGGGGTATCAAATCAAACTCAAACGGGTCGAGTTTGCTGCATCTAGCATCAACAATAAACAATTTCCTGAAACAAGGTAACTTATTGTGACAAGCAATAAATGTTAGGAGACTTTCAAAATGTTTCTGAATGGCATAAAGGGGAGACAATCAATGACACACATAGGCAAGCCCTGAAACAATTCTTTCAAGACATGAATAACAATACCCCTTCTTAATATCGTTGCAAAATATACACATTACACACATATATAATCACATTCAACTGTCCTAGTAATACTTATATACAAGTAATGATATATATACAAACAAACAGTAATTAATGATATGGTAAAGACATTTTACACAAACATAAGACTAAAAACGGGCAAATTGGATGTTGTGCAACGTATGAAATGTCAACATTTTTATGACACTGACCTAAGAGTTTACACTCAATTTATTTTAGGCATTACTTCTTGATTTCAAACGAGAATCAAATGAATGCCTTACTTAAAAATGTAACAAGTCGTGTTTAGGAATGGACTACACAGAAATTAGCACCAACTAATCAACACACAGAGGCATTCAATCGTACTTTTCTAGTTTTGCTTCCTAAAATACTGCAAATTTTGTTTTACCTTTTGTATGCTCTTCATACAAAGTATGTATTGTCTTGCACTATCAATACTCTAACTATCAAAAGCTGCATCATGTGACGAAGCTTTGATAGATAAAAAAAAATTGACCACGTGCACTGTTTGATTTAAAAACCATTATTTTCTGGCCTTAAACATTCCAAAGTTATCTGAATTTTAAAAGATTGTTTTTCATCCCATATTCTAACATGTTCAAGAAATATATATCAAACTATAAAAAAACAGCATAAATCATAAATCATGCAGAATGTGACCCCAAAATCACTTTCATTTTTGTTGGTCCCTTTGAACATAGATGGTAAGTAATTAGCTTGGCAAACAAGAATGCACAGGAACAATGCATGATTATTCATTTTCGTTGTCTGGATCTTTCAGTTACTCTAGGACATAACATGCACTTCTTTATTTTTTTTTATCCAAGAGACTACTTTCGAGCAAATGGGTTTTTCTGTAAAGGCAGCAATTTTTAAGTTAATTTAAGGAACACTAACACTGATAAACAACCGAGTACTGATCTGACAAATGTATTAGTATTTTCAAAAGGTACTTGCGAACCATATGATGATATTAATACGGTCGTGGATTTGCGACGTTAAATTAAATGAAGCAAACGTATCAATTGCTACAGGTAAACTAAAATTAAGGTCAAAGTACTTAAATGTTTGCTATAAAGTTATTTTTGTAGTCCCAATTTCTTAGTATATTTTTAAGACTTCTACACCATAGATGAAGATTAGAACCTGGTAACTTTTTCATTTGGCGACGACGGCACCAAAGCTAAAATCAAACCACATTTCTATGAAAAATAAAAATAAGCAAACATCTGTAGGATTATTTCCTAAATATTATCAATTTTTGGGTATTTTTGTTTCGCACATAATTAAAACAACATTTTTTTTCTATCTGAACTAAATAAAGTTTTCGATTTATCTAGGTTATAAAAGAATTGAAGATCGTTCCAATATACGAACTGGTATTTAACACTAGGGTATTATTAACTTTTCTCTTTAAAAAACAAGAATGATGATGTATTGGCTATGTGTTTCCAACATAGACATTTCCAAATCAATTTTTTAAAGAAAAATTATGCTAAGTTCAAAGTATTGGCCTGTAGCTGTGATTCGGTATTGATGCTTAACAATGAGAGTAACTTGGTTTTTTGTTTCAGCTTATCACAGTTTCTTTTCTATCACTTACGCTAACAAACACAGCGAAAAAATAAAGAGTACCATAATATAAGCTCCCAAACGGGTGTGAACCCAACTAAGAAATACTGTGGATTCATAAATGCCCCTTTACTTCCGCCGTTAAAGGAAATGATAAGCGAAAGATGGCTCGTGTTTCTTTGTGGGTATTTTGTACACAAATCATGCGAGGCGAGGAGAGTGCAACACCATGAAATTTGTCTCATCCAAAACGGAACATAAGATTTAAACCAAATCCGGAGCATTTTCCGGTCAATAATTGGAAGCCAATTTAGTCAATCACACAGTTAGTCACCTTAGAAATCACAATCTGGTCAAACGGCTACTTTTCGGATCTCCAAACGTTTACGACTCTGCAAATGAGCAAATAAGTACCATATGAGAAAATAAATGAGATACTGAAAATTACTCCATGTTTACTCTGAAAAGTAAAAAAGTTTAAAAAATACTTTTTATGAAACTTAAATGGATAGAAACCATTAAAAACACATGAGCAAGAAAAAGAGTTGTTAAAAATACACAACGTACAATACTCATTATTGGTTAATCACAAAGCTTGTTTTAAAGATAAAAGTTCAGCTTATATTCAGCAGTTAAGTCTGGTTTACGTCCCTAAAATGCACGAAGTAGCATATGGGTTACAACGACAGACACAAAACAGGTGTGCAAAGCATAACAGCCGGGAGAAAGTTCTTGGAAAGGGGAAGCCATTTTGAGTGCTGTGTGATGGGATGTCGGATTGTGCTAGAACAATTCCATGCAAGATCACTGTCCACCCAGGTTTAAACTCGGTAACTTTGGTATAATGGATCGGGTCTGTCAGAAACAAAAGGATAATTAACAATACATATTGTTAGTAAAAGAACAGTTAGTATTTTGAAGAAGATGGACGCAAACTCGAGAAATAAATTAAGTCGAATCCCTGGTAGCATGATGTTATATATAATAATTTACCAACACAATATATATATATATATATATATATATATATATATATATATATATATATATATATGTATTGATTTTTAAAATTTTATTTTTAACTCTTATTAGCGAGATATACATATGTCCTTTGAAAAATACTTTACATCCGTCCATCTCCAACCGCCATTTGTTAGTAAGATAGAAAATGGTTAATCATTCCATATAAAGTTTTTTCATAGACAATAAAAAAAATTTGCATTCTGACATATTAATGTATTTCAAAATACACAGTTGATGCATAATTAAAACATGCAGGTTACTGTTAGTGATAGATAATTATTGCACAAAAATAACATGAGCAAGCAAACGTAACCTCATTGGTAAATAAATACTCTACAAAATATATATAGACAATTAATTCAAAGAAAACAGTCGAGTGTCAACTTGATTTTAAACTGGTGTCCATTGTAATTCTACCATTCTGCAAGGAGAATTCTTCTTTAGAACACATCGCAGAAGAAGCAATAGAAGTGAACTGCCACAAATAAAAAACTGAAAGGGGAATAAAATTCCATGCAAATTGTATGTAACTTTACTGCTGAATATCACGGCCAGTTCAGGAAATTGTGAAAATATTATTTTTAACCTGCATATTTAATGCTTAAAATTAAAGCGTTATTAAGTTTATGTAGATACCAATATAGATAAAATTATCTGAAATCTATAGGTTTATTACTTGTTATCGATAATGAGGAATGATTTCAATTTTCCTCACATAAACATATATGTAGGTACATGTACAGTGTATTCTTCAACTTTCATTTTTTTCAATTTATTCATGTACATGTAGCAACGTATAATTATCATGTAATTGTGTAAACGTAAAAAGTACTAATGATTATTTCTTGCTGCAAACTTGTATACATTCAGAATTCACAAAATCGGTCAAGTTTATTTTCTCTGACATTTCCAAAAGATTTTGCGTTTGATTTTTCTGAACTTAAATCTTCTTTTTTTTTTAAAAGATTTGTAGATCAAATATTTGTTGTATAACCTAATCCAAATGTTTTAGCTTATAAACTTTGACGCGTTTCTATATCTTTATTCAGGGTTCTCCGCATGGAGATTGGTATAGTCTTAGAACGGGCACGACCATCAAACCCTCTTAACTACAAACCCAGTTTTACAATGACACTTCTTTTCATGCTATGCTAAAAAGCTTGTATCTTCTGATTTGAATTTTGAATATTCTGTGAACAACGACGTTTTAGATGCAAAGATAACGAAACTCCAGATAAGAGAAAAATAAAATCCTTGTTCAAAATAAAATATTTAGAACTTGGAACATTCAGCACAAATAATTAGAGATTAACCTAAATCTCCTGCAGTAAGTTTGATTAATATAATTTAAAAACTGTCCAATTCTGAATACAAACGACAGCAAGAACTTGAAAATGTCAGAAAGACAAAGACAAAAGATGTATAAAGTTGTCGATAAACGATCAAGTATAGAATGCATTTCACACGAAAATAGCTATATATGAAGGAGTAAAAAAACTTGTATACAATGAGGATTAAAATATGGCAAGATTTAATAAAAAGTGTTTCTTGTTTTCTTCTGAAAGCTATGAGTGTAGTTTTTGACAACACTGGGTATATGCTTTAAAAAAAAGAGAGACTGTTGGCTATTGGCACATCTAGAACTTAAATAATAACCGACCTTCATACGAACAAGCTGCAGAAAAAAAAATAAATCAGACACATTTAACCCAAATAACAATCAAGTTAATATCTACGCATCTAGATTCTACACACTGCTCTCTATTCTCTAAATACATCTGCCACTATAGCATTGGAAAACAAAATACTACTAATTAATGGGGGAACACAAGTGTTACTAATATAATTTTCAGCATTAACAAAAATAACCAACTAGAGGATTTGTCAATTTTTTAAAAATATATATAAATATCAATTCAAAATAAAAGTATTTTACACTGATGCACTGAAATATACTATTTTTATCTGATATTATCTAAACTGTAAATTATCCAAGATTAAACATTTTTTGAAGAATTAATAATAGAATATTTACAATTCATGTACATATTATAGAGGTCAGACATTTTGGCATTTATTTGCAACTTAAAATCGGACAAATGGTTTCTCACTTTAAAATCATAATCATATATTGTAAATAAAAAGTTCTTCACTTGAATCTTAACAAAACTCATTATGTAGTCAATTGCACTTAAAATGTATGCAGAGATTATGTGCTCTTAATAAATTAATGAGCAAAAACTTAGTAAAAATGAAATAAGAAAATGAATCATTAAGAACATGCTCTTTAGGAGAGAGTTGTTCCTGTTTAGAAAAGCATTGTAATACAGAATCCATATGGAGAAAACAGCCATGTTAAACTTTATATCTTTTTATTCATTATGTCTAATAAAACATAGTAGTATAACATGTGTTTGCAATTTTCGCTCATGGTTCCCATCTTTCAAGCACATTTATGAAATATATAATTATTCTGATTTTTATCACTAAAAAATTCAAAATATAAAACTGATTCTATCCATTCAATGATTGGTGATGTTGAATGTTATCGATAGAAATAATAATAAAAAAAAAAAACAATACAAGTATATAGGGAAAAAATTACAACAGAGGCAGTATTCATGAATCCAACAAATAAACAATAGAATTCATTAAAAATGAGTAAGCCAAAATCAAAATTAACAAAAATGAAATCAAACACATTAAAATAAATGTAAAGTACCGCACAATTGTTTTGTTTCCAAACTACAATCGAATTGATTTAAAGGGACTGGATACGATTTGAGTTGAAAATTTTCAAATTTTATATTTCCGATTTCACTCATTCCAATGCCCCTAATATGCTTCAATGTATTTCTGATGACCTGTCAACATTTCAGTATCAGTTGTCGAGTTACTACCAAGATACATAGTTCATGGGTTTTTTTTGTAAACATGGGAAGTTTTTCTTTAAACTGTTTCAATACATAGTACTTACAGAATGTCTGTTTCAAGCAGATTTTTTTTTCCAAAGTTGCGAGCTTGTCATGAACCCAAATAACAGGTAATAGTTTATTTCACATTTAATTTTGTTTTAACATCTCGTTTTTACAAGTAACTCAAAACTGAAATTTTGGTTGACCATTATGAATGCCTTATTAAAGCTATGTATTCATCGAAAATGTAAAATCATAATTTAAAAATTTTCAGATCAAATGTTGTATATGCCCATTTAAGGGATAAATAAACATTTCTCTGAACAAAAAACAAGTACAAAAATGTTAATAAATAAAACATAATCCATTATTATAATACTTTTATAAGAAATCGTAAAAATACAACATATGGGTTACAACAAAAGGCAACCAATTAAAAAACAACACTGGGTATTTTCTTTGTCCAAATGTTAAAATGTTATCACAAAGCCGTTTATTTCTATAAAAAGTTTAATGCGCATTTATCTTCCCTGAAAAAAAAACTTAATTCATACACATCTCTTTGTTATGATATTTTCTATATGTTGTAATTTCTGATAGTTATGACTGATAGTTCACTTAATTTTAGAATTCGTGTTACATTTTGGGACGGTTCTTTTAGCAAAAGTTATCAACCTCTTATATGTCCATTTTTGCATCCAAATTTGCTATCAACCTTATTTTAATCATATTTGACGCTGTTACATTAATTTTAATATAGATTATATTGGTGAAAAGAAGTATGTTGAAAAATCAAAATTTCTTGAACGACATGTGTGAATAATGCTGACAAAGAAGTAAACATAATTGCATTGAAGAAGTGCTTTTGGTGTTGCTTATGAAATCATCAAAACTCTTCCCCCACTCTACAGTGTTACGTTGTTACACCTATTGACCAAGTCCGCTCAAAATAAGAACTAAACAACAAATACAATGCATATTACCCACAACATGACATGTTTATGTCTTCAAATTAAAATGCTGTTATGCCTGTCGCATTCAAATTAAACACAATACTGAACAACGAATTTTGCCACATAGGCAAGAAATTAAGGCACATCTGTACCACAGCGCTACAGACGATTCAGCAGGCACAGGGGAGGACAAAGAAACACCGATTCACGAGTGTTTGAATGCCGAAAAGTTGCTTGCTATGGCAGGCAATAGTCTTACTTTTTTCCGTGTGCCACTGAGGAATTCCTTATATTGGTCAGATCGTAGATAGCGACTGTAACTATCACTTTTCATTAATTTAAATATATGGTCCTGAAAGAGGATAAAAGAATTCATTTAAAAATCACATAATGTAAGCATTGAGTAAATGCGACCCCAATCAAAAATTTTAAAAATGATTTCTATAAGAAATTGCGTGTTTTAAGATATAATTGTACAAAAAAATCAAAATGTATTATTTCTTAGAGATAAAAACATTTGTTCCAACATTTTCAATATCGTTTTGTTCTTAAATATGGTTTATTTTTTCTTAGAAGATCAATAAAGAAATAGCATCATGTGTAAAAATAAACATCCATTTCACAAGGAAATATTTCTCCTTTAATTACATAAAGAAATGGCAAATAATTGTCCTTTAATTCAATTAAGAAGTTAATTCACAAATAAAACCTGTCAAGTTCTACCTGAGCTTCGTCAAAAACGTATCTCGTTGGGTTAACTTCCATTCGGTTCCTGACAAGTTCTGTGATAGTTCCGTCAACGTTAACCGGATTATGCGCACCAGGTGCCAGAAATTCCCTAAAATTACCCACACTTATTACAGTCAAATCACACTTCCTGGTCAATTATGTAAATGTAATTATCTGTAAATACGTCATGCTCTCCACCATGTAAGCATAGCATTGGTGTAATTGCTATTCTGTACATTTTATTTGGTGTATAACGCAAACGTAATGTTCCTTCTCTAAATTTCTTCGTAGTTTAATACCATTTCAGTGATAATGCATTGATTATAGTGGCAAACAGCTGCTTTAATGTCTTTTTCTCTTACTTTCTTTCACCCTTTTGACTAATTTTTTTTCCGAAGAAACGAACCAATTAGTATTGCCCTTACTTACCAGTTCTATTTATGAATATTTCACAATAAATGCAGGCATTTTCTACTAAACCACATAATAATGACAAAGAATCAAGAATGAGGCATTACGTCACCATCAACAAATCTTTTGAGAACAAGTTACCGGTAGTGTGTTCTTCAATTGAATTGTAGCTACCACTATTAACAATATACAGCACAAATGAATAAAACTTGTGTTTACGATGATTTTCAAAGCAAGTAACGTACATGATATTGAAGGGAAAAAAAGAAAGAAAGAATTTACTGAACAAATGAAATGACTTTTTTAACCTTTGATATATTAAGATGACATCTCTTCCACAATGTTCGATAACTTTTAAACACTCTTATAAATTGGTCACTATATATTGAAAAATGTGTAGTCTATTGCTGTGTTTAATGCCTTCAGCTCACAGAAAGGTTAAACCACCCGATGCACCAGTCAATATGTTTTAAACAGATCTCCACTTTTCATACATTTTTTCATTACAATTCAGTTCGACTAATATGCTATAGCTTTGTAAAATGCTCATACATAACGTTTGAAGGACAGATTAAACATCTTTAGGATGACTTTAAGGATCCTTTTAAATTTAGCGGGCTGAGGATCAGTGAACATTAAAAAATATGAATTAAAAAGAAAAAATGGCTTAATTTCTACTTAGAGCATTTGTATTGCCATGAAAAAAAAACCGAATATGGTACAAATAAGAACAAATATCAAACAGTTTACTTACGTAAATATTTCATGTACTTTACGGTGAACTTCTCTTATAGGTAACCCTTTCAATTCTTTACAAGCCAACCAAAATCTACATAAAACAATTTTATTTCTATTATAATATTCAATATTAACGTCTGTAATTGTTGCAAAAAACTGTTATGACAAATTTTTACATCTACGACAGTATGCCACAGAGTATGAAAAATATCTAAAAATCTGCACAATCTTCTTTAATCAAGATGTTAACTACTTTGAAAGTTTTACAATGTATTTCATTCTTTTGATTGCATTAATCCAAAAAACTGTAATAACTTACTTAAGATTTTCTCCACTAAATTCCTTGTCTAAAAATTTACTAAACTGATCCTTCCCAGCCGGATCTTGGAGTAACTCCTCTATATTAAATGCCCACCGCTTCACCCTTCGCTGTGGTATATCTCGTGGATTTCTGAATAGTTAACATTAAAAATCATGTATAGGACCTTATTACATTGCCATTCCTTTTCATACAAAGATAATTAAATATACCATAAAATCTGATTCATGAACCTTACACAAAATTATTTCAAGAAAAAATTATTTTCAAAATTTATCAAACAGAATCACATTTTACTGCATTCAATGGTTGCAAATTGCAGTAAAGATATCATAATTGTATGTATGCATTAGAAATGATATAAGTCTATTTTGTAATTGATTGACAGTGTGGTTGGTGGCTCACTTACAGAGTTTTCTCCTGTTCCCAGAAGTCTGTGCTATCAGAGATCCAGGGATTGGAGGGGTCTGGAGCGGTTATAAAAGTGTCATACTCCGCATATTGTTCATAGTATGCTAGATAACTGTCAAAGGACAAGGTATCATAGTTACATTATTTACCTTTTATGATGACACACGTACCTTTCTGATACTATCTCTGCAATAGAGAGCCTAACATAAAATAATTAAATATGAGTTAGATTTGCAAATGATAAAGCAAAATCAATTAGAAGACACAAAAATCTTATTAAATTATTTTATATACGCCATTTTAATAGATGAACTTTTTAAACACATTTTCTTAATCATAGGATATGGTCGTCTTATATGGGGGAAAGAAAAGGAAATTAAAATGAAATGAATTTTAAATGAAGAGACATTTTGTATTAAAATACGTCAATTTCAATATGATTTATGAGCATACTTTGTAACTGTAAACTCCAAGATTAAAAACCTATGAAATAGCATGCACATCCAAAATATATGAATTTCAGATTTGATTTACACTTAAAAATTTCAAACTCCTTTTAGGAACAAAGTATCTTCCCTACTTGTCTGAGCACTTTATACATGCAAGCATGCGCATACATTAAATTATACAAGTCTGGAGGCTAATGATCAATCAAAAAAAGAAAGAGAAAAACAGATGATAATTTCTGAAATTCTCAAATCTTTTCAAATTTCAAAATAGTTAAAAAGATCCAGAGACAGTTAGTTTGATGTGTCTATATCAATTTACTGACAAGGTCATTGACAGCATGAAACACATTAAGAACCTTGTATGAATGTTTCCACAACAATTAAATCTAGATCTAATAACTTTCAGAGGAGGTCTGTGATTTAGGATATGGGGAAAAAAAATCTAGAGAAGCTAATTTTTAAATTGTTTGATCCATTATCATTACAAAACACAAACACTAAAACAAAAATTTCAAAAACATTTCAAATAGACAAGACTGAAAAATTTGAATGCCCTATACCAATCTTTTCAACTGACCAAATCAATTCACACATCATACATATGTGTAACTTGGATGGAGTGAAACAGAAAAGTCTGGATTTTGACAAGTTATAATAAAAAATATTTATGTCTACTTACTTTCTAATAATATGTATTAATATGTCTAACTAAAACTACTACATGTAGTTGCAATTTTTATTTTTTTTTTTTTTTATTACAAAATTCCATTGATTTATTATATCTGGCATTTACACCTTTTACTATAAGCTGAAAAGTTGATACCATGCATTCTCACTCACAGTGCATTGTCAAGTTATTTCTCATAATAATGTAAAAGAACTTGTGAAGATCAATCAAATTCCTTCTACAGTGTAAATGTATATAACAACATACAACAGTCACAATATGCATTTCTTTAAATACTGTTTATATCATTCAGCTTAATGCAATACCTTACCTTTCTGAGACTTTGGATATTTTAACTCTTCTTTTTTCTAGTTTCTTTCTTAATAAACTTATCTGAAATTTCAAAAATTGTCATTGAAATATATATATCTTTGTGATACATGTATATGAAACAAATTTGATTCTAAATGCAAATAAATCTTTGATATTTATAACAATCAGTTCTAAAACAATTAAAGCACATATACTTCATTTATCACTATTCAGATTCATTTACATAGCTTATGAATCAACATAACTTATTCCTTTCATTTCAATGCAATTTTAATTCAATTTACATGTACCTGTGTCATAATCAGTACAATCAATTTAAAATTGGTTCAAAACCATATCTACTTTTATTGTATCTGAAGACGAAAATACAATTCCATTCTACTTTAAAAAAAAATTATTTCAAATGTATGCATCTTAATAATTCAATAAAGAAAAAATTGAATTAGTAGTTTTGTCACTATGAGTGTGAAATGGTACTGTTTGTACTGAAATGAACTCACATCGTGTCGTATATTGTCACATGGATTAAATAAATCGGCCTCAGATATGCTAGGACTGAGCCTGCCCCCTGGAACTGCGTAATTTGGCTGGAAAAAAGTCATTTACAATTATCTATCAATATACATAGCATACCGTGGCACTGTGGTAACATTATAATTCCTGTTGGCCAATATTATCAGGAAACTTTACGAGTATACCCCTCATTCATGAATTTTAAATCTTCAAGGAATTATAAAACTATATCAAGTATATTCAATATTCATACAAATGAACTTATGATATAATCTCCACAAACTTGTAAAAAGAAAATGGTAATCAATCCATGAAAATTGGCAACCCTTGAATCTAAATGCTTCCATGGTAATACATTTCATATAAAAGCTGTTTGAGTTTAAAACTGCTAGTATCATACTTTTAATCTTTCAAAATTAAAAAAATCAGAAATTAAGAGGTTTAATTCAATTGACTTTTGAACAAGCATATAGACTTACCGCATAAAAAACTATAATGGTTTAAACAAGAAAATTGTAGACAGTGGGGAATTTTGAAAAAAAATTTATAAACCAATTCCACTGAGAAAAAAAATTAAAAAAGGAAACGTATAGCTTGTAGTTTTTGAAAGAAAGAAGTGCATGACAAGTTATACAAGAATGCTCAAGCTTTTTCTCAAATTCAACATTCCAGATAATGGCAAGAGAATAAAGGTTGGCAAAATAATTGATCAACAAAAATAGTGATCATGAAAATTACAAAATTAATCAACATATCAACTAAAATAAAAAAAGAGAAAAAAAAAGTTCTTTTAAAATAAAATAAATGAGGTAAAAGAGATTGAAAATGTAGGATATTATTGGAATAACAGCAACATTGTAGATTTTCTCAGCAAAAAATATTTCTAAGTTTGCATTTCCACATGTTCTGATGATCTGTGATAATAGTGCTGTCATGTACATATATTTTGAATACATGTTCTTGCATCTTACAAAATTCTGAATACATGCTTTTCAGAACCTAAATAATCAATACCATATTTTAAGAAATACTGTAGCAAAGAAAACAAACAAATAATTTAAATTGAATTTTTTTTAACAATATCCTCTAAATCTATACTTATAGCACCTTTCCATAAAAAAAATTATATACAGAGAAACTATATTCATTCTTCTTTTGCTTAGTGAACAATGAGAACAGAGCTTTGTGCTTTGTAAGAGTGACCATTAGGACATGTAGAAATGCTACAAATAAATGTTTATCTATACCAGAACTACTGAAGTAGTCATGCCTCAGTCTGCAGTCAGGACAGCTCGGCCGAACCATGCACTTACCATGCTACTTACGCGAGTCATCTTGGGGTGTCGATTCATTCGACACGCCTTCTTAATGTCTACCTCCGTGGTATTAACACATCCTGGCTGCAAACAGAAAAAGTGGCTGAAGAAATTCATTTTTAGATTTAAAAATTTGATTTATCAATTAATATCAATAAAATGCAGTGATCCATTTCAATCATTTCACTAGAGCCTTGATTATACACACATTATTGTATAAGCTAGTAGATAATATGCATTGAATACACCATCTTTTCACAACATCAATGGGATCGTAAAATTAACAAGAGGCCCATGGGCCACATCGCTCAACTGAGCAACAATAGACATAATAAAATCAATTTTACATAGTCATATACAAAATATCTGAACAATGTCGTATAATAGATCCTGTATAAAAAAAATCCCCTGCATATTCTTATGTTTATCAATGAGCCTTTGTAACAGGATGATTTTACAGTCATATCACATATTGAGCATTGCAGTTCTCGAAAAGATGATCACACTTAAACAACTGTTTATATATGGATTATAAACCTACATCAAACTTTGAACCCCTTATGGGGCTCAAGAATTGTCAAGAATTGTCAAGAGGCCAAAGTCTAAACAATTTTGAAGAATCAACAATATGTCTAAATGCTTGCACAAAGTAAAGCCATATACAATAACATTAGACATTAAACTTCCCTATATATTCCTATGTCAAAATTTTACACACACACCCCCCCCTCCATTGTGGCCCCTCCCTACCCCTGGGGATCATGATTTAAACAAACTTGAATCTTCCCTAACTGAGGATGCTTCCACACAAGTTGTAGCTTTTCTGCCCAATCGGTTTCTGAGAAAAAGATCTTTAAATATTTTCTCTATATATTCCTATGTAAAATTTGACCCCCTATTGTGGCTCCACCCTACCCCCGGGGATCATGATTTGAACAAAACTTGAATCTACACTACCTGAGGATGCATCCACACAAGTTTTAGCTTTTCTGGCTGAACAGTTTCAAAGAAGAAGATATTTAAAGATTTACTCTATATATTCCTAATATGTAAAATTTTGACCCCCAATTGTGGCCCCACCCTACCCCTGGGGATCATGATTTAAACAAACTTGAATCTACACTACCTGAGGATGCTTCCACACAAGTAATAGCTTTCTGCCCAATCAGTTTCAGAGAAGAAGATTTTAAAGTTTTACTCTATATATTCCTATGTAAAAATTTGACCCCCATTATGGCTTCACCCTACCCCAAGGGACTATGATTTGAACAAACTTGAATCTACACTACCTGAGGATGCATCCACACAAGTTTCAGCTTTTCTACCAAATGGTTTTTGAGAAGAAGATTTTTAAAGATTTACTATATATTCCTGATTTGTAAAAAATTGACCCCCCCCCCCATTGTGGCCCAAACCTACCCCTGAGGATCATGATTTGAACAAACCTGAATCTACACTACCTGAGGATGCATCAACACAAGTTTTAGCTTTTCTGGCTGAACAGTTTCAGAGAAGAAGATTTTTAAAGATTTACTCTATATATTCCTATGTCAAATTCGACCCCACATTGTGGCCCTACCCTACCCCCGGGGATCATGATTTGTACAAACTTGAATCTACACTACCTGAGGATGCTTTCACACAATTTTCAGCTTTTCTGACCAAATGGTTTTTGAGTAGAAGATTTTTGATAAATACCAACAACTTTTCAATGATTTTTAATTATCTCCCCTTGGAAGAGGGCTTGGTCCTTTATTTTAACAAACTTGAATTCCCTTCACCTAAGGATGCTTTGTGCCAAGTTTGGTTGAAATCGGCCCAGTGGTTCTGGAGAAGAAGTTGAAAATGTAAAAAGTTTATGGACAGACGGACGGACGGACAGACGGAAGCCAGACAAAAAGTGATCAGAAAAGCTCACTTGAGCTTTCAGCTCAGGTGAGCTAAAAAGTAAGGTTAAAAGATTTCTGTTTGGCAAAAATGAGATTTTATAAATTATAATTGTAAACACTTGAGATCATATCATTTGCTTTTTACAATTTCTATTCTTATCATGAAATTGCTTTGGTGCATTGTGCTCTTAAAGCATTTTCATTTTTTTGGGGAAGGGGGATCTTAATTGATTTATTGTATATGTAAATTCCTGTGAAGAATTTACCAGCTGTTTAGACCTACCACTGGCCTGTGGACATCCCAAAAAGCCCGCTCCTGGCTGTCCAACACTTTCCTTTCTAGCTTGTCTCGCTTTTTATCCACCCTGCGTTAACAAAAAAAATCATATGCTGTAGAAACACAATTTTTTTTTTCGATTGATCTAAAATGGCCATATTAAACATACATGTACATGTAAAATAGACCATATAATTATTTCCTTCAAAATTAATTGTTGATAGTTGATTAATAATTTTGTTGATAAACGTTTTGGCTATGATTGGATAAATCTGACTATGCAAACCACTATGCAAGCCTCCAGCTCATAAAGGACTAATACCTTATTATCCATTTTCTGTCCTCAAAATCAGACTTATAAACATAAATTTCACAATAAACTGAAAGATAGTAACAATAGAACTATCTTGGTGAGGTCAAAATAGAGAAGTATGATGCCATGAAGATCTGTTTTCACAAAAATGTTTTGGAGCAAAACTTTGGGTATTTACATGTACATGTACCATGTTTCTTGACTAGAAAACAGTGTTTCCAAGAAGTTTTCCTAAGCATGATGTTTATAATCACATAATGAATTTGCTTGTTGTTTTTTTTTTCATGGAAAAATTTAAAAGTAATCATTTGCACCAGTATTTGATAAATAATGTTAGAAACACAATTCAGTACAAAACGTACTGGATGATTGCAATGAACAACATATTGCAAAGTTCTAAAAGAAAATCACAATTTTCGCAAACTGTGAACGATATTAAATACTCAGACAGTTCAAGTAATTTAAGACAAAAATGTCAACAAGATTTGTGAACTTATATACCTTTGAATAAAATATAATTTAAGGATAAGGGAGAGATCAATGCACTTTCAAAAAGAGGGCAGTAAAATAGTTTGTCTTATATCTGTAAGAATAAATCAGCACTTAGCCTGTCTGCTATAAATCAAACAAGATGATTACATTTTCCAACATGCAGTCATATTTGAAAATTAAGATAACTTGATAAAAGGAATCCCCTTTTGCAAACCAATGATATGACAATACTACTGAGCCCCAAAGGTAATCATTCTAAGCTATTTACAACACCTTCATATATCAGGTATCATACTTAATATTCATGGTTTAACTATTGGTTTAAAGCCCTCTGTTCTATTTTTCCAATAATTAAAAACAGGTCTTAGTTCTTTCATTTTTAGTTTTATTATGCATGATAAGCACTCCCAGCAAGAACTGCAAGCTAATTACAAGCTGTAGAAGAAACACAAATAGAAGTCATGACTCAATTAAAGTCAACAAGTATACATAATATGACTAGTGAATCAAACAACATTTATGGCACTAATTTTAAACTAATATTATTTTTAAAGCAATGCTTCATATAAAATATTCATAAACTCTATTCTTAGTTGCATTGTTCCCACAAGAGTGCAAAACTGTTAAAATATGCATTTGTTGTAACCTGTTTTCTAAGTCTTCATCAGTTAAACTAATCAACTACACTGAACCATAACAGAAAGGACAGAAGATGCATTCAAAATTGTGCAAGACCAATTTGGCTCCATCAACTATAGACATCGACCATCGAAATCTAAGCACAGAGTACAAGTGACTCTGACCAATCGCCACCTTCATTTACTAATTCACCCACGCAAGCAAGCTTTGAGATTGCTTACTTAGCCTGTGCCTCTGCTTGCATATATATGAACTCCCATTTTCTAGAGAACATCTTCTGAAGTCTTGCCAAGTTCTCGGCCTCATAGTCTGCAAGTTCCAGTCTCTGTTTGTTTTGCATTGTTCTCTTGCATAAGTATACGGCTGCAAAAGAATCAGAAGTTAATGGAGCAGCTATTCCAACATGTCTGTCACAATTCCCAAGCATTGATTTACTTACAAAGTACATAAGGAATCAACCTAAATTTTATATTTCAGTCTGTACAACTTTTATAAAAAGCCCTTCATAGTTTCAATATGAATATGCGACCGTGCATTTTAAGCTAACCAAATCACACTCTAAAGTTTAAGGCACAAAGAGAGGATTTAAGTAATGTAACAAAAATCTTGGCATATTTCTTGATTCAAATGTTTCAGTCAATGATTTAGACATGTATATAACAGTAAAAAGATGTCAGAAGGTTTTTTTTGCCAATCTTTAGACCTTTCACCATCATTATGTTCTGTGAAATTTTCATTATTATAAATCATTTAATTGAAAAAGTGAAATGCTTTTTTATCAAAGAGTTAACTGAGAAAACTTATATAAAATATTATTTTGATTTATGTTGAATAATTATGTAAAATATATCATTACCCGGTATTAAAGATTACACACTAGTATAGAAGCAGCAGTAACACTTACTATTATGACATAATCAACAAAAAAAGGTTCTGTTAAACTACTATATAAAGAATACTTTGTATATCTGTAAAATCATTTTATTTCAATAAAAACTATAATGGCAATGCCCTTTATATGACCAAAAAAAAAAAATACAAATCCTACTTTCACAATGAAAAGATACACCAACCATAATCTGTGTTCTCTGGTTCTCCACACCTTGATGGCCAAAAACATGGAGTCTGCAAAGTACAATAAAAGGTTAAACATTCCCATGTTTAACGTTAAACATTCCCATGTTTAACCTAACAAACAAAAATCTTAATAACTCATGAAATCATTTCCATTTAGAAGGCAAAATATAATAAACATTCTCCCCCTTTCCCCACATTTCATCCTTTAATGGGTATAGAAGTACATGTAGTCAAAGTGAAAGGTATTCAATTGAAGGACACCATATGATGGGTTACTCTGGTTAGCATAAAATTTGGCATTAATTTTTGCAATTTGGAATTCTGATGACTGTAATTTTGACAATTTCAAAATTTTCCACACGTAGGTAAACACAAGCTCGGTCTTGATTTCTTTAATTTCTGTGATTTTTTTTCATTAACTATCAAATAAGGCCAAAATGAGCACTGCAGATCCTTCTTCCAAATCATGGGTAAAGATCTGATGGTCCATGTAGATTTAGCAGTTTAAATGAGATGGGGCTATCAAGATTATTCATAGAGGCAGAAGAGACTGACGCTTTTGGTCTTGATTGGTAACTAGATGCAGGCAACCATTTTTCCAGTAGCCAGAGAGACAATGTGCATGTAACAAAACGATCAGTGTCTAACATTAACATGACAGGCCAGTGTAAATCAAACCTATTACTTAGGCCTGCATGAGTATGCAGACTTCATGTCGAAAGCTTTCTCCCTATTTGGTGTAATAAGCAAATAATATCCCTTTAAAGTGGCAGAGCAGATGGATACAGCACATAATGACCAGGCATTGTCTTCAAAATTTGGCAACCAAGTGTGTAAGTTCAGTGTTGCTTTGATATCATTAGAAATTTTTTTGCACTGTGAGAGAAAGGGTTGCACATGGATACAGTCAAAAGAGTGTAATAAATAATGCGTTATATTCAAAGTATGAATTGGAATCAATGTGCAATCTGGGAAAACTGGCAAAAATCAATGGCGTAACAGCTAGAATATACAATGCTCTAAGCCTTACAACAGAGGTGACCTATAAAATTGCTATACAAGATTGACAGCGAGTTATTTTTGCCTTGCTTTGATCCCCAGACACGGAAGCCGCTAAATGGGGGATGTGTAATAAGATGATATTGATATATTGAATAGAGGTAACATGGATATAAAAGCAGGTCCTTTACACCATAAAATGCAATCAGTAGCAGGCATATAATAAAAATGGCTTCCGTGTCCTTGGAGTATGAATTCTCTATACAGTAAAATCCATTTGTTATTCTTGTGATATTGCGGGATTAATAACATTTAATCAAGCATGCTTGGTAAAAATGTTTAAACAAAAAAGAGAATACATGATTGTACAAAAAAAAAAATTATTTCTGAACTATCAAAAATGAAATTCCATTAATATAAATTTCTAAATTTAGAAAAACATGACTAAAAGATGAATTTACATTGTCACTGATATTGCTTTCGAATTCTGCACTCTGCAGGCAGCCAGTGCAAACACTTTTATTTGCATTTTGATTCCAAAAAATATTAGTTTTTGCAATTTCTGCACAAATAAAAAAAAACTCATTTGATTTTAATTCAAAATAGTTGATTGCAATAGATTTTTGTGTTTGAGATGAACTGTAAAATTTAGAAAAATATACCAGGTACTATCAAGTAGGAAATTCTAAGCATATGGGTATACAATGATGAATGTATACCGGTAATATAGTAGTTGATCTTTTCTGCATATATTAATACAGTGTAAATATATTAACTTTTAGAGAATTTTTCATGTTTAAAATAAGAATCACTTTAAAGGAAACAAAATAAAATTAAATAAATCATTATTTTCTAACTCTGTCTAAATTTTATTTGACTGTCTTATTGGAAACAGTAATATCATTCTTAGATTAAATTTGGATATAAGCACTAGCTACAAGTAGCATTATTTGTAAGAAAAACTACATTGATATGGAGCATGCGAATCAGAGATTTCACCATTTTAAAGGCAATAACCACTTATTGATTGAGAAATGAGAATGTCAGAACAATTAGAGCTTTGATGTTTGAATATAAAGGAATATAGGACAAGGCTGCTCTATATATGCATGTTATAATGCTTTCAGGGAAATAGTATCATTTTCCCCCTTCATTTACATGTATGGTTAAGTCTTAATTAGCATGCAGCACAATATTCCATTGTGAAGATGTTGTGCTAGAATATTTTCTACAAAGAAAAACATTGGACTTTGCCAGGAATATATCAATAAAGCAAAACAAATATTTCACATTGCATGGTGATGGCACTTCAAGCATAAAATTTGCCTTCGAATGCAATTTAGGTTTATAGTCACATCAATATCCCCCCCCCCCCCCATTATCAATTTGTTCAAATGATTCCTTTGCATGAAAGAAGTTAGCTATAAATGATCAAGAGAGGAATTTTTTGTCTATTTTCCTCCCATTTTGTTGCAATGTTTCATGCATAAAATATTTTCCACTTTTCCTGGGAGACAAAATTAATTTTCAAGAAGAAAAAAAGTCAGAGAATATACAGAATAACTAAATGCGTGCAAATCTTACTGCAGTAAGATACACTGAGTACAGATAATAGTATTATACAGAGGTAATAAAGCTTAGAAAGCAATGATTCAGAGAGGTCATACGCATGCAGAGTTAGGAGATATTTATGTATTTAGTCATGGTTACACTTAAGACACTAAAGATCGATATTAAATCCGAAAAAATTCAGACTTTTTCTACTTAGGAAAAAAATTGTGCAGATGAACAATAACAAATAAAGTATACTTGTATCGTGTTCATCAAAAAAAACATTTTGTGTATGGCATAATTCAATAATTCATATATATTTTCTCATTTCACGTACAGCCTTCGCATTGACCTACTGTGATGTGTTCTGTTTGAGCAGATTCTGCATAGAGCAGGGTTTTGGGGGGGTTTTTTTTGGGGGGGGGTAAGGGGGGTAGGTATTACAATTTTCTTCTTACGCTTTATTGCACTATCCACTCAATAACAACTCAATTCAAATGTTTTACTTATTGTAGGAATGTGAAATAAAATACCGGTAATTTAATTTGTCAAAGCTTTTTAAAAAGATCTTCAAAGTGGGTTTTTAGGTGCCTTGTAAATGCTAGGTTAATACTCTTTTCTTACCTGGAATCTGTAGTATGTATTATCATTTTTGACAATCAGGTAGTGGTCATCTATAGGAAAGAAGTAGCCATGAGAAGCCATTAGAGTGGCAACATGGACTGCCTCCACTGAAACCACAAAACAATAGAACAAGAATTATGTTGATAATTAAGCATTAAATAATGTTACCATGCAATGTTTTGTTGAAAGAAAATTTGTTGTTGGATTCAAGAAAAAAATTATTTCTTGTAAGATACATGTACATAATACAGTCAAACTTTGTTATCTCAAACTAGATGGGACTGTTTAAAAACTTCGAGATATCCGAGTATTTAAGATATCAAAGGTACTCGGAGATATCGAGGGTAAAATACTTTAAAAAATAAGTGGCTGGGACTTACAAAATCACTTCGACATTTCCATTGTATTCGAGATATCAGTGTTCGAGATATTGAAGTTCAACTGTAGATGATTTTCTATTTATATCTGAACCACAATGTCATCAGTTAAAAAAAATAATAAGCAAGGAGTGCATGGATCTAATTAAATTTCTGTGAAATATTCAAACAAAAAAGATTACCTGCAGTTGACAAATTCTTTTAAAAGTACCGTAATACTAGTATCTAGATTCTTGGGCCACAGTGAAAGATTATATATGTATTTTTTGCGTAAAAAAAGAAGAAAGAAGCAAGTACCGGTATTTGAAGAAGAAAAAAATTAAGAAATAGGAAATGTTTAATTACTACAGATTCCGACACAAACCTTGGTCATCCACATCAATGTTCTTCATAATCCATGTGATTAGATCAGCACCTGTCAATAAAGTAAACAAACTGAGTGGTCAATCGATAGGCGACTCCAATCTAATAAATCATCTCCCAGCTATCTCAGCTTCTTCTTGGTCGCCATCTGATAATGCATGCATATGTCTCAATCTGCACCCAAAGGGCTAACATTGCAGAGATCTTGAAAAAACCAGCATCAGCTATGAATTGATCATACATTTACAGAGATTGACAGAACGTATTTTTTTAATTTAAGCAACATACAGGTACTCCTGATACATGCAGTTAAATTTACCAGTATTTAATATCATACTAAACTTCAATAACACTGATGTCAGGGATAAGGCAACAAGCTCAAATTTAATGGTAAAATTAATGACAAGACAAAAATTAAATGACAAAGTCTGATATATTGAATTTATGGTTATTATACATGTAGCAAATGGATTTTGTGGTCCATAAAGGTTGAAGAATAATGAAAGTTTCATCATAACTGTCTTTTATAAATACATATAATTTTCAAAGGCTTAATTTCTTAAAAAATTAACTCTTGACCATTAGTTTATGTATACCTATTTATTAATCATTAACTACTAATTTACAACCCAAAATCCATACCCCTCATTCCTCTTAATTCCCCCACCCACCTCCTGGACTTTCCAGGGTTTCCCCAACAGCTACAATTCCAGACCTTTTCTTGTTGATAAAATCTACAGCTGTTTTTTTTTTCTAAATTGCAAAATGAATGCGATTGACTTCTGTAGGGTTCTGGCAGGTTCTGACTGCGCCTGCACTAAGGCTACAGCAAACTTGAAGCATGCTACTGAGCATATTATCCAGCTTTGTACATCACCACAATCCCGAATCCTCGTGTCAAAACATGACCTTGATGACTTATGTCTTAACAAGTGCATTTTCTGTAGAAGAAGTCATCTGTTTCCTGGTAATATAGAAACATCTTTGTGAGGTTTTTTTTTCCCTCCTTCCACTATATTTTTTCCCCTTACTTTTCATATTCTTGGTATAAAAAAAATACTTGGCAAGGGATCATACAACTTTCTGCTGTATCATAGTGTACTTTTGCGACAGTTATCTTACATTCGAGATCAAATCAAAACAAAATCAGAGGAAAAAAATATCCTAACCACAGCACCATGAAAAACACTGCGAAACATACTTATCAGAACTTCCTGCTCCTGGATGTTTGCATTGGGAGGGGGTAGGCTTTTTTACATGTTGGGATTTGACTTCATTATTTTTCTTCGTGCCCCTCAATTAGTTTCTTTTGCTATTCAAATTCAGGATGAACATATCTTTTTTGTAGTTTTCATGAAATCCCACTTACATATGCAAAATCATGAAATCCCATGTACATGTATGCAAATGATGCATGCAGTAATTTCTCTATGAACTATGTAATTTATGTTAAGTGTACAAAGAGTTTATTTCTATCTCATCAATACTACCCAATGTCTGCATGTTTTTAAGTCTTTGCTAATTTCACGATATAGATAAAAACAAGATCAAAAGTTCAATGTCTGACAAAAAATTAAATATCAAATAATTAACCTTAAGTATTCATCAAATACTCAGTCCTCACCCTGCAATACCTAGCAGTATAGGTACTTTGTATAGTTCTAGACAATGACGAAAAGAAGTCAGAGCTTCAATCAAAGGAGCATAAAATTGGGGGAAAGCATTCATTCTTTATTCAAATCTATCAAATCTATCGTACAAATCTACCAAAGAATGTATGTGTGGTAAATGTAATGATTGAAATAGATTTGCTATCAAATATAAAGCAATTAATTTGTACAAAGATAAAATATCAAACAAATCTTTAAACAGCTGAGAGTTTAATGAGTTTTACTTTATTTGGTTATGAAATAATAATATTCCAGCAATTTAAGGTGGTGCGAGACACTCAATTCCATTTTGTGACATATATGTCTTTTGAAATAAAAAGGAAATTAACCACTGGGTATTATAATATCTTTAAATTTATTTTCTTCCACAATCTTCATGTTTAAATTAACATCATTGTACAATTGGATATAAATTTAAGATATTAAGAATAAGAAAAATTAAGTGGTACGTTTATAAATTTCTTTCTTTTCAAGAAATTTTTAAAAGTTATTTTGCAAGGAATATTAATTTTCACTCTGTAAAATAATATTTGAACCTTGAATATCTTTTACCTTGAAGGACACAAACAACTTCTGCATTTGCCATCTTGTAAATATTTACAAACAGATGAAATCTTACACTATTAGCCATATACCCTCAACAGCCCACCTAGACAGCTAGCTTGTTTCTAAAAATAGTTGGGGCAATGTGTCAAGAAATGTATATAAAAAAAAAAATATAATGATCATGTTAAGACAAAGTACATGCAAAAGTACAACTATTTAATCACCCATTTTCATGCTAATAGGAGAGTTGTGTTGATCGCGTTGATTGCTGCAATTACTGATACAGGTAGTAAACGGTGATCTGGGTCGCGCCTGCAACAGGAGAATGTTTATAGATCGGATGAGGCTGCATGACGCTAGCTATTACAGGTCTAGATTGTCTCAAGAACACAAAAAGGAAGAGAGGCTTTGGGGGTTTTTTTTCACCACAGCAACCCACGGTAATAATAATGCAGCTGCCGCTCAGAGCCAATCATGATGATCATTTCATCGATAGGGGAAGATCATTTTTATCGATGAGATAATGGTCTATTTACAATCATGCAAGATCTAGACTCTTAGAATTCAGAACATGTGTATATATATCTGCATGTATATTTTGTTTTGTACCTCATGTACCATTGATATGGTTTGAGAGAAAAAAATATTCATTCATTCATTTATTCATTCGACTATATCTAGTACTTTCATTATATAAGTATTTGCAGTGAAAAGAATGTTCAATCTCAATGCTCTTCTCATTAAAATGTAAGAATTTAAGAACTTATATTCATTTACCTTTTTTTCTAATACAAGACACAAATCCAAAACAGTGTATTTATTTAAAATTGGCAATAAAAACAGATGTTCAGAATCACTGAATATTCCCCTAGTTTGCTTATGGTATTAATTGAAACTAAACAAGTTCAGTGTTAGCATTGCAAGATTGAACAGTTCTTTCATTAATTATAATTGAAATTATTTAAAATACATGTACATTAATATTGTTCCTTTCAATTTCCTGGCTTCATGCAATGCATAACTGAATGACAAGACAACTTTAGCAAATTAGCCAAGGGTAGAGATCATCATTCATTTTTTAATTCCTATCTTATAGCTATATTAGTAATTAGTGATAGTGCATTCTTGTCTGATCAAATTGCCACACCAAAACCATGGCCATTAGCTGATAGCATAGTATTATACATGTATGTAAGTTATACTGAATTATTCAACAGTGCAATATAGTTAATCAAATAGTTCAATAATGAATTTGAATCTCAAATATTATGAAACTAGTACATGTATTTCAAATTAGTTTCACTGAATTATTTCTGATGTCCCTTCAACAAATGCCAATACATGTATTGATTTCAATTATCCAATGTTGATAACCCTTTAATCACTATGAAATAAAGTTCTCTTTTAATTTTCTTAAAATGTACTGATTACACTGAATGAAAAACACAGCTTGAATCATACTGATGGATGGGTATTTAAATTTAATTGGACAGATGATAAGTAACTAACCATCATGACCAATGATAATGTTATTATATATATACTTCTGTTTAAACAAATGTTTTTTAAATGTCGAAGTTCAGAAGATAAAATAGCTATACATGTATTTTTCATAGTTGAAGCTTATTCACACATAGCAAAACTATACCCCAGGGTATAATAATATATCCACCCCTCGGAAATGATATCACTCAAATTAAGACGTCAATTTTTGTTTCCCGTAATTTGATTGGTTGACTGAGGAGTTCCACAATAATGATGTTAGCAGTTCATTTCTGTACAATAAGTTTTCTACTTTAATTGATCAACTGAATGTTAAAATTTAATAAATTGTATTGAAAATGTTGATTTTTTTCCCCCTGTAAATTACAACTCAGCAGAATAAATACATCATATAAAAACAGTTGCCCAGTAGCCGTGCAATGATATACTGCATTTGATACTAATTAAGACAGTAAAAAAATTTTTACATCAGTATAATAAAACATTTATCTAATGGCTTTGGGTGGGATAGCTATTTATCTAAACCCTTGACAGGAACTATTCCCCTCTGGCATATTAAGTCCTCGGGGAATAGCTCCTGTCTTGGGTTTAATAAAAGAGTTATGCCACTCAAAGCCATTGGGTATTAAAATGTATATTATTTCATGATGTTCAATGTAAATATTTATTCATTCAAAAAAAGAAAAATGAGGGTGTGGTGGGGGGATACCTACCCGGTAATTGGCATATGTTGTAATGTATCGTCAGAATACAGTCAATCTTTAGCTTGTTATAATGGATTTTTAAAAAAACATTTTTTTTTAAAAATGTAATTTGCTCTCTTAAAATATTCAAATCAATAAAATAATCAAAATTTTTTTTATCCCTCATTGATTTTAAGAGCATCAAAAGCAAATTGGAGACAGACAGATTTCAAGGAATCATTGGTGCATGAATAGCTTGAATTGATCACTTTCACATGATCATGCAAAATGCCAGGTTTTGTTTCTGTTCCTGGCCTGTGGCTGCAGCCTACATAGCTTACCTGTAAATACACTTGGCACTTTGGACATAAAACTTTTGACTGTTCTTACAGGTACTCCTGTACTCTCATCCTGCATCATCTCCACAATACGCTCCATCTGTCAAAAATTCAAGTTTAAAAAAAAAATCACATAATTCAACTCATATACAATGAAGTTCATCAGATTTTAGTTGATAAGTATTTGCTGACATACATCATTAAATGTATATGTTTCATATTTTAAGAGTGAAGTAGCAAGCTCAGATCTTCCATACAGTAGCCATCGCATGTAACTATACATTGTATCAGAAAATGTAAATATTAAGTAAAATAAATATTGTTTTCATTAAATTTTTTGCCCCATAAGATTCCCCAGAAAAATCATATTAATGCCTGTAATTTGTACCAAAACAAATTTACGCTCAAATTACAGGCCTCTATGGATCGTACCATTGGCTAAGCTGTCATTATCATCCGCACAACAAAACGAAGTGTATTGATTGAGGAAGAGACATTAACACTTATTAAGATTGGAGTGTGTAGTAGCTTGTCAATCAGACTGACATTGGAGAGCTACCACAAAACCTGAAACCACAGCTTAGGAATACACATTGAACCTTTATCCACACTTTTCTTACAAGCTATTCTGAAGTCCCTCCCTCTCCCCTTCCCTCCTCCCACCCTCTTTACAAAAATAGATGTGTCCATATGACACAAATTCCTAGGCAACAAATTAATATTCAAAATATTTGATAGTCCAAAAGTCAAATGATGTGAAAATTACTTTAACTTAGTTACCATGGTCCAAATGGAATAAAATAAGATTACCGGTATAATTGCATGTCGCTAATTGTTTTCTTGAAATTGTTGCATGTGAAGAAAGGTTACTTACATTAAGAATTTCTAAGAACACAAAAGTGCATGATTGACCATAAGATCAATTATTAAATACATGACTACCATTAATTATACTGAATTACTTAGTGATCTTTGGATGCGGATATTTTAAGAAGTATTTTACTCAGAAATATACACAGATGTCTAAAAATGGATATGGATCGAACAAAAATAGCCTATTGTTATTTCTCTCCATTGATATCAAGTTACATATACATGTATATTTATAATAGTAGTAATTAACTATATGAATTAGAGAATTTGAAATTGTTTGTTGAAAGTGACCAGGCAAAACTACAGTGTGAAAAATTAATTCCACAAAAAACCATAACCTTGTAAAGACAGATGCTAGACAAATTTGATCAGAAAAATCCACCCGAGCCTTCAACTCAGGTGAGCTAAAAAAAAAAAGGGGGGGAAAAGGGCATAAAACTGGTGAAGATAGACCAATCAGCATGAATGTATTCTGTCAAATTTTACAGAATCTAAATCTTTCTTTTGTCATTGGAATTTCATGAGAACATTTTTTCAGATTCCATTCCCTTGTAATGATGGCCAGACCAGGTTTGAATCCCACTCTGGTCTGTCATAATTTCTCCCATGCCCTTACATGTGGTGCCATGCAAAACCTTGAAACAGACAGGTTAACTCCTGCCAGGGAAAAAAGTCTGTGGTGATCTTTGAGTGAAGATCATTTAAGGGGGGAGGAATGTGACCGTCAGACCAGTTTGAACACTGGAATCTCACTAGAGATTAAGGGGGCACAGGTTTGAATCCGAATCTGGTCCACCCTTATTTCTCCCATCTTGTTACTGTAAACCAAAGAAGGTGCGCTTAAGAGACATGCACACAATCTAGACAGAGCTAGAGAGAAAAATAACTAGGCAAGAAAAGGTGACACGTACAGGAAAAGGAATGATGAAAAAATTGCTCCCAAACACCAAAAAAACCCAGCCCCTCTTGAAATAAAATAAAAATAAAGTCCCATAGTATTCAAATATTGATTGGGGTTGTGGGCAACATTGATTATATTAGCCCCCAAAGGACGAAATATTGCCTGAAGCAAAGGATATAATTTTCTTTTTTTTTAATGTAAATTAAGTCAGTATGAACAAAATCACAATGAAGATTTTACTTACTATGCATACTGAATGTCAAACCTTTGGTATTTAGATTGAGATGACATTAAAATATGTTCACAGCTAAAATGTGCTAGCTGTCTTTCAATTATCAGGTCTGACACTTGAGTTAATTTCCTTTTTGAAATCAAAAACATTAACTAGTACAAACACAAGGATGACCTTCAACATAAATATCAAAGATAAATAAATGTATATAAGTAAAATGCTATATACCAGCTACTGTTATTTTTAATTCTGCAGCATAGACAACATACTGTTCTGTATTATGATAACTGAAGATAAAGGATTTATCACTTGATCACTCAGAACTCATACATACAGCAGATTTCATTCAACTGTACTCGAAAACAACATATCAAATTCATATCTAGAAATCCTGATAGTATATATATATCTATCTAGTTTATTTCCTACGATTCCAAACAAAGGTAAGCCAATATATTGCGCATTTCCTATTCCCTAATAGTTTTGTCTACAGTGTAGTACCAGTGTACATGTAAGGCCATTGCAAGTTTTTTCTTCGTTTAGCGTCCACCCAAAACTCAAAACCTATCTTTCTATCAGGAAAACAAGAGGCCCATGGGCCACATCGCTCACCTGAGCAACAATAGGCATGATAAAATCAGCTTAATGGAGATCGACATAATACAAAATATCTGGACAATGTAGTAATACATGTAGATATTCTTATGTTTATAATCAAGTCCCTTTTCTAACAGGATGATTTTATATTCATATCACATGTTGAGCATCGCAGTTCTCAACAAGATCCTAGACAATTGTTTATACATGGGATATAAACCTACATCAAACTCTGAACCCCTTGTGAGGCCCAAGAATCGTCCAGGGGCAAAATTCTTAACAATTTTAATTGGCAAAATGTTTGCATATAAGTAAAACCATATATATTATAACATTTCAGTTTTTGTGAATTAAAAATGTTTTCCTTTGTAAAATTGGATCCCGAATGTGGCCCCACCCTACTCCTCAAGATTTTTATTTTAACGAATTTGAATTTACACTACCCAAGGTTGCTTTTACTAAAGTTACAGATTTTCTAGACAAATGGCTTTGTAGAAGATTTTTCTCCATATATTCCTATGTCAAAAATTTGTCTCCCTCCCCCCTTCCCGTTGTGACCCCATCCTACCCCCGGGAATCATGATTTGAACAAACTTAAATCTACCTAGTCCTTACCTGAGGATACTTCCACATAAGTTTCACCTTTCCTAGCTACTTAGTTTTAGAGATTTTAAAGATTTACTCTATATATTCCAATGTAAAAATTCGATCGCCATTGTGGCCTCACCCTACCCACATCTTTGAATCTACACTTATTGAGAATGCTTCCACATAAGTTTCAGATTTCCTGGCTGATTAGTTTCTGAAAAGAAAATTTTTAAAGATTTACTCTATAAATTCCTATGTAAAAATTTGACCTCCCCCATTGTGGCCCCACCCTACTCCCGGGGGTGATGATTTGAACAAACTTTGAATCTACACTAGCTGAGGATGCTTCCACATAAGTTTCACTTTTCCTGGCTGATTATTTTCTGAGAAGATTTCTTAAGATTTACTCTATTAATATATTCCTATGTAAAAATTTGACCCCCCATTGTGGCACCACCCTACTCCCGGGGGTCATGATTTGAACAAACTTTGATTCTACATGTACACTAGCTGAGGGTGCTTCCACATAAGTGTCAGCTTTCCTGGCTGTTTAGTTTCTGAGAAGAAGATTTTTAAAGATTTACTCTATATATTCCGATGTAAAAATTCAACCCCCCATTGTGGCCCCATCCAACCCCCGGGGTCATGATTTTCACAACTTTGATTCTACACTAGCTGAGGATGCTTCCACAAAAGTTTCAGCTTTCCTGGCTGATTAGTTTCTGAGAAGAAGATTTTAAAAGATTTACTCTATATATTCCTATGTAAAAATTTGACCCCCCATTGTGGCACCACCCTACTCCCGGGGGTCATGATTTTTACGACTTTGATTCTTCACTAGCTTGGGATGCTTCCACATAAGTTTCAGCTTTCCTGGCTAATTAGTTTTTGAGAAGAAGATTTTTAAAGATTTACTCTATATATTCCTATGTAAAAATTCAACCCCCCATTCTGGCCCCATCCAACCCCCGGGGGTCATGGTTTTCACAACTTTGATTCTACACTAGCTGAGGATGCTTCCACAAAAGTTTCAGCTTTCCTGGCTAATTACTTTATGAGAAGAAGATTTTTTTAAGATTTACTCTATATATTCCTATGTAAAAATTTGACCCCCCATTGTGGCCCCACCCTACCCCTGGGGGTCATGATTTTCACAATTTTGATTCTACACTAGCTGAGGATGCTTCCACATAAGTTTCAGCTTTCCTGGCCAAATGGTTCTTGAGAAGAAGATTTTTGAAAATTTCTCCAAATTTTCCATTAATTGCCAATTATCTCCCCTTTAAAAAGAGCGTGGTCCTTAATTTTCACAACTTTGAATCCCCTTTGCCTAAGGGTGCTTTGTGCCAAGTTTGGTTGAAATCGGCCCAGTGGTTCAGGAGAAGATGTTGAAAATGTGAAAAGTTTACGGACAGACAGACGGACAGACAGACAGACGGACAGACAGACAGACAGACGGACGACAGACAAAATGTGATCAGAAAAGCTCACTTGAGCTTTCAGCTCAGGTGAGCTAAAAAACACAAACCTTAGAAAAAACACACAACTTTAAAGGTTCAACAAATAAAATTTATCATATATTTTTTAAGCATTTTCTTCATTTTGTAACAAAAATACAAAAATAACAAATAACCACTATGGTTTCCATTTCGAATGTTGTTATTATGAATATTTGATTTCCGATTCGATTTAAAAATGCGATCCCAAGCACGACATATGAAAAAGCGATCTAATTTTATGAAAATGATTGTGTTTTTTTTTTATTTTTACATCTCAAAACCAATCCGTCCGCGGACGCTAAACATAGAAAAAACTTGGAATGGCCTAAATAGGTGTCTGCATGTAGTTTGTCAGTAATGAGTAGACTATATAGCTACTAACTCTGAAACATCTCAGTTCCTTTTAATGTGAGGATGTAACACTTGCACATAAAAGCATTCATTGAAAATATTTGCTAAGGGCATTTGACCATCAAGGTATAAACATATTTTAATGAGCATCCCAAAAGGTCCTGGAAAGGGGGGTGGGGGGTGGGGTGGCTAAGTCAAGGTGTAATTTGGCTGTTGACCTTTTTATACATACACTAAAGCAAGCAAAAAATACAGGGAATTCAATCACCAGGTATTTGTTACTTTTAAGACATAATAGACTAGAATAAAAATCCACTCAAATAAATTTAAGTTCTTAAAATCTATAGAGTAAGATTTGAATCCACAATGATTCAGATGTCAAAGTGAACAGGTTCCACTGTACAGAAAAGCCAAGTCTCTGGCTATATATTTCTTTATTTTAAACATTGCCTGGTTTTATTATCTGCAAACCTTTCAGCAGTATCAATATATATTTCATAAACTACAATAAAACAATCATAGGAATTTTAATTTCTTAACCATGCATTCACTGAGAGAGATTAACTTTCACAAGCTAAATCAGTTAAACCGCTTTGTTAAATAATTTGTCCTTGAACTTGAACCACAAAATAAAAAAACATTTTTTTAAAATGATATTTAGCAATATGCCAGAACTGAGTATAAGAAAAACAGCTCAGCACCTTTGAGCTTTGCAACTTTGAGTCAGGTGGGAAACATTTCAACACAAAATCTATCTAAATCATTTCCAGTTTCATTATGTTCCTATCAATTACGTGTGAAATATGGAAAACATATTCTCAGGAATGCAGCTTTGGTATTCCAAGCTTCCAGCTCTGTAGTTCATTACATGTTATTTTGGTGTGTGTAACATATTTATAATCTTGATGCTATTTAATCTTACTAAGCACAGATACATTCACACACATACTTTGTTCAAATCCCAGAACAGACGATAACAGAGAGCTCACACATCGACTCTAGAACCTTTCAAAAGGAACATTGCTTGCATTTCCCCCGTGCCCAACCTATTGTAATAAGATTCCATCAAAGTTAAAAGACATTACTTCCCTAACCCATTGTTCAGCAAATGTTTCATCAATTGATTATTCTTATATAGCATAAGGCATTCATTGTTTGGGTTTTTTTAAATTGCCCATAATCACATATAAAAAAAACCTTTGTGCGCCCACAAGTTTTTTCGTTTTATCTCCTCCCTCAACCATTCCATAATGGTTCTCTTTCATTGTAATCCTGAACATTATAGAAACATTATAGATTTACTTGCTATATAAGATATTAATTGCCATCCAAATAATGACACATTGGACTTATAGAAGTACAATGTATTTGCAAACTTTTTGCATATGTACATACCATTTATAATATGCATGTACATGTAGAACTTTTTTCTGCTGGTACTAACTTTTGTTTTTAGATTTAAAAAAAAACCCAGTTATTTGTTGTTTTTTTTTTATTTTTATTTTTTTTTTTTTTGGCAATCTTATTTAATAAGTTATTTTGTGATAGATGTTTTTACTGTAGAGATGACTCTGCATCCACCTCCCCCCCTCCCAAAAAAAAAAATAGCATTCCATAGAAAATTCCAATTATACAGTATTTACAATGTAATTTTTTTTAGTAATTATAGTTTCATGTAAAAGTATAAGCTCTGAAAAAGATGCTCTATCCACCATATTTGATCATCAATAGCTGGGTACATGCCTATGCCAAACACTTGCCAATTACTGGCAGTTATAATCACCACTTCTCTGAATGCATGATTTCCAGAGACTTATTTAAGGACATAAAAGTCAATAACTTAACAGTAAATGTATATCAGATGTAAATGCTTCATCAAAAATTGGGTTATATTCTACATAAAAAATATTATTATTATTATTAGATACATTTTCACACTAACAAACCATTCCAATAATTTCAGGAATTTATTTGTCCATGCAGATAGCACATACCGGTAATTAAGCCCCAAATCCCTATTAATTCACCCTCCTCATACACCAACCCCCCCCCCCTCCACTTTCCTAACAAAGAATCCTCTTTTTCTGCATTTCCATAGTACATGTTGTCACAAAGACATTGTTAAAATTGGGTTTCTTAAATAAAAAAACAGATCAAGATCTATAGTAAATGAATTCAGAGTGACAGCTTTTTGGGTAAATTTTATTTTCCAGTATTACATCATAATTGATTTGGTATATCTTTTACCAATATTCTAGATAATTTAAAAGGATTATGTATAAAATGAAACATTTTCTTGACATTCAATTCATAGGAGCATTAAGTCACAAAATTTCTTTAAAAACTGCTAACCCTTCACAAAAATCAGCCCCCATGAATGTTAATGATTCCGCAGTTATTTCATGCGGATCCATCACACTGCAAAACTTCTCTGTAGCTCGATCAACTTAATTGTCATACAGGACTTCAAAATTTGTATATGGTTGAATTCATCTAATGGTCAGTTTTCCATGTCTTTCAGTACACGAAATTCAGACCTAATCGATATTACAGGATTCACTTCCATTTACAGCTGAAACTTGCTGTAAAATTCTGGACTATATAGCTGAAACACCATCCTTCCAACTTATAAATGTATTGATGAATTAACCATTCTAGATTTCTCTTTTCTTTTTCATATATAGTAATCAATTTTTGGATATATGTTTAGCAGGTAATCAAATCTATTGACAAGATTGATATCTGCAACATACCAGCCTCCATTACACCAAAATCGTTATTAACATTTCTGACCTCCACAAAGTAGGTCAAATCTAGTTGCATTAACTAAACCAAGGATTTCTTCAGCTGATAGTAGTTAAGTGGTAAGGAATTACCATTGGGTTGATGGCGATTTTACACATCGCTGATCTATTGAGCCCAAGATAGTGGTTTAATTTGAATTTAAGCTATGGACTATATAGATTCAGTGAATAATTGTGGGAGGAAAATGTCATGCTGCATATTGGAATGACAATTACTCCGTGCTTTGTCTAAAATCAATGCAAGCTCATCGTTTCTCTGGTGCCTTTTCTCTTATTTGGTCACAGTTCAACATGCAAATTACACATATACAGATTGATCGTTTAAATCTTAAAACAAAGAAATGCAACATGCATTTTTTTGCTAATAAAAAACCCTCTAATTACATGTATATCATGAAAACACATGTGCTTTAATTTGATTATTATACTTCAAAATTACTTCCTACATGTATTTTGAAAATTAAACTGAAAATCAAAATACCATACAGTAATATACATAACTGATGGAGGTTTTTTAAGGTGCAAATTTTTGCTTATTTATTCCAAAATCAATTAGGCATTAAAATTATATTTATGATCCCTTGATTACACATGTATACATTGTTTTTTGGAATTTTATTTCTTGTGAATTTTATAACTATATACATTCTACTAATAGAAACTAAAGCCAGTTTTAGGGAGGAAGATTGAATTTTTAGGCTTGGAGAGAATCGAAAACTAAAAAAATTTTGCCCCACTGATATATCCCAAAGCGGATATATTGTCAAAACACAGGTAATAATTTGAATCAATATATTATAACTCACAAGTCTGGTTGTTAGCTATCAAAACTCTGATAGGAAGAAAAATATATTACTTGTTCTTCACCTGTTTTATTGATTTTTCTGTGCAATTTTGTCAAAAAGATCACATTCTTTATTTTGTTCAATACACTGTATTATTATACTGCACTAGCTGTGCATGCATATAGCTTCTGGTGTTAATGGTAATCAGTTCTTCATGGAAATCGGTACCACTTCAAATATCTATCACCGATTATCAATACACCTGTAAATAAGTTTCTATATGGAGGAGAAGTATTGTCACGATGAAATGGCTGTGGCTTTCTGTTCAAACACTGTTAGGAGCACTCAGGGCATTATGGGATTTTTAATGGCATTTGTTCGACAAATTCAATACATTGATCAATATATTTCAGATCTTAAAATAGATCTTGTTAAGATAACAATTAAAATTTACGATCAAAATAGCTCATAATTGAATTAATCATTAAAATTTATGAAATGAAATCAATAGCGCATAATCCTTTTCTAAACTGTATGGGAATATTAATAGACAAATTAAGTCATTTTGAGAATTATATTAAATGTAAGGAATATGGGCCATTCTATATATCAAAATAGCCCTGTCTATTCCAAGGGGGGTCCGAAGGATAATTGTGTTTGCGGGTGGTGGGAGGCATATTTGCGATAATTTTACCATATGTAAATTTAATAAATTTCATTTTCCAGGGTGGGGTAGGGGGAGGGGGGAGGGACCCCCCCCCCCCCCCTGACATCCCCTCTAGATTTGCGCATGCAGGTAGTACTAAATTAAGGTGAGTGGGTTGAGGAGGGGGGGGGGTTAATATGGTATAGTTAATTAATAATCACACCTTAGATTGTTTTTTTTTAAGTTTGGACTTGATCCCCTCCTTTTCCCTACAATAATGACCTTAAACTTTCCAAAAAAAAAAAATAAGTTAATTGAAACAATGCCACTATACATATACATTTAATGTTCATTCAAAAATATATTTTTCATCATAACAAGTGCAGCTGTAACCTTGAACATTTAGATTGATTCTGATATATTATTTTTTTTAGTCATTGATCAGCACTCGCTGACTTGAACTTGATCTTGATTTATCAAATCCCATCACCTTTTATCAATGGTATACAGAGATTGGATGAACACTTGTCAGGGGTAACATTCTATACCATATCATGCATAAGATATTAATAATCTTTAAAGATTTTCAAAAACCATGAATATATATATATATATATATATCTATATCTATATATATATATATATATATATATATATGTGTTATATTCAGTAGTATATTCTCACTATATAACTCTATATAGACGAATAGTCAATAATTGTAATGTTAGTTCGTTCAAAATATATTGACCGGTCAATATTTTTTTAATGTTGACCGGCTAGGAATAATATCTAGAGAATATTCCCTCTATTTCAATTATTCGCCTCTGATTTGTTGATTCGTAAACGGTGACGTAAATAAACCTTCGCGACTCTAAAAACAAGGTGACGTCATAATAGGCAATCATGCAGTCAAGGCAAGTAAACAACGGACGCGCAATGCGATGGTTTGTTATCATAACGGGAATATGGATTTGCGAATTATTGTGAAGTAAAATCAGGTAAAATATCTTTAGCCTAGTTCCTACAGACAGTGGAATATCACCACTGACCTTTTGATGCCGACGATATTTTGGAAATGAACTTTGCACAAAACTGAATTCATGAACTCTATGTTAAGCCAAGAAAATTACGGCGATCTGTTTTCAAATCCTTTCTTGATTTTTTGTTTGTTTCTTCATATAACAAAACAAATGTTGACTGTGTTTTCGGGCAACATTGATTATATTAGCCCCCTTGGTACGAATATATTGCCCTCCGCTTCGCGTCGGGCAATATTTCGTCCCTCGGGGGCTAATATAATCAATGTTGCCCTCAACCCCAGTCAATATTTGTATAATATATATATATAAAAAGTTAAACATACAGATATCTGTTGTATAAACCAACTGCAAGATCTTCTGAAATTATACACCTTCTGATTTTTACTCATTTGTCCAACTCTTAATTTGTACTAAAATGCAACTGGCAAAAGCATCAGCCTAAATTTGAAGCCCCTTGTCAGCATTTTGAAACATCTTCTATGAAAGACAGATGATAAAGAAGGGGTATACAGTAAATCTAGTTTATTTCACATTAAAACATGTCCATGTAGTAATAAACTGGTTTGCGATGACTACCATTTGCAACGTCATCTTCACTAGCCAAGGGTTTTCGGTCCACTTCGCTCCCCATAAATTTATGGGGAGCGAATTTATGGGGAGCGAAGTGGACCGAAAACCCTTGGCTAGCGAAGATGCATTTGCAACTGAGATTATGTTGATACTATTTTTAAAATAAACACAGCCAAGGACACTGCAAGTTTGCAGCAAGAAATGTATAAACTACCCGTATGTGTACGTTCTTCTGCAAAATATTTTTGCACACAAATAAAAAACAGTTTAGAGAATCAATGAATTGCAACACTACAAGTAAACTATAGTTGCAGGAGTTAGATTGTCCTAAGAATACTGTAAACGTACGTACTACATTTGGCTGTGTATTCTATTTAGCGCTTTTGGCAGAATGCGGCTTCCACTAAATCAAGTACATCGCTAAATGCCATGCATATATGTATAAAAATAGTCACATTCAGGAATACACTAATTCAAATCCACCCTAACTTGTTTAAAAAACTAATTTCCGCTAAATATCATACACGCCAAATAGAACTGTTTTAACAAGAGCTTGGACTTTGGGTAGTACGTGACAAACTCCGATTTGATGAAGGCGGGGTCTACTCGTGGTTAACGGTTCAGTCATTGGCTAATAGAATTGGCTAATGAATACATTGAACGCAATGACACTCGTCTGACCTTATCCAGGGATGTATATTTCGCTGAAACAGCGTCAATTTCACACAGCATAGCAGATCTTGGCAAACAGCTTTCCGGTTTTGACAGTCTATGAATATTAATGAGCTTCTCTTAGCGAATTAGAAGAAAGGAGGTCAATATTTGAAAGCTTGTTTTGATGAGCAAACTAGATAGTAACATCCCACCGAAAGTCCAAGCTCTTGTTAAAACGGTTCTATCATACGTTTACAGTAGTTCAACTCACGAGGAAGTTGAGTTTATTCAATGTCAAAAAATGGTCATATGGATATCCATGCAGTTACTGGTACAATACAATGATCCTCTGTAAGGAAGATCACTTAATTTAAATGCAGGAATATATTATCATTAATCTTTTATAAAGATTGACAAGAAAAATGTGCATTTGGCCAGTACCATTGATAACTGTATGCATGTTTAAATTGTTATTTAGTAGTTGTAAACAGGTATTATGTAAATTAATCTAAAAAAAAAAAAAACATATCGGGTGAAAACTATAAATTGTATCACAGAACAATCTAAACAGATATTACAAAACATTTTGATTTAAGGTAAAATCAAAGTACTGAAAGTACTGAAATTAACAAAAATGTCTCTCACAAATAATACACTGGAGCTGTGCAACATAGTTACAACAATTGTATAAACATGATAAACAGCCTATGAAAAATATATTTTTTTCAAAAATCATGTTTATGTTTTGTATAAAAGGTTATTTCAGGTTAGCTTTCTAAAATAATTTTAGTTACATGTATGTCACAAAAAATACCTTCACTTAATTCTTCATGTTATATTTTTGAGTTTGCATGTATAATCAAAATACCACATGCACATGCAAGGCAATTGTTAATTAGAAAGATAACCTGTAGAACATGAACTTTTATTACCTAAATAAGATTTATTGAAAGTCAAATGCAGAAAAAAAATATTGCATCTAAAATATTGTATCTACGACATGTATATATCAATAATTCCACTTGACGCACAGAACCATTTAACATTATATAACACCGCATTGCAATTTCATTATATATGGGCATCTTTTTTTCTAAGAGAAAAGGAATGATAGTCAATCAATTAATATTAATTCGATTTAAGGGAAATGAATGATTTATACTTGTATAAGTTGTAATATTTACAATCTATAAAGAAAATAAAATGACAATACGTTTTCCAAGATTTGGAATAGGTCTGCCCCACCCCCACCCCTTTTAAAAACAAGTCTTTGTGCAAAACAAATTGAAGCTGCAGTGTATACATGTATTATTATAATAACGGTATAAACCACATTTACATGCATGTATAGCTTGCATTCGATAGCTTGCAAAAAACACTAAAATTGAAATAAGTGTATGATATCCGACTGGTTTTATTTCCTAGCTATAGCGAGGAAAGGCAACAAGCTATTCTGCCAGTAACTGGGCTGTCTTCCCAACATGGCCGAGAAGAATCAGATTTCCCATTAAATTCCCAATCAATAAACTGTCGTCTTCAATAAAAGCTCACAAACATCACATAACTATCACAGAAACTAGTGGTTCACGAAAGAAAAAATGTCAGCTCCACAGAAATAATTATCACAAGCTCTAAATGGTTTGAAAATTGTAGTATGTATTAATATTATAAATTTCTGATATGAGTATTTCAGTTGCCATTTTGTGCACACTAAGGAACCTCTGTCATGCTAAATGCATACACATGCAAGTCATAATGCATTAATTTATCCTGATAATTCTTTATTTGCACACAATTAATTCCTGCAGACTTGCATAAATCTAAACAATCAACTGTATAGTGATTCATGTAAGTCGACATGCATTTAGAATAAATTGCTTCTTTATTTTATTCTTTTTTTAACCAGATTTTAGCTACATATGTAGTTAAGGCACCTTTCAAGTTCAAGTTTCCTTATAAACCATCCGATATTTTAGCTAGTTAAGTTAGTTAAAAATACCTTAAAATGAACAACAATTGGTTTCCTATACAGAATGATCCATACAAAATGAAATATTTTATAGTTTAACTTAAATCATTCCATAACTCTGTTAATTTAGAGCAAAATAAATTTCTGTAGCTTTCATAGCTATATAATATGGGTAAAGTATCAACTGCTTGCCAACTTAATCAAAGAACTGAAGTACTGATGGGAGTTGATTTTATCGATTTTGATATATTTTGAAATCAACAATATGTAATTTTGCATGGCAAGTAGTTTCTTAGCTGTATTTGAATTACGTTCAACCAGACGCTTGGCGCTGCATGTCTCCGTAAATCTCCGACCAGCAGCTAGACCCTCTGCTGGTCAGATGTTTTTGGAGAAAGCCAAGCGTCTGGTTAAACGACTATATTGAACTCTGGCGTAGGAATACATACTACTAAAAAATATCTAAATTGTTTGTACCATTTAAACCTGACTATTTTCAAAGTATTTACAAATGAGTTTCCATGAAAAACAATGCTTCTGAATACATTACATCAAATTTATCAATTATTTTCAAGTACTAAATCTTGTCAATGCATGGTGATGATTTGTACTTAGGTCCAAACACTGTTTCATTTCCAGTTTTCCAGAGTAACTGCATAGGAGAGTTGATTAAAATCAACTCCCAAAAATCTTAATTCAATCACCTGTCTAACAAATACCTATAGCTAGTTAATATATGTTTTCAAAAAGAATATAATCATGCAAACCATATAACCACAAACAGAATAGTTACTGAACTCAATTCCTTATACATAACAACAATGTCAGATCAATATCTGAAATCATGCTGACAAAAAAATCTTGGGAAACAGATTGTATCTCTGTCTGCAGCTAGGATATATATATGTAAACAGATGGGGCAAAGTCTGGCCAAAATAGATAAAATGTACAGTATATCGCTATATGTATTAATGTTGTTGTGATGTGACAACCAACAACAACCACCATCCCCCAACTCAATTTTGCTTTATCATACGATAGTACTAGAATCTTGTTTATATTATAGGACCCCATATTACCTAACTAAATGAGTTTTAATTCAACAGGACAAGTCAACTAATGCAAAGAGCACTTATTTATATATTAATTATGTTAATTACGGTAAGTCAAAAAGACTACAGCAATGCTGCATGATATAGCTAAATTAATTATTTGTGACCTACTGATTAGTTATATTGCCCTTCCAAACACAGTTTTATTGCCCTTTCCAATAAAAGTTTCATTACCATTGTACAATTTTCCTACATATTAAATATAGGTCTGTCAGCTGGTTCAGCTGGTTCAAAGTTAAAAAAAATATCAATGGCTTGGGTAACATAATTATGGGTCCAAAGCTGTTTTCAGTGTGATATATACAGTATTATTGAGGTATTGGAATTCGCCCAGTCTTGAATTCCCCTGCTGACAACGAGGGCGAAAGGGGGTGAAAATGAAATGATCGAGGGTGAAAATTTCCCCCTATTCAGTAACCGTTCCTGATTGGTTGGGAGGGGGGAGACATATCAAAAACGCATATGGATAAGCATAATAAGCATATCATATTTGTGATATTACTAGAAAGATAATTTAAAAGACTTAATATAAATTAATTTCATTTTGTTGTTTAATAAATGAAATAAGTCATTTTTTATTGTGGTGATCTAGAGGTTCAAAGTATACGATGCAATTTCCTCAATAAAACTGAAGGTTAGCGGAATATAAACATGATAATGTAATTCCACATTTATAATCACAAAAGTGCCATTAAAAATTCATTTCTTCAATGGTTTAGCACACTTAGTATATGATAAGCATAATTACGTGACATAAAGTAGAGATCTGCATGCATGAAGAAGTTTGTAGGATTTAATTTCCACGAAATGACACTATATTGGAGAACACAAAAGCATTGTTATAACTGTGTGAAAATAATCTATTAATTAAAACTCATTGATCTTCTGTTGAATTTGAGTTTAATGTACAAGTTAAGATTAATTATTGATAAAAATGTTACTAAATTTAGTATCATGCTGATAACTACATTTAGATAAGAACAAAGACTAAATGAACTTAAATTTACTTCTCACTATTGTTCAATCTTACAAAACATCTAAATTTTAAGTGCAAAAATTGTTTCACACAACTTGTATGGGATATATTTATAAATCAATGCAAATTGATATAAACTACAGTAAATTTCTAATGAAATGCAATTAAGAAATTTTATATCCATGTTAAAACAGGAGAATTGTGAATTTTAAATTTTCTGACAGTTATTAACTACATGTATATGAAATTACAACAGTTACAAAAGTTTGGCACCCAAGATTTAAAATTCTTGCGATTTGATTCAAAATGGCGGAATTAAGAACTCATATATATATCTTATATATATATATATATATATATATATATATATATATATATATATATATATATATATATATATATATATATAAATTTGCATTTTGCACTGATTCAAAGCCAGCTACTAGCACTAGCTTTCCCATTAATTCACTGTTCCAGCATCAAACATGTTGGTTCTACATTTTACTATTATTGTATGACGTTGAATTTCGATATCTCGAACACTGATAATATGCATACAATGGATATGTTAAAGTGATTGTAAGTCCCAACCACTTATTTTTTAAGTATTTTACCCTCGATATTTCAAATATTCGGATATCTCAAAGATTTTAAATAGTACCATCTTGTTCGGGATAACGAAGTTTGACTGCATGTACCTACATGTCAGCATGCAAGTACCAATCACTCAGTTCTTATAATTTCCACTTGATTTGAGAAAAAAATTTTTTACAAATATTCCATGTAGTAAATTGGGCTACATTGATTTTCACTCTGAGCATAATGTGGCAAATTTCGTTTTTATACTTGACAGTCATGCAGATGGCATATACCGGTATTCAATAACTTTTATGAAAGCACATGTATAAATTAAATTAATTGGAATAAATCTGATATAAAAGATATGAATCAAATTGAGGATGTCAAAACTTTTACCATAATCAAAAGTACATGCAGGTACAGTAAATTTTTTTTTTTACTTTTCTTCGGTCTATCGAAAGCCCTTGCTAATTAAGCTAATTAATTACTGTACTAAAGTCAAACAAGGGGGAAAGCTATAAGCACCAGCTATTGTTGTAAAATGATATTTGTGAAAAATTACACGGTACACCAAACGTAAGAACAAACTAATACACCAGTAAATTTCTCCTACTTAAAAGAATTCGATCAATTTTTGTTTTTAATGCACTGTTTGACTGGCTTATGGAATGATTAATATTTTATACTAGCTTGCATAGATGTTTTCCTTACATACGTCACAATGAGATGTGTGCCATGCAGCATCATTCTGCATCATGTTTTATTACATTTTTTAAAAATATCATTTTTCACTTAATGATAGAAAATTGAGTTATAAGATATGGATTTGACAGCTATACCAACTTAATTTAAGATTGTTGATATATATTTGGTTAAATTTATACCTTTTTCATTAACAACTTTGCTGTTAATAAAAAGAAAACTGCATGTCCAAACCCAGCTAGTTACCGTAATAATACTTCAAGCACATAAAATCATGCAGTCATAAGCTACTTTTAAGCTGATCAAATTCATATCTTGGTTATATCCAGATGATTTTTAATGTAATTATGTATGAAATGAATGTTACGTATGTTGTAATTATCATCAATAAATAGTAAAATTCTTTTGAAAAAGGCATGCAAAGAATGCACAGGATATTATTTAAGTAACCAATCATCCGAATTACTGTGTCTTCGGCCAACAGTCATAGGCATTTATTTTAAACAACTCCGCTACTACTACCCCCACCACCCACCCACCCACCAAAAAAAAAAAACTAACCTCAAAAATGTTTAAGTTCATCTGATAAATTAAGCCTGCATGAACCTAATCAAGAGCAAGCAATCTGTCATGTATGTATAGCAGCATTGATTTTTTTTTCTCAATTTCATTATTGGGCACTATGAGGTAATTGGTTACATAATATTAAAATTTCAAGTTAATTATTGTGTGTTTCAGCTGAGTTACAAATATACATGTTATAAACATGCATGTTAAATTAAAATTACATGTACAAATAAACTGAATTTGATAATGAAAGGCAGATTAAATAACCCATCAAAATGCTTTCAAAGTTCATAAATATACAAGCACTGAAGGCCATAAATGTGGTGAATTTTCAGAATACCATAAAGATAAATATCATGGACAAATTGATGTCATTGGGTAATTCCATTAATACATTAATGTACATATAAAGGATATTTACTTAGAAGATATTTACCTTACCAGTAATAAAACTAATTTGTTTATTAGTGTTGAGAGACAGCCTATTCATGAATCATGTACACATTCTTCTAAATTGCAGGTATATCATTCTGCAGCTAGGCAGAGAATAAACCACAAACTATATGTACTTCAACTTCAAAAATATACTTTTAAGCAGAGAAATGTCTAAAATTAACAGACAACCATGTCCCCTACTTGTGAGCTGGTTTTTCATTTTGAATAAACAATGGGGTTTTGTTCTTGTTGTTAAATGACTTGCGTTGTTAAGATGATACCAAACAGGAAAAATTCAAGAGCACCAAAACAAGGGTGGCAGAGGTTGCAGTTGCCTCCCCAATAATTTTGTAAAATAAAAAAAAGTGTATGTGCATGTGTGTGTGTGTGGGGGGGGGGGAATTACACAAAATTTGTAACAGCTAGAAATATATGTTATTTAAACAGCTGTGATTAGTGATCTCTGCATGCAGAGGTTAGTGGAAAGGGTAAATTACTGTACAGTACGGGTAATAGAAATTAATACATGTATGTGTTCATAAGAGCTGAAATTATAACGGGTCTCTGCTGGGGAGAGGGGAAGGGTGATCATTACCGGAATATTTTTTACACAGACCCATAGTGGGGTATGGATACATGTGTCAGGCACATATTGTCAGTTAACAAGGCAATATTAGTTAGGTTAATTTGTGGTAACTGCATGTACAAGAATTTTTCTTTGCCTGCATGATTATGCAAAACTGGTATTAAAGATTGCATGGATTTATTCACCTTTGATGGTTATACTGTAAACCAACTTTTATTCGCGGGAAAGAAATTTCGCGAGATTCGCGAGAGCCTTGTTGTCGCAAATATATAGTCAGTTTGGTTACAAGTTGACTGTAATTCTATAGCATTATACCTCCCCTATGTTGAATTTCTTAATTCCTCAACCCATGAGGATAGATGAAATAATTTTCTTATGTCACAATATATTATATGTATACGATATATATATTAAGTATCAGCTGATCACAGTGACAAACGAGTACTTACTACTATACTTTAAATATAATACTCTCTTCAGACAGTCCCCCAGACTAACACGTGTATACACAGCATCCTTTGAATGGTACACCTTACAGAGTCTTCGAAAGAACAAAATCTGCTGTAGTATTAAAACATATGTATATCTTATGCTGCGCTTTAATCTTTATGTTTAGTGCAGTGGCAGAGAACTTACCATTCTCACAAAAGTACCAGGACCATGGTACATGTATCATACCGACCCTTGTTTTGATTTCACTGTAGATTTCACTGTCAATCACTTTAAATCGGCTACGAAAAGAGCAGTGTTATTAAGTTTATATACTGCCCGTAATATAATTTAGCAATGTCCATAAAATGCTATTGACATTTTATGGCTAAATTGCCTTTGGCTGGGGTATTTGGGAATATAGATTTCATACTGAATTCTTATGGGATGTTCGCATCAGCAACTACGTCATAAAACCAAACACTGACCAACTTATTTCCGGATAACATTTTTATCACGATAAAAATTACCATGTAGTTGTCTTTTCTTGAGCATTTTTATTTATCAATACACACATTGGAATCAACAGTCAATTACTTCCAAATACATTTAGTAGCGAACGTTTTTAGAAAAAATTAAGAGAAAATATAAATAAATATGCTTTTTTCCACTGATTCAAAACTGAACAAAATTGTTCATTGATGTTTGAAATGGCATGTGCAGCATTTTTATCCACATATGTGATGGGGTTTTATTTTCCCCACAGTGATTAGCTTAGTTCTGCAGCTATGAAGGGATTGTCTTAGAATTCTTTCGCTTTCCGTCAAGGCAAAGATTCAAGATTATCAGATTCGTTTAATGCATTGCTACAGCATATATTCTATTCCGTTCTGCACAGAATCAGTCACCCAGTGTCTCTCTCTCTCTCTCTCTCTCTCTCTCTCTCTCTCTCCAAAAAGAATAAAAATTGTCAAGGAAAACTGTTGCTCTCTCTCCAGATAATATAAAAATATTGAAAGAATAGAAAACGACACATCGTCTTGTCTTCAGCTTACGCAGTGAAAAGCGCACTGTAATGGTAGCCCTGTAATATATACACAACCGCTCCGGCTATGTTTTCTTTTATATTGATGATATATCAGTCAGTTGATATGAATCTGTCGAAGGATTGCAGATTATTAGGAAAAACTGAAGAGAAGAAGTAAAGCAATGTAACAAAAGACTTTGTTTTCCAACCCACCACAAATTGAAAGATTCAAGGAAAACGTTCGTCTGTAGGATTTGGCAGTAGTTAAGCAACAAGACAGAACCTTGGGATGATAAATATCTTTTCATTTTAACAGTTCTGAGTCATGTTTGTGTGCAAGCAGTTCGCTTGTTTGAAACAAAAACGGGGTTTTGTATACACAAAGCGCAGGGTAAGACTGAAAATCTTTTGTTGAGTATACGTGTGTACGTACATGTACACAGTACATGTACTATATAAGTAGAGAGTGTAATGTAAGAGTCGATATATGATATTGGTTATAGTACTGTACACAGAGAGAGAGAGAGAGAGAGAGAGAGAGAGAGAGAGAGAGATTTTATTGACAGGAAATTCAAATGTCAGTATCCGAAACTTCATTGATCATGATTTTTCTAACGGACTGTGATCTGTATTTTGTAAAGACCAAATTCGATGTTTTCCGTTGGTATGATATACTATATGCACTGTTCATGAAATGATGGTACATGTACGTATCGCAGAATGATGGATCCTTCATTTAGTATCGATCAATCAGATTCCATTTTAAAATTAGAAACTGTGAACAAGAAGGCAGTGACTGTGCCACAGTGCCAGGAACACTAACTGACGTCATTCTTGTACGGTTGACGTCTTGAGTTTGAACATAAAGGTTACAGGCACACATATATAGACGAACGAAATCCCTAAACCAGACCTTATGTGGTATCTCGTCACATAGATATACTAATTAATAATATAATTTTAAAAAAAACTAGCAGTATAAAAATTCGTAGTAAAGGGATTAAAAGTCATTTCTCGTTTTTCACGTAGTTTTTCCAGTTGATAATTGATTGATATTTCGGGATGATTTCGCAACGACTGCGAAAATGATCATTAATAAGAAAAAAACTAATTTCTTATACTTGTCTTGGATTTGTAGTATCCTGTGTCAACTCATCTACCCTTCACTTAATCGTTAATACTTTACGTGGCTAGACAAGAACGCCTTCTTGACAGACAACGAAAGGATATTAAGTTATTAACCATCCGTTGGTACACTCGTCCTTGATATTATAAATCACTTGTTTTTTCCGTACAGTTCGTTTTATATAAGTTGTATAAATCTTAACATACAAGTCACAGTGGCTAATTGTAAGCCTTTGTATGAACCTATTTGGACTATGACATACATGTATACCAGATATATACACGAATGCAAAATAATATTCTAGTCATGTAAATGAGTGACTGGGTGCTGGTACGTTGGACACATACCTCTTGCCCTTTCTATATTCATACACGCATTCACACGCTATTTAAAGCATTAGTCCTGTATCATATACCAGAATTGCATGCTGACCAGTCGTTGGACTTATGCAGTACCATGAAGAACAATTCACAGGCCAGTGGCTGAACATTCGGATGTGTCTACAGGTACTCGTCTGTTCACCATGCAAAATATTATAGAGCCCTTCAACGAGCACCTGTATAGTTTGTTCAATACCTTCAGCATATCATTGCTCCAAAGACAAGTAAAGTGGGCTATACTCTTTGACATAGCCCTTGTAGGATAGTCTTTATTATCTCTATATGGTCGACTGGTCAACAACCTTACCTTGTCCTGGATTTAATTGTCTTTGATTTTAGGACCATTACGTCACGTACCTTTTTATAGACCAGGTAGTTTGGGTTATCCTCGGGATTGATCTGACCGTTTCCAAACATAACTGAGGTCAGGGTGTTTGGCAGCGACTCAGTCCGCTGTTTGTAGAGAGGTCTGCTTGAAGTCAACGCCATTGTCGATTTTTTTGATGGACCCAAGGGGCGCTTCGAATGGACACTACTACACGCTCTCTCTAAAAAGAGAGATTCTAATTTCACATGTATATCAACAAAGAACAGCCTCTCTGAATTGCACTTGCTTGAAAAATCATTTTTCCCGATTAATCTTCAACACAGTGCTTTTTTTCCTCCGTTTGCGTATAGAGCACTCTCTCGTTTTGGACATTCACTTTATTCGATCAATAAGCTGGATGTGTTGGCTTACATATCAAGTGTACACCAACTGTAATAATACCGTAGATATTGCCAATATGATCCACACTTTGAAATCTTTTTCTGACGTCCGTGGAATATAAACCCGGTTTTTTTTCTCTTTCGCAATTTTCACCAATGTGCAAATTATCAACCTGAAAAGTGGATGCCGTTTAACACATTTCCTTCCGATTTTGTATTGAACTCACAGGATGGGAAATATAATGCCTATCTGTTTAAAAACCATGCGATATTCAACGATCATTCAGAATACAGATCGCTTGAATTCGCAATTTCACACTAATGACAGAGTGTTTTTTACCAATCCATTTTCTTTATAGTGTTCATCTTTTTCAGGGTTTTTTCTTGTTTCTTTATCTCTTTTTCTTCCTCTTCTTCCCTTTTTAATTGATTGATCTGGAAACAAGATATTTCAAATAGAATTCCTTGCAATTATACTCGATTTCCATCTCCACAGAAACATAAGGCATCTTGCTCGATGCTTTATCCTAGGCTGTGTTTAAAAGTAACCATCGAACTTTTTAAATCATTTTCTCCACACCGATTCACTTCAGCAGCATCAACTTGAAGTTCAACAAAGGCTTATCGGTCGGTAAATACATTTTCTGTTTTCTGCATTTTAAAAAACAGACACCTTTATGTACACAAGAATTTTAATTACCAGTTTTCCCGATTGAAAAAATGATTTGAATCAATTATTTCAAGCCTTGAGCAAATACATTCCGCACTCAGTGGCTGCATTGTCACATAAACTTGAGCACGGTCTTGGGGTTTCCTATAGGACCACAATCAATAGGCGAGTAAAGCAATATGGTCGCATTCGATTTATTCAGACTAGAATCAGAAGAAAGTAAAAAAAAAAGTACAAATCTTCTGTTTATCACTAGCGCGCGAGCGAGCGAGAGACCCCCTTCTATAACGTTCTGCTCCAGAAGCAGGATTTATAGATTGACTGCTACAAGCCCTGGCGTACTAATTAAATCCTGTTTCAACAAAACACAATACACACACGGAAAAGCCTGGGCATCATATCACTGTAGACTGTATCAAAATATTTCATCAAACAGTGGTCAACGAATTCATCCAGCTGCAAGCTTGAGTCGGGGTCTCGATCCGCCGCATGCTCAAGTTCCTAGTACGCGCCATTTTGAATATCATAAACATATTGAATGGTTTTGCCGAGTCGATCGATACGCAGACGAGAACGACCAGGAAAAAACAGCGCGTAAACAGACAAGAGGAGAAGTGATGCTGCCTAGGCGAGAGAATATCATGTGGCGGCAAGTTGTTTAGATTTAATTTACAGAACAGAGGCTGCATGTGTACAAAGAGGTTGTCAGGTAATAAAAAGGATTCTATACTACAAATGACCAAACACGATCTTTATCTAGTGGTAACAGACAAAGCGAGTTCACCAGTTGATGATGTACATTATCATACATATGCATGCCTACCAAGTTTTCTACAATTTTTAAAAAAAAAAATTGTTTAATTAATGATAATCTACTACAATGTCTCGCACCACATCAATAGCTTCATCCACCCACAGTACAAATATTTGTGATATACATGTTTGCAGAAGTAAAACTTGGCCAAAAGGGCGAGGAAGCTTTTATTATCATTGCATATAAATTATATATGATCAACCTTGGGCGTTCCGGATTACGATAATCCGAACCAGAGCTACTTAGTGTTGATCTTCTGTATGTAATGAAAAGATAAAACAATGATTTATCGTTTGAAAACATTGCCAATTTCGAAGGATAAATGGATGAATATGATGCACTAGTAACAAACGAAAGGATTAAAAGCATATTTCTCGTATATTATTTTTTAAAGATGAATTTAACACCATATATTGATGTAACAACTCGATCACAGGACAGGGACAAGTACACACATATATATATGTGTGTGTGTGTGTGTGTGTGTGTGTGTGTGTGTGTGTGTGTGTGTGTGTGTGTGTACTATTTTTAATATACCAGTAATGGTATTCCCTAACATATGCAAAAAAGGAAACATCGTATTTTCGGACAGCGCATGTAAAATTTTTCGTAGTAAAGTTCGATTAATATGTTTAGTGTAAATTGTAAAGTTTGTCTATTTATTAATCAGTAATCATAATATCATTAAAAGTTTTACTTTTTAAAAAAACTGTATCTCTATTTTTATTTTGCAATTTATAATGTGAGTATAATGTATAATGTGAGATTTTAAATGCGAAATCCCAAAATTAGACAATATCTTTTTACATTTGGTCACGCACTAGTTAACATGATAAAATGTCTGGAATGTTGCTGAGTATATACAGTATGTTCGTATCTACCACTCGTTTTGAATACAACGATTTTTCATCTAATATTTGCAATCTTTTTATTACCTGATGAATACAAAAAGTTCATACATCTGGGATTCTGAGATTATTTTGATTGAGGGGGAAAGATACAGCAATATTTTTGCATTTATTACTAGGTAAATTCTATCATCGATCATTAAAATTGACATGATATAATGCTTAAACATTTACTATTTATTAATCAATCTACCAACGAACGTGTTTATTCTTTTACAAATTGAGAAACTTGAGAGTTTCGAGAATTTGTAAGGCTTCAAAATCAAATATATGATTGGCACTTAACGACATTGTGTTACTTATACATGTACTCAGTGAGGTTACAGCTTGTTGAAGATTCTTAAGATCATTATGTACTAATTCACAACATGAAACAAATCATTTCCTGTAGTTCTCTGTTGTAAACCTTTTTGAAATTGAAGCTTCGGATGTTAAAGCTACATATACACTTGTCAAATATGTTTTGAACCATGGAGCAATTAATTTTAATGAAATAATTGAACGACCATTGCTAGAAATTGTGTCACTCTGCCTATAAGCTTGGAAGAATCTGGCCAGATTTTAGAAGTTTTGATGCATAGTGTTTTCATCACCCCCCCCCCCCTTTCAGCACTGAATATTAAGAATACATTTAAGATCAGGTAAACTTTTTATGGCTCGATTTAAAGTTACTCGTGGACGATCACCAACACCATTGCTGATTACCTATAGTATTGATGGGGGGAGGGGGGGGGTCTAATATCTACATAAATCAATCCTAGTGCTTGGTCTGGCAACCAAAGCTGGCAAGCTGCGGTCCCTCATCGGCGCTTAGCACTGCATCATGTACACGGATTGGATTTTTTTCATCCTCGGACTCGATTGGAATAACGATTGAGAGCCGTTTCTTGCTTTGCATGGACAGCCAGAGGTTCCAAGAAGAGCATCCGGGCTCTCAGGAAGTTGCATCTTAGAGATTTGTTCTAGATACACTGTGAAGTTTGAAAAATCCTCAAAATTATTTGGGGGGGGGGGTGAGTGGTGTGAAAAGAATAAAATGTAAAACAAATATGATATTAATTGACTATTACTTTTAAAAACATTCGTGAAGATAAATAGGTGAACATCTTAAGTGACATGTAATCAAAGCAGAAAGCTTTGTCTTGTTGTGTAAATTTTGAATTTACCGGGTGGCAGTAAATACAAAATTTTCAACATGACAACAAATTTTGTATTTATTGCCACCCGGTAAATTCGAAATTTACAACATGACAGTTTTATCTTTTATAAGTGAAACAATTAAATGAATATAAAGTATTTATATGTGATGAGTAATATCTGACTTATAAGTTTACTTTTAAAGGTTGATTTGCAAATGTTAAATACATACATGTATGTAAATTTATAAAATAAAGGGGAAAAAATCTCTTTGTGAACTCTTGTTTTGAAATATTTACACCCCCCCCCCCTTCCAAGCAACACTGTTTACCGGGTATTTTATTTATTTTCCCATATTATCATGATTACTTCTACTCTGATATCAGTATTGAAATTTAAAGCAAAAAGCACCCCATGCCCAAAATTGCCCATCCCCAAAAAGTATAAATAAGTATAAATCTTATTTTTTAAAAATCAACAAAAAAGACGCTATGGTGTAACCCAATTCAAACATATTTTTCAGATGCACACCTAGACATTTATTTCGCATTGATCATTTACACACATAGCAAGTGGGGCCGGGATATGGGGAAAGGTTCCCCTCCACTTTTTTTTTCCTAAAAATTGTTAACTTTTTCTTCTTATTTATCTATATAGAAAATAAAACGTGCTTGCAAACCAGTTGGCTTCTCATCTTATTATTTGACTCCTCCATTTTATTTTATTTTTTTTAAAATTGTCATTAAATGAATTCATATCTTATTTTTGGAAACCTGTATGCTGCTATTATTTATTACTATTAGGTATCAAAAACTAAATATTTTGAGCAAATCGTCTAAGAGAAACAAGCGACGTCAGAATAAGGCTAATACAAGAATTACTGCGCTTGTGTTATAATAAACGAGACTCTATATACATAGAAGTTAGCATTATAATTGTAAATTTGTCAATTTAAACTTAATTTATTTAATTTTTAAACTGTTTTAGCACAAGATCTTGTTTTTGTGATAGAGTTTCGCCATAGTATAATAATAATAATTTTTAAAAACCTTGAAAACTGTTTAAAGTAAAATAATTATCTCTTTTAACAATTATTCAATAATGTTCAAAGATTTATGATACAACCGAGCACGAGTTTCGAAAGATACCTGAGGGTTGCAATGTCAACATAAAGTACAATAACAAAGATTAGAATTAAAACAAGAGGCCCATGGGCCACATCGCTCACCTGAGCAACAATAGGCATGATAAAATCAGCTTAATGGAGATCGACATAATACAAAATATCTGGACAATGTAGTAATACATGTAGATACTCTTATGTTTATAATCAAGTCCCTTTTTTAACAGGATGATTTTATATTCATATCACATGTTGAGCATCGCAGTTCTCAACAAGATCCTAGACAATTGTTTATACATGGGATATAAACCTACATCAAACTCTGAACCCCTTGTGAGGCCCAAGAATCGTCCAGAGGCAAAAGTCTTAACAATTTTAAAGAATCACAAATTGGCAAAATGTTTGCATATAAGTAAAACCATATATATTATAACATTTCAGTTTTTGTGAATTAAAAATGTTTTCCTTTGTAAAATTGGATCCTGAATGTGGCCCCACCCTACTCCTCAAGATTTTTATTTTAACGAATTTGAATCTACACTACCCAAGGTTGCTTTTACTAAAGTTACAGATTTTCTAGACAAATGGTTTTGTAGAAGATTTTTCTCCATATATTTCTATGTCAAAAATTTGTCTCCCTCCCCCCTCCCCGTTGTGACCCCATCCTACCCCCGGGGATCATGATTTGAACAAACTTAAATCTACCTAGTCCTTACCTGAGGATACTTCCACATAAGTTTCACCTTTCCTAGCTACTTAGTTTTAGAGATTTTAAAGATTTACTCTATATATTCCTATGTAAAAATTCGATCCCCATTGTGGCACCACCCTACCCCCAGAGGTCATGATTTTCACATCTTTGAATCTACACTTATTAAGAAAGCATAAGTTTCAGCTTTCCTGGCTGATTAGTTTCTGAAAAGATTTTAAAAGATTTACTCTATAAATTCCTATGTAAAAATTTGACCCCCCCCCCCCCCCGATTGTGGCACCACCCTACACCCGGGGGTCATGATTTTCAAAACTTTGAATTTACACTAGCTGAGGATGCTTCCACATAAGTTTCACCTTTCCTGGCTGATTAGTTTCTGAGAAGAAGATTTCTTAAGATTTACTCTATATATTCCTATGTAAAAATTTGACCCCCCCATTGTGGCACCACCCTACTCCCGGGGGTCATGATTTGAACAAACTTTGATTCTACACTAGCTGAGGGTGCTTCCACATAAGTTTCAGCTTTCCTGGCTGTTTAGTTTCTGAGAAGAAGATTTTTAAAGATTTACTCTATATATTCCTATGTAAAAATTCAACCCCTATTGTGGCCCCATCCAACCCCTGGGGGTCATGATTTTCACAACTTTGATTCTACACTAGCTGAGGATGCTTCCACAAAAGTTTCACCTTTCCTGGCTGTTTAGTTTCTGAGAAAAAGATTTTAAAAGATTTACTCTATATATTCCTATGTAAAAATTCAACCCCCCATTGTGGCCCCACCCTACCCTGGGGGTCATGATTTTCACAACTTTGAATCTACACTAGCTGAGGATGCTTCCACACAAGTTTCAGCTTTCCTTGCTGATTAGTTTCTTAGAAGAAGATTTTTAAAGATTTACACTATATATTCCTATGTAAAAATTTGACCCCTCATTGTGGCACCACCCTACTCCCGGGGGTCATGATTTTCACAACTTTGATTCTTCACTAGCTGAGGATGCTTCAACATAAGTTTCAGCTTTCCTGGATGATTAGTTTCTGAGAAGAAGATTTTTAAAGATTTACTCTACATATTCCTATGTAAAAATTCAACCCCCCATTGTGGCCCCATCCCACCCCCGGGGGTCATGATTTTCACAACTTTGATTCTACACTAGCTGAGGATGCTTCCACATAAGTTTCACCTTTCCTGGCTGATTAGTTTCTGAGAAGAAGATTTTTAAAGATTTACTCTATATAATCCTATGTAAAAATTTGACCCCCCATTGTGGCACCACCCTACCCCCGGGGATCATGATTTTCACAATTTTGAATCTACACTAGCTGAGGATGCTTCCACATAAGTTTCAGCTTTCCTGGCCCAATGGTTCTTGAGAAGAAGATTTTTGAAAATTTCTCAAAATTTTCCAATAATTGCCAATTATCTCCCCTTTAAAAAGAGCGTGGTCCTTAATTTTCACAACTTTGAATCCCCTTTGCCTAAGGGTGCTTTGTGCCAAGTTTGGTTGAAATCGGCCCAGTGGTTCTGGAGAAGATGTTGAAAATGTGAAAAGTTTACGGACAGACAGACAGACGGACAGACAGACGGACAGACAGACAGACAGACGGACGACAGACAAAATGTGATCAGAAAAGCTCACTTGAGCTTTCAGCTCAGGTGAGCTAATAATTATTGGGTATGGTTACCAATCTACTTTTATTATTTGACAGCAAATAAATTAATACACGTAGTACCCCTTTTTCTTAAAAGTATTTTTTTTTTTACTTTAACCCAGTCAACAATATAGTTAATTAAACAATTCTAACAACTCTTAACTTTATTAACTTGCACTGTACTTGTAAGATTTGAGTTTTATTAGAAATTAAAATACGTGACGATATGAATACAGGCACTTGCACGCACACGCCGACATACTAATTTCAAGTCATTAAAAACGTTTATTAAAACTTATTTTTAACAATAAGTTATAAAACCTAAATTAAATTATATTTACGCTATATGTCAAATATTTACAGTCATACATGTCTATAATGTATTCGACCACGTGATCGTCTGCGCTAGTAGTAGTAGTCACACGAATTATGAAAAAAATATGAAGTATATTTATCATATTAAATAAGAAAATTCAATGAAAAATTCGAGTTTAAGAATATCAATGGATAATCTTGCGTTGCATAAAAAATTAATAAAAAATTAAGAAATTAATAAATAAATTAATAAATAAATTAACTAATTCCTGGTTCAGGAGTGCATGGTGATATCGAGCATGGCATAAAAAAAGCTACATAACCCTACTTAGTTGAAAACATTTTTACTGTTCATGCATATTTTATCTCTCTTTGAATTACTAATCAATCATCTTTACGAAATAAGTAAAATTGCACAAATTATCGTTCTCGGTTGGTTTGTTGCATAGAAGGAACAGCCAATTCTTTCATATTTGGCAGTTTTAATAACAACAGCTTTTTCGTTTGACGTCAGTCCATGTTGTCAGTTCAAAATACTTATTGTTTACTACAAAATTATAAAAAGACAAAATTAAACAATATAACCATTATTTGTAACAAGATAGTTTAAAAAAAAAAGCGTGTAAATGAACTGCCAGATGGACTTAACACTGCTATATTAATAATGTTTTTAAAAGTTTAAGGAATATGTATATTCATACCTTCACAAATTGATTTCAACTGGTTAGATCGTTATTCGGTTTAGTGTCTATATTACAACGATCTTACTGAAAAATAGAGAATTTATACGTCCGACTAAAGTTAAGCCAAAATTTTTCGTCCACTCATAGGTCGGCGTAAGTTCGGACGTTAACATAAGTAAGCATATATATTATGAAACGACGATTGTATTTAATCACTAATGCGATTTAAGTTACATGTATTGTCACATTCAGATACTGAGAAGGAACGATTTATACTTTAAATTCTGGAATTTGATTGCAATGGTAATTTCTCCGGAATTAATGTACACACGGGGGTTTCTCCCGAATAGATGTGCAAGCGAGAGAGAGAGAGAGAGAGAGAGAGAGAGAGAGAGAGAGAGAGAGAGAGAGAGAGAGAGAGAGAGAGAGAGAGAATATCATCTAAGGTGAGAAATACATCTACTTTTTAAAATTTATATAAAAATCAAGGTGTCTTTTTTTTATTTTCGACATATCTTTCACAAAGCATGTTACATGTAGTCAAAGGTCTTCATATTAGATTTATATGTGTTGCTTTTTATAAACTTACATTAGGCCTATATCTTTCTAAACCATTTTTTTCCCTACAACATTTACCATGACATCGCATTTAGTAATAACTTTACCTTTAAAAAATCATTCATTAAAATTGCTTCCCGAGAAAATAGCTGTAAATTTATTTTTTGGTAATTTATATATGAACAATATATTTTTTTTTATTATACTTTCATGTTAAATACTGAAATCTGATTGGTTTAGACGCAGTTGACAATCCGTTCTCATACCCTCAGCGTTAGCAACACACTTGGCAACGGGCCGATAGAACGAATTGTTACATGCGCGTAAATTATGCGCGTACGGTTCGCCGTAGAACTCACGTCTTTTCTATATAAAAGCAGTAAAATTTGCTATAAAATTAAGACATTCAGTATAATAAAATAAATTAAACTTATCATTGGTTTCCATGAAAACATTTTTTTAGATTTCTTTAGATTTGGATGGCCACCAATTTTTTTCTTTCATTTATTTGTAAATTGACCATTTGGTTAAGTTAAAATTTATATGTCATAACTATATAAGCTGCAATGACTTTCTATGCTAAGATATGCCATTTTCTATCTTTAGTCTCCGTTACCATGGCAACGGTTGCCCTTAACAAAACACCATGTCATCTTGTTTCTTTTTACTACCATGTGTATTAATTAATGTATGAAAAATAAAGAAAATTGGTGAGTATGCGTGCCGGAACCGCTTTATTAAACTTTGGTTTGAATATAGAATTGATCTTAAGTTGTCTAATTTTCCTACGGAGGTCATCTTTTTCTCATATGTAATGTGCAAATGATGAGATATACACAGTTGTCAGTGCTGCAAGACGTGTAACCAAGTATCGTGTCTGACCGATAATGAAACGACTAGTACTGAATCTGTTGCAGTTAGAGATGAGTGAACACAAAAGGCACCAAGTTTTGAAACCATTTAGTAAAGGGTTTTCTAATCATTGCCATTAGGAATCAGCAGTTTTATCAATGAGATTAAAAACTAGAGATTAATTTTTAGAACTGTATTTAGATTTCTTAAGCAGGATGGTAAGTGGTGACAAGTTGGGACTTTGCTGTCTCCATGTTTAGGTTTAATTTAGATGTATTTCAGTAAGAATAAGCTGCTTTCTTTTATTGGTGTTTTAAGTGCATTTCATACATGATAAACTGTGTTACAGTCCCTGTCACATAAAGGGTAATTTAGAAGGTTACATTGTTCGTTTTATAGTTTTGCATAGATGAACAAATAAGTCAATCGGTGGCTATAGGCCTAGGCCTTTTGTTATGCTCTCAAAAGTATGAGGTGGATGGCGGCTTGATTGCATTAAATAGAAAATAGAACCTGTTGGTTTTAAATGTAGATTAAACTCTAGAATGCCATCGATAATTTTTTTACATAATAGATAAGAAGAAAAATTCTCCTGAAAAAAATCATACTGCTATATGATATTACTATTTAAGAATAGCTACTGTATAAAGGGTTATTTTCGCCTCGTGTTATTTTCGCCCTTCTTCGGTTGCAAACGGTTTTACCCCGTCTTGAATTCGCCAAAACAAAGTTGTGTTTAAAGAGAGTAAATTGAGGCATATGAATTCGCTCAGTCTTAAATTCGCCCGCTGACAACGAAAGCTAACGTGGCGAAAATAAAACGGGGCGAATATTTCCCTACATACAGAACACAATATGTTGATTCCAACAATGCAATAAACAGTGGCCTCATATGTTCTAAATTTTTATCACTGTTATATAAGGTGATCCATAAGTTCTGTCACCAGTTTGAACGCATTGCATTTACATTCTGTTTGGTTCCTTTCCCCATTTTTTTCAAACAGCTGCAAGATCGTTTCGGTTTTCTTTGTCATTTTATCGTTAAAGGTATTGCAGCAGCAAGAAGTTTCGTAATAATAATAATTTATGAACTACCCTGTTAATGTACATGTATAGTACTGTGGTTCGTTGTTCTTCAGAGAGTATTTGCGGCTGGCATTCCTGATAACGAGTCACTTGACGTGAATACCTGGACGACCCAGACATTGCTTCACATTTGTGGACACCGAGAGAAAATTTTACCTGAGTTCTTGTGTACCTAGAAGTAATCATGTTAAAAAATATCGAATACAATTCGCAACGTTTCACATTGACATTTGTCAGTTTAAGACATCTGAATGTTTACTTTTAAGCTCCTGTTGTAGTTAACATAATGTTTCATCTGAAAAATAGTAAGGCATCTAGAACTCTGACTCTAAAATACTCTGAGTACGTTTTTGCATAATGTATAACAGGAATAATATTTAAAATTATACAAATATACTGAAACCAATTTAGAAAATTAATACGCTGCATTTTTGGACCCATTCCTAGTCAATGAAAATACAAAATTAATGACAATCGGCAAAATTACTTTTTTTATGTTTTTGCTAAAAGGTTCGAAAAAATTGCAAAGATAACGGGTTTTTGCTTTATACTGCACTGCACCTATAAAAATAACTTTGTAACGTATGTTTGACCCGTACATCGTAAATTGACCTGTATTCTACTCATATTGCTCTCCAGTCTCAACCAAATCTTCATAACAACGAAGCAATTTTGCCTACAAAGTTGAACAACTTTGTTATCTCGTCTTTGATACTGTCTTAGTAGGGTCCACATGTCCCAGATTTCAACAGTTAGCCAGCTGCACACCGTTGACGATGTACGGACTTGTTGCTCTCTTGGTTGTGATTGGCGCTGCTGTTGCACAGGTGCCACAGCCATGTAGTAAGTTATTAAAGTAAAAGATTGTACTTACCTGATGTTGCATCTAGCTTGAAAAACGATATATACCTCTAATATGCCAATGTCAATATAATTGATTTTTTTTTACTAGTTACAGTCCATTTTGAATGAAAGTCTTATAAAAGGTTTACTCTTTCCTAAAATTACGATTGTTTTCTCTTGCCATCTTGCCGGTACCTTTAAGGAAACTGGCTAGAAAAAAATTAACTTCATTGCTGTATATTTTTCAGATTCCCCTCCTCAATGGGAATGTAGAGAAATCAAGGTAAACTCTAAAGTTTTTAGCATTTTTTTTTATGTCAAAAGTCTACGAGTACATGTTGACTAGTCACTTTTATTTTTATAGATACTAGTAACAATAATTGCTTTAGTGACCCACACGTCAATCGACGATTTTATTTATAAAAAAAAAAACTACAAAAAGTATTACAAAGTTGTGACAATTTTGTAAAACCTTTACTGTACTTCATTTCTGGTTGAAATAACAGGTAGATCCTCAGCAGAAATTCCTAGAGCGCCGCCGTCTTTTCTACGATGCCACCAACAGACGTGAAAGAAGGTTTGAAGAAATCGAAATTGGAACCGACAAGAGCTATTATGATCAACTCATTCTATGGAACGAGGTACTTTTAAGCAAAATATAAAAGAATCTTTGTTTTTGCTTTTTTGGGTTTATTTTGATGCTTTTTCAGAATAACTTCGAGAGATAATACGTTTTATGAAAATCTGACTTTTATTTTTTGATTTAAAAAAACCCGGTGACAACAATATAAAGAAGAGGTAACTCTGCAATGTTGAAAATTCTGCATTGAACTGTTTTTATAGAACAAGATGTATCAAGTAGACCTCAAGACAAGAAAATGTAACGTAACTGTTCCATACCGACCATTTTTCCAACGTGGAACTTTCCCGGGAGAGAAGTTCGATTACACGGGAGTGATTGGTGGAGCTGGCCTTCCTAACGAACACGTGACCATCCAGCAGTTTTCAATGAACACCACCGGTGGTAGGTTAAAGTATTTCATGGCAGTGCCAATCAAATACAATTATAAGTAAGCTTTTATTTTAATTCTAAAATACTTGGAATTGCATACAACTACCGCGAGGTCAAAGAAAAATTTGGTATGTTGTGCAATCACACAGTTTCTATACATATATCGGTAATATGAAGAAGCTAATTTATTATATCGTCTCCTTTTACCACATGGTAAATGATTATCTTAACAGTCAAACATTCTATGCAGTCAATTTTTCCAACTTAAGATAAATCATAAACTGAGTAACATAAAATGTTTGATAACACAGATAGTAAGCAAGACCTTAGTATCTCAGAACAGATTTTGTACTTGATGCTAATAAGGCACTAACATTATCTAAACACGCCTTTCTGTTTCAGAATACCGTGCTTCTATTGTGACGTCTCCTGACTGTGTTCCTATCACAAACATCCACATCACTACCAAATATGGATTTGAGCAATCTAAGTAAGACAACTCACATTACTATTAGCATCTTTTTTCATACCCCGCCAAAAATGGCAACCTTCATAGAAATCGGTTTTGTTGTTGTTTTTTCAATGTTTTGTTTTTGTTTTCGAAGTTTTTTTCTTTTGTGTTTTGTTGGCATTTTCATCGTTAACTTTTTGCGTTGCAAAGTGTTGCACATGTATTTCTGCATACAATAATTAAACAAAAATCAAGCTTTGAGTGTCATATAGAAAACACAACTTGCATAAAAGACTGTTTAGCATACAGTTAATGAAAATCATTCGCATATCATAAGAATGGTTTTATGATTCATGAATTTTACTTTTTAAATTTTTTTTTCCAGTTATTATGACTTAAGTGTTGGAATATCTGATCCAATGGCATTTTTGCCACCCAAAGAGTGCAACAGCTCGTAAAGACAAAGTATTACACAGATTTATACTTTTTACAATAAAATTTCATAAAACTTCTGTTAATGTTCGTTGTTTTTCATTACTAAAAAAAAGGTGAGTTACTAAAAAAAAAAGAGAACAATGATCCATTGACATGTATAACATGCAGAACATTTGGTTATCTATCAAAATGTAGAGCGACTTGATATAGTTTAAGTATACACCCTGCATGTACAATAATTGTTGTTACATTATTTAATGGTGTCTTAGTACTCAAGATTTAGTATGTGAAACTGATTGATCGTAATTTATAGCTACATAAAAACGCATAATGATGTCAGACATAAAACACATAATGACGTCAGACATAAATCAAGTAACACCTTATATTGAAAAAAAAACCTGACTATTCTTTCTATGTAACATACTATGTACAACGTCTTCAGAAATGCTCGCAACAATGTATCTTTAAATAATCAAAGACAGAACTTATAGTTTAATTGTATGAAATGTTAGGAATAATGAATGGATATATTTGATTTTGCTTTTCACAATAAAACCAAAGTATTATAACGAAGGAAAACATTAATTAAGCTTATCAATGATTAACAAAACTATCGCCAAGCCAAAAATAATAATACTGAAAGAATAAAACAAAGAAGATGTGTGAATAAGGCGTGTAAACTGCCTATATGAGGATAGATAAGATACTATAAAATTTAAATATAAAAAAATCTCATAATTTCTTTCTAAGTTATTGAAAACAATGTATATTTACCATAACATCGATTTATAACCCTTAAATGTGTTAAATATTTGGAATATGTTGATTTAAACTGGCGTATGCGTGTCAAAACCTCCAAATAGTGTCATTTTTAGAACTTCAATGCCTTTTCTTTTATAGAGTGGGTTTGAGCTCCATATTTTTGCTATAGTCTATATAAGGTTTAAAGAAAAACAAACCGATTTCAATCAACGAAAACGTGGAGAGATAACCCACTATACTTTAAAAATGTCATTTCGCAACAATTGAACGTTTTAGAAAAATATAACGAGTCCGTAAAATCGTGGTTGAAGTCGCATATAGCTTTTAACAATGGAGTTTGTTGTGACTGAAATGGCTCAGTGGTTAGAGCACCAGACAATATGTAACATTATAGAGCTAGGGTTTTTAGGTTGTGGGTTTGAAACCACCAAAACGTTAGAATTTGTTTATCGTTTGTTAAAATATTCAAAACTGAATACATGTATAGTTAGACATTGTGCTTTTGTAAACTTGTATTATAACATTATCAAGTATATTTAGTTGGAAAAAAATAAATTTGATATTGTATTTTACGACTAAACCAAATGGGCATTTGCGCTATCTTGTTCCCCCCATCTTCTTTGCACAAAAAAAGTCGAAAAATTGAAAGTATATCCATTGAATCTTGATATTGGAAATTAACCATACGTTATAGATACTTTTTATGCATGACGTAGAGCTTTCAAGAATAGTATTGCCGTGCACTTACCGTGCACTTAATTAATTAAACACTACACTGGCTTGAATCGATATGGGAGAGTTCTGTTTTCAAAACGCGAAAGAAGGCATCTTTTTTCACAGGGGATTTTCCGAAAAAAAAAAAAAACACTTTCTGACAAGGGTTTATGTACTAAGAGAACTCACTATAATTATATAGTTGGCAATGAGAAATCACCAAACTACAGGGGAAACAATTGCATAAAACATTTTGATAGTTTGATAGCGCATTAGATATTTCATGGTTTTGTTTTAACCAAAATGATATGAACCCTGAACATGTAAAAAATATTTCCTGTTTTCGGATAACAAAGGATTGGCAGGTATGTAATTGAAGTGGAAGTCAGCTCGTCGTACTTTGGCCCATAACAATGTGGTTTTTTTTTCGAATACTAGTAAGTATAATATAAGCATAAATATTTACATTTTCAACTGTCTTTGTCTGCGATTTACGAATCAATTTTGAACCCTAAAACCCAATAACTTCATAAAACATGAGTGACACAAAAGGGGCGTGTCTAATAGCATAGCCGAGAAACGGTATTGGCTGCGCTGCTCAGTAATACATAGCACGTGCTACATGAAAAAACAGTGATTTTAAAATAATTCTGTTTTAAAGTGTACAAATTGGAAATAATATAAATATAAGGAATAAGGAATCATTGTTTGAATATTATGAGGTGATAATTTCGGTCGGAGCGTGGTCAAATCTATCATAAAGCCCTTCGGGCTTTATTGGATTTGACCACGCCCCAACCGAAATTATCACCTCATAATACTGAAACAATGATTCCTTATTTCTTAAATAATTTCATACATTTGTTCCAGTGAATTTTATTACACCCTAATGTATTGCAAAAACTTACTCATATAACAGCAATCCCTCGTTTTACTTTTAAACAAAAAATAAATACCGGTATGTATTTCTAACTTTAATCAAGTTTCTGATTTCATGCTTTAGCATTCTGCATGGCGATAATCCTTTATTTCTTATAAAACATGTAGCTACAATGTATAAATGAGATGTACATGTTCATAATCAGATAATCTTAAATACTATTATATATCTCTCTGGAACGTTAGGATTATACCATACACTGATAAACATTCCCCGATCTACAACAATGTTTCTTCAATTCACAATCACCTTGCTGGTCGGCCAAATTATCTGCCAGGATCCTAAACCATGCAGTAAGTAAGGAAGGCCATCACGATAAAAGACTAACTTTACTCCGTTGTTGATTTTTTTTTTCGATATGTTTTAGTTTGTAATTTTTTTGTTATTTTTCAGCATCGCCTATCACTTGGGAATGCAATGAGATTAAAGTACGTATAGACTTATGACTACTTGAAATCATATCTTGTTTTCTTACGAATGATTACTTAGTCTACGTGTAGGTCATTGAAAGCAATGTTATAGTCTGTCCCAAGTTATTGCTTCCATCACTTTTTGATGATTTTTAATAAAAGTACACATACCTGTGAAAGAAATGCTGTTGAAATCGATAAAAGGGAAAATATAGCCAAGATATCTTCATTGACAAATTATCATTTTTCACTCATAAAAGTTCAAAGGAACGAAACAAATTTCTTACGGAGATTTATAATGGGAAATATTTACATCTTTTCTCCATTCGGAAGTTCTCGGGACACCTCGCACAATTTTTCAACGTTATCATCCGGGCTTAATTATGGCTGATGCAATGCTAAATCTCCGTAGACTTTCTATTTTGGGATGTGTATTGAAACCTGAAGTGGTAGAGGGGGCGTTTCAAAACAGATAATCTGGACATTTTTCATATTAGTGGATGAACATAGTTTGAGCACAAAGGTATTTATGATTATCTAAATATCAAACAAAAAGTGGTGGAAGCAAAAACTCGGGACAGAGTATAGTATCAAAGTTAAGATGCTTATAAGGTTGAAATATTATAAAACCACCTTGTATCTGTCTTCTCTCTAACGTCCAAAAACAACCCACAAAAGAATAAGCCGCATTGTACATTGAAAATAGATCACATTTAGATAATACTTAGCTCTTAACAATCATTTTATCTTCAAAAAGAAACCATCATGCAAAATATACTGACTTATTTGAAGATCGATCCTGCTCGAAATTACGTACAGCGTCGCCGGTTATCTTACGACGCAAGAAACAGAAGAGAAAGGAGGGTCGAAAATGTAGAGAAGGACAGCAACAAAACATTCTACGATGAACTTATTCTGTGGAACGAGGTATACTTTGGGGGTTAATTAGTACATGTATTAGTTTTCAGATTTTATTTTTTCGAATAATCGATACATATAAATACATGTTTACTAGGGAACATATTTCACATTTTTGCCAAATTTACCCTCTTTTCAGAATAAGATGTACAAACTCGACCTGAAAACCCGGATCTGCAACACCACAATTCCACATCGAGGCTGGATTCCACGTGGTACACATCCGGGTGACAAATACATGAGCACGAATTTAGTTGGAGCGTCAGGATATCCGAAAGAAAAACTTACAGTTTTACAATTTGTTTCGAACAAGACAGACGGTAAATTTATCCATTAATTCATTATCCGTCCATTAATAATGTATATTTCTTTTGCTAGAGACACGGTAACGTACAAAACACTGATTTGCATGCCAAAAGTAGTGTTTTTACAAAATCCCCACATATATATTTCATTTAAAAGATCCACTCTTACTAATTGCATCTCTTTGTAATCTCAAATTCAATTTTTTTTCTTACGGTACTATTCTCAATGGTGGCAAAATAATATAAAACCAATCCAGGTTGTAAACTTAAGATTCCTGCAATGAACTTTCAACCTTTTCGGAGTTATTATGTCTTTTATAAAACCATTTCCATTTCAGGGATGAAGCATACAATTGTATCATCTCCAGACTGCATTCCAATTAGAACTTCAATTTTCAGGGAACAAGAAATTGAAATATCTACGTAATATTTATTGAAACTATTTGTTACTTAGACAAATGTTCAAAAACGAACCATCAAACCGCTTTGAAAACCAATATATAAATAGTGCCTGCTTGGGAGGGTACCCGTTGAAATTGACACCCCTCGAAAACCATTGTCAACCTCCGCTTCGCGTCGGTTGACAATGGTTTTCTCGGGGTGTCAATTTCAACGGGTACCCTCCCAAACAGGCACTATTTATTTTATTATACTGAATGTCTTAATTTTATAGCAAATTGTACTCCTTTTATATAGAAAAGACGCGATTTCTACGGCGAACCGTACGCGCACAATTTACGCGCATGAAACAATTCGTTCTGTCGGCCCGTTGCCATGTGTGTTGCTAACGCTGAGAGTAGTAGAACGGATTGTCAACTCCGCCTAAACCAATCAGATTTCAGTATTTAAGTATAATAATATATAAATAGTGCCTTTTTGGGAGGGTAACAGTTGAAATTGACACCCCGAGAAAACGGTTAACCATTATCAACCTACGCGAAGCGGAGGTTGACAATGGTTTTAAGGGGTGTCAATTTCAACTGTTAACCTCCCAAACAGGCACTATTTATTTTATTATACTGAATGCCTTAGTTCTTTAAAGAAAAAAAAATACTGCTGTTATATATGAATTACGTGAATTCTACGGCGAACCGTACGCGCATAATTTACGCGCATGTAACAATTCGTTCTGTCGGCCCGTTGCAAAGCGTGTTGCTAACGCTGAGGGTAAGAGAACGGATTGTCAACTGCGTCTAAACCAATCAGATTTCAGTATTTAACTTGAAAGTATAATAATGTTTTATAATGTTGCACATATATTATAGAAATACAATCGTTATAGTTTTTTTTGTTATTTTCAGGTACTACGACCTTAGCATTGGAATTTCGGACACAAAAATTTGGACACCTCCTAAAGAATGTGTCCAATAGCAAATAAATAATAAAATAACATCGTTCTAGTAAATATTTGTGATTAATTAAATCCGATACATACACGTATAACTCCATGGTTCGTTATACAAGATGTTTATTGCACTACATGTTTTATTTTATTGACCTTGCATATACCAGTTGCAGACCTGGTTCTTTTAATGAGCTGAATTATAAGCTCATTCGAAGTTAAAAGATTTTTTTATTCCGGGTTTGAGATTTCAAAAATATATTTCTTATAAAGTTCAATCAGAATCGAGATTGATATCCAAGTGCATGTTTTGATTATTTGAGGAAGATATAAAATGACAAAGGTGTTTTGTAGAGAAACAGATGTAATTCGGACAATTTTTTGTTTCATTTTCTTTTTTTTTTTCGCTTATAAATATTTTTATAGCAATGAAATCGAAAAAGTTTTTTAAAAATATCATTAACTCATAAAATTTCAAAAGCAACAAAATACAGACATATACATGTATCTACAGACATTGCTTATCAATCAATCCATTAGTTTAGAGCTCATATTCAGTTTTGGTTTGTTTTTAGTTTTTTGTTATAATTTAATGAAATGAAGAAAATTTAGGAAGGAAATTTGAAATAAATTGAATCTAAACTTTGATGTTCAAATAATTTATTGAACTGTATAATAAGTAAAATATTCATTTTTTTTCAGTATTTTCGAATTCCACTATTTTAGTATTTTTAATAATTTTAAAATTAAGAAAACCGTGGCAAGTGTGTATAATTTCGACTGATTTTTCGATAAAACTAGGTAACTAGGAAGAAAAATAGGTCATTGACCTAGTTATTTGAAAGAGAATAATAGTGCTACTATATAAAGTTTTTCATTCCTTCAGTGGAATTTTTTGCGCCCCTAAAAATGTTACCTTCAAACAGTTTAAAGAAAATACATGTAAAAAAGTACTAGGCATAATTGCTTTTTAATTCGACATCATAGTTCAAGACTATTTTTCAGAGACTACATACAAAGTCGAGATTCGCGTGTTGCGGTTCACATACCGGTATTGCATTTTACACATCATTGATAAGTGTTTGAACCGTCTTCCAAAATAACCTAGTTAGCAGACGTGTACAAGTTTGTGGCAGATATAGTTTCAAGACAACGATCGGTCTTATCAGACGACATCTAGAACAAAAGCCCGGACCCTCACCTGTGTGGTCCCAGTATTGGTCGTTACTGTTCGCCAGAAGGATGTTTCTCGCCGTGCTCTGTCTGTCCGTAGCGGCCGTGTCCGCTCAGGTCCCTGTACCGTGTAGTAAGTAACTGATTGAAATGGCTCATATGACGTCATTTGATTTTGTTCATTTTCATAAACTAAACAGAATTGAATAAATCTTTTAAGTTTTGTAGATACAATTGGTTTAAAAACAACAGTTTAGGCATTCATATAATTGTACCAAATATATTTCGTCAGATATTACGTAATGTTACGACAAGATACAGGGTATATGAAGTTTGAAGGTAATACTTATCATAAGACACTCCGCCTTATCTAAATACTGTACTTTTGGTACTTTTTAAGTCATTGCATACCATTTGGAATCGGTTCATTTTTTTCATTTTAAAATCAGTTTAATAAATATACGCACGTACCTTCAAAATCTATATGTACAAATAGTTTTATTTTAAATGCATAGTTATATACCAGTGGCTAATAAACGATTTTTGAAACTTACGAATCGTCTTCTTTTTCTTTTTTTTAACCCTCTTTATTTTGCAGGCTCTCCTCCACAATGGGAAGCAAGAGAGATAAGGGTAACTTTATTTATTACACTGTTCTTAAAACTTAACATCTGTCTTTATAAAACTTCCTATTATTCGATTACTACGTGACCCACTATGCTCATAACTAGTTTTAAATGACATTTGATTCCTATACAACAAAATATTAAGAATTTCAGAGCATTTAATTATGCCAGGGTAGGTTTGATTGTGCAAAACTTCTCATTCTTTAAACTTCAGCAAAATGGCGACACGCTTCTTTAGTGTCATTTTCTGCATCTCCTGCATAAATCTATTCATTCAGGTAGACCCTTCACAGAAGTACGAAGAGAAACGTTTCCTTGCCTATGACGAGACCATGCAGAGGGAGCGAGTTATGACAGAGATAGAGATTGGGTCGGAAAAAGAAATCTATGACATCCTTATCTTACACCGTCAGGTGAGTTCTCACAAAGGTTAAAGTCACCTGATCCAAAGAACAATTGATGTTCTAAATAAGTCCCCATACATGGTAAAGTTTATTCAATTATTTCACATGGGCACAAGTTAAATGGTTCGTCGTCCTGTAAATAAGACGACGTTCTCATTTTAAAAAGACTATAAAAGCCATAAAGAAACCATAATGAATAATTTGCGTTACAAATTAACGAATAGAAGTTATTTCAATAGTGCCTTTAATATTATGCAATATATAAAAAAAACTTTTTAAATAGATTAAATAAACAGTGTTTTATATCTATCTATGAGAAAAATAGCTCAGTCTTTAGAAGGTTTTAAAAAGGTTGCATGTATTTATAGAATAGAATGTACGTCGTTGACTTCAAAACAAAGAAGTGCAATATCACTGCACCCAGTCGTCCATTCCGTCCTAGAGGGGTCATTCCGGGGGCAAAGTTCGAAGGAGAGGTCGTCATCGGGGCCGCTAGTATCCCCAATGAGCACGTTACTGTCTTGGCTTTCTCTGGAAACTTTACAGGAGGTATTTAATTGTAACGAATTCAACTACACTTTCACATGATTGTACGCAACTCCAAAAGATAATATAATCAGGATATTAGTTTTATTTAGAATAATTAATTCTGATGAAGAAAGGGATAAGGTCGGAAATTAATTCAATGCATATTGTCAACCAGTATTAGCGACCATGACATATACTTATCTCAAATAAATCAGATTGTTAGATGTTCTGAATGCTATTGCCAATATTGTTACATGATTGCAAATCGCATGGTTAAAAAATGTATGCAAAGCCCATCTGTGTCGTTTGCTGAGTCTACATGCTGTATCTCCATACGTGTACTTGCAGAGGCCTACACTGGTTTTGTCTCTTCCCCCGACTGCTTCCCAATTCAGAACATCCACTTTTCCCAGAAATATGGATTTGAACAGTCCACGTAAGTCTTTTCTTCAGTTTTTCTAGTTGAAGACTGGTGTTGTATAGTACCATTTCCCCCTAACCACCCCCGGCAAAATGGATATATACATGTAGCATCCCCCCCCCCCGGAAAAAAATGACTATATAGTAGATTTTCTCCCATGGAAAGCTGGCTATATATAAGATCGCTCATAATTTGCGATGGTATAGGATGTGTGTTTTCTTTCCCCGAGCCTTGGAGAGGGGATAGAAAACACACAACGAGTTGGATAAATATAATGTCACATTTTAAAATATAGGTCATTGAATCATAGTGATATCATTGATTCTGTGATGTCAGTTGTGATTTTTGTGATAATTTTTTAAAAAGCTACATGTAGAAAGAACAAAATTCGGTATTAGCCGTATTTGACCGCAAAAATTACGATATTTTTAACGTCGTAGTTTTGTTGATTGGTGTGGTGCATTATATAAATAGTGCCTGCTTGGGAGGGTACCAGTTGAAATTGACACCCCGAGAAAACCATTGTCAACCGACGCGAAGCGGAGGTTGACAATGGTTTTCGAGGGGTGTTAATTTCAACTGGTACCCTCCCAAACAGGCACTATTTATTTTATTATACTGAATGTCTTAATTTTATAGCAAATTTTACTGCTTTTATATAGAAAAGACGTGAGTTCTACGGCGAACCGTACGCGCATAATTTACGCGCATGTAACAATTCGTTCTATCGGCCCGTTGCCAAGTGTGTTGCTAACGCTGAGGGTACGGGAACGGATTGTCAACTGCGTCTAAACCAATCAGATTTCAGTATTTCACATGAAAGTATAATAATGTACTTTGTTAAATACTGGCTACATGTATATTCAACAGGCACCAAAATGACGTACAGTATTTTTGTAAAATTGCAAAGTTGAATAAACTGTCTTTATAGGAGATATATTTAAGATAAACAAATCTAGTTGAATCAGTATTTTTTTGTGTTCAAGCAATGGAAAATATTTCAGATTTTAAACCTTTTTAATTGAACAAAGAACTTCCTTGAAATGCTTTTTTAACTTAAGTGAAACAGTTGTCTTGAAATGAATATCTAATTATATTTTATAGAAGAAATTTAATATCTTCAAGCAATTCTTAAAACTTTGTTTTTAGTTATTACGACCTTAAAGTGGGAATAAGTGACCCAGAGCTTTTCCTTCCACCAAGAGAGTGCGTCCCACCGGGTTATTAGAGGAACCAAAAAAATCTTATATTAAACAATGAAATTCCTGTCTATCATTTTTTTTATTCATCATTGAATCAAGCATTACATGTACATTGTATTCTGTATTTTAGTACTAATCATGATAGAACTATATTAAAGAATTTGTATAAACAATCCATCTTTGTTGTTTTGTTAAGAAATTGCTTATTCCTAAAACCCTGTCTGCGACGAATTTTCACGCAATCAATCATCTGAAATAAGTTCTAAATTTCTAACACTTTAGAAATTATCGTACATGAATATAGATCTTTTAAAATTGCATAATAACCTTGTTTATCGTCTTACCTTATTACGGAACATAAGAAAATTAATGCTTTAAACTTATGTTTGAGAAAAGGTTTTATCTCCCATATGGTTTATCCTAAAAAATAAGTTCTGATGTGAAATTTTCATTAAACGTAGACTGGCTCAGGTTGCAGTTTCCATCCCCTTTTGTTGATTTTCTTGATAAATACACATACCTTCCAGTAAAGAACAATTGAAATCGAAATATGGCAAAAAGATTTTTGTCTTTCATACGTTTTCATACCCAAACATTTCATGCGAGGATTTTTAATGAGAAAATCTGGCATCTTTTATCCAATCGAAAGCTCTCGGAACACCTTGCGTATGAATAGACATACTTTGGTCACAGCAAAAAGTGATGGAAACGGTAACTTGGAACAGACTACATGTATATATCAATTATTCCATTGTAAGCATCTTCATTATCTATGGATAGCTGAGAGCTATAGGGCGGTGCTCCGTTTGACACATTACAACATAATACATGTACATTGTTTGAGGAATTGGAATGGTCAATTACTTAGCTAATGAATGACAAGAAGTTTCAAAAACCTTATTCTTATAGAATATGGTAGGATAACCAACATCTGCGGTTTTAAAATGAACCCATGTTCATACTTTTAATTAATAATTTTAATATGCATGACATTGTACTTATACAATGCATATCTGTCTATTGCTCGTTGCTACTAATTTTGGGTCGTAGATTATACTACAGTATATATAGTGATTATAGTCAGAACTCGAACTCGAGCACACTGCACATCAAATAACTAGATCGGCTTACTTTGTGGTTCTATTCATGCAATTATAAAATGAACTCTGTTCACAATACAGTTCAGAAATATTTTCACATATTTATCTTTACTTACGTACGAGTAGTTACTTGGTTTGGTTTGACACGAGGTTATTCGAGTGCGACAAATGCACTATAAATGTCAAGAATATAAAGTCGATGTTGTAAACGTACACAAATCACACAACATGCGGTGTTATTTAATGTAGTGGAGCTCAGGAATGAAATCATTTTTATTCTCTTAAAGGTGCGACGTATAATAATAACAGTTTTATCATCTTAAAGAAAGTTTGAACTTGCCAATAGAGCAAAAAAACATCATACCGGTATTGATATTGCACATACGGTAAAAAAAAATGAAGTTAGAAAGAAAAAACAAATATGGGTTTTAAAATAAACCTATGCCGGTCAGCCGGTTAAAAAGAAAAATGTTAACAAAACTGTTCAGTCTGGTGTTAAAGCTCTCGTATCTTCTTTGGAAATGCAAACCACAGCCGTGATTGCGTCATCATTACCTTTCTCAGTGACTCCCCCGGTCAATCCCCCAACGGATCCGACTTTGGTAATCGGGTTGTGTTTTGGTCCTTTAGTCTCTTCAGAGCTATCCAGGTTTCCATTTTTCCTCATTTCACCATTCGAACCTACAGATGCTTCTCGAAAAGTTTCCTCGCTTTGAGCGCGACTGTAGCATAGGATGATGGCTTTGAATGCCGCTTTGAAATCCTTTCTCATCCAGCAATAAAGTATTGGGTTGACTCCGGAATTGCTCATTGCAATGAAGAGGGTTATGCTTTTAATGGCTTCACTAAGATTTTTGTCAAGGTTCAGGTATTTCAGAGGTCCGGTAACCATAAACGGTATCCAAAATGCGTAGAACAAAAACAAAATGATGGCCATTGTTTTTGCTGATTTTGTTTCTCGTTCAAATTTCTTATCCGAGCTTGACTTCAAAGTCTTTTTGTATTTATTGACTCTTTTCTTGTGTTTCTGTGCAACTCTGAAAATTCGGATGTACATGTAAAGAGTGGCCGCCAAACATATAAAGATGGCGCCGAAAGTTGAGCTCATGGAATACGCCTGCGGTAGAACTTGAAAGAAGTCGCATTCTTTACTGTCGCTTCTGTAGTTGTTGACCATGAAGGGAAACGCAAATAAAAATGAGTTATACACCCACAAGAAAAATATGATTGCAAAAGCTCTCCTCCTCGTCATAATCATGGGGTACTTCAGAGGATGGATGATGGCAATGTAGCGGTCCACAGCAATGGCGACTAAACTGGTCAAAGAAGCGCTCATGGAACAGACGCAGGAAGAGAACTTGCACAAACACAGAAATTTCATGGATGCTAATCTCTCTCCATCTAAGTAAAACGAAGCGTAGATTGGTAATGTCAGAACCCCAAGAAGACAGTCCGCCACGGATAAGGAACCGATAAATAGATTGGTCACATTCCGGAAACGGAATTTGAATTTGATCAGTGAAATGATCACGAGTAAATTCCCAATCAGAACAACTGGGACCATTGTGAAAGAAAGAATGGCCAACACAAAATCGGTTTGCGCTCGTAGATTTATGTACAGCTCCGACATCTTGTTTACAACAACGTTTGGTTTTCTTTTTTCTTCTATCGGCAACGAAAAAGAAGATGCGTTGTAAGTTTTCGCCTCTAACAAACACCTTGAAGTTCTGTCTTCTTTTCGAACAAAAAAATCAGCAAATGGCAAACTGTGATTGCTTTTACAAATATCCTCACATGTTCAGTTAATTTGCCGAAGCAATTAATTTCTATTAACAGATTAATGGTTTATAGTTGGCTGGCATCCCATTGCATTGTTGTTATCTTTTACAGTTAGATCATGCAGGCAAGCAGAGCATTGAACAAGAGGAGGAGAGTCGGCAGTTTTTAAACTCTCCCTCGATCTAAAATTGATTGATGACGAGGTCGTCATCGTCGGGGAAAATCATTATTTACATGGAGCCTCTAATCGGATGGAATTTACTACTTTTAACCCTGGCTTTATGATTTATTATGAAATTTTATTGATGATATCGATGTCAACAGAATAATTTCATTAAAACTTCAAATTTAGCAAAGAGAAATTTAATTTTAAAAAAATGAAAAACTGATCAACAAAAGTTAAATTAGCAATAGAATTACATGTAGTATTCAGGATATCGCAAATAAAAGCAAAGTGCGATCGCATTTGTGTTATGGTAATGATAAATAACGTGGACACAACTGCTATGCTGAAAACGCTTGTGTTGCCAAGATTTATAGTTAAAATGTCACTTTAATTGTTAATTCTCGTCGCATTTTCTGAATGGAAAATTAAATCTTTCTGGGTTACACACTATATTTTCTCTACAAATGGAACATCAGAAATAGCAAATCTGTGTTGTAAACATCACATACTGGATAAAACCATTTAGAAAAGGGGGTGGGGGTTGAAGTAGTGTACAAAGCATTTCTGATCATAACAATCTAATGGTTCCCGTAACCATTGAATATCTTTAATTACTATTCAAGCTCTGGCCCAACCTTCACCACTTCTCAGTATCAAGCCTGAGTTTTTACCTCAAGTTTATGCACTTTTCTTCTAAGGATATGCGTTGACTGAGTGGAGTGATTTGAAAATTTTGGTGACGGTGGGGCCTGATTATAATGGATGGATAGTACTCATCAAATGTTACATATTGTATTTTAATTGAAAATTGTTTTTTTTTCCATTACACCTCTTAAATAAGTCTTAAACAAAAATCTGGGCATTTTTCCCCGCCTTATTTTCCCATTTTCTTTCAATCATTGGAAAAGTTTTTTAGTGACTCCTCACATACATTTCTCTTACTCTAAAATTCTGAAAGTTCTGTCGAAAAAAACCCAAACTTGTTTCCCATTTTGCATGAAAACACACTGTAATTATGTTACATTAAAAGTTTAAAATCAAAGAATTTCGAACTTGTATGAATTTTAGCCTCCTTTTTTATTGGTTTCCAGTCTTTTAATGCATCACTACCATGTAGTTTTAATGATCCGTAGAGATATCAACCTTATCATAAATAGCCACCGAAAGTAAGCAAACTTCAGAGGTCAGTATTTCAACGACATACACAGTTGAAACAATTTTTAAAAAAAACCATCGTGCGAACTCATCAGATGAAAAAAACATAAACAATTAACAATGAAAGCCCTACTGCACTGATAAAACTTCTATTGAAACCAATATTAGAGAACTGTAAAACAATTTCACCTTATCTTTAACAATTTTTAGAGTAAACTGAATCATAATAAAATCAAAAGAAATCCAATCACCTGCAAAAGATCTACAGATGATATGAAAGAAGTGAGCAAGCTCACATCCCCCTCCCCAATTACTTGACAATGTTACATATAATTAATGAATCACAGGATACGCATTTAATACACAAAATATATAAATAATGGGGCATCCTACCCCCACCCCCACCCTCCAAAAAAAAATCACATCAAAACTTCCAGCATATATTCACTTCTATACTTTTGTCTTTAACAACAACAGAAAAATAATGGAATCAGAATTTCCTAGTTACATGCACATCTCGAATTACGTACTAAATACCAAAATTCCATGCTGCTGTTTAGGAGGAGTTACACTTAGTACTGAGTCTGACTGGCAGACTGACTCTATGTGTCAAAAATATTATAATATCTGTCGCAACTTGAAAAATCATCAATGCAGTAAAAACCAAAACCACATTTTTTCAAGCACAGATTATCTACACATATAACTGTTTGAAAATGCAAACACGAAGGAAATTCCATTATTTTTTTAAATAAAACTTTATTATGCAAAACAATGGTCTACATTGACTATACAGCACATGAAGGCAATAAACAAAATAATAATAATATATACATGAAAAATACCACAAATAGACTAGATTTAGTCCTGCCAAAACTCACATTCTTTTCCAAACTGATAACGAGCAAAAATATCATCGAATAGTTTTTTACAGTTGACTTTGCCATTGAGCTTGGTACAAATGAGGAAAGATCCGGACATTTTGCGATGGAGTGAATACGTTTCGTGGGGAGGGGGAGTAAGTCTGTGTTTAGCCATCACAGGAATGAGGTTAAAGATTCGCATGGTTGCACTTTGTGCTCCGAAATCAAATTTGTCATCAAACGCCATGGCCTCTCCAAGAATCATGACAGCATCCACATGGGCATTCTCCATTGTCTACAAATGAAACATTATTCATGTATATATATTGTGTTTTTTTGCATGTAATTATAATGTTTTGATCTTTTTACAACCATGCTATTTTTTAACATATTTTTTGTTATACAGTTTATACAATTCTTGATTTCTTTTCAGGTTTAAATTCAGTAAATATATATTTCACTAGATGAACACTAGGGATGTAATATATACCTTTGTTTCGTATCCAGTAAGGAAGCCACTTTCAACAGACCAGTGTTTGATTCCCTCACGGTCCCCTTCAGAAGCGGACTTGATGATACGAATATAGTCATCAACAAACTTGGCAGAAAAACTCCGACTGGCACCAAAATCCAACAGAATCAGCTGCAAGTCAGAAAACATGGATTTGTGTACAATGTGTAGCAAGGTGTCTTTGTAAACCAAGACAAGTTAGATTTACCACACACACTCAGTGTATAGGCATAAAGAAAAGGCCCATATGCCACATGGCTCACAGGAGTAACAATGTTCAGTCAATGTTTAATTATAACCAAAGCATTTATCAAACTACATAGCAATATAAGTACAACAAAACAATTCTTTCACAGAGAACTTCTCCCATACTACCCTAAAATATCAAGAAAGTCTTCTCTTCATGTTCTGAAGATTTTCTAAAATTTAGATTGCTTTTCACTGTATTTCAATTTTCCTGAAAGCGATCCAAGGGTCATGGATTGAAAAAAATTCAACTGGTAGAAGGGAAGAAGAAAACTAAGCCCCCCCACCCCACCCCTCCCTGGCACAATTTACACTATTCCCTTCCCTTCAAAGGTTACTTGATTCTTCATCTACATAAAAACAAATGTGACATTACCTATCAACACTTGGTACTATGTTTGAGTTTGTCAAACAGTTGAGAGGGAAGATGAAAAATGTTTATAGCAACAGTAAAAGCACACACACTACTATTAGGGCTGTCACGGTTCCAAAAATTTTCGGGTCGGGTCGGGTCATAAAATTTTCGGTTCGGTTTCGGTTTTTTCGGTTCGGGTCAACTTTCAAATCAAATTCATTCTTTTTAACTCTAAAAGTTTATTTTTAGTATTTCTTCACTCTTAAATATTAACAATCTTCAACACAATAACTAGTTTCCTGATTAGAAATTCAAAGACATTTGATGATTTTAAATTAAATTAAAAAAAAACTATATTAATTCATAGAATAATTTCACCACAGATAACTTACTGAACATTTTTAAAGCCTTATGTACTACAAAGGATTATTTGAAAAAAATCATTGTAAACTTCTGTTTTCATTATGAAGTTCCTTTCTTGATTAACCTGTGGCCGATTTTTCAATACACGTCTTTCGTTTTGAGATATATCTTGATGATTATTTTAATAATTGGTTACAGGAAATATGTTAACAAAGTAAGTATTAGTTATGATTTGAAACGAGTAAAGTCTAATGATATGTTCGTATATTTTTAAGTTGCAGGTAATGCACACCGTGTGTTCTGTTTTTTGTAACCACGCAGATTTCCCCACATTATTTTGCATCGATTTGACTTCTGGCTTTCCTAATTCAATCTCATTATTATTAAATCCAGAAAATCCATTTCTATTAGGGCCTAACAAATATTGACAACATGCTCGATGTCCGAATCGTAAGCCGCCATCTTTGTTTATTGAACTAGTATTCCTCCTTTCTACACAGGTAAATGACGTGATACTTTTATTTAGGATGAGTGAATAATCATCGGTATACATGGCCAGTTGTATACATGTCAATGTTTATAAAAAATAAAAAGTCCACACTACTGAGCCTTTCAATTTCGACGCCATTTTTCATAGAATACGGATTCTAATACACAAATCGGAACCGAACCGAAATCCGGAAAAACAGAACCGAAACCGAACCGAACAAATTGTTCCGCGGTTCTCGGTTATTTCGGGTACCCGTGACAGCCCTAACTACTATTATTAATGGAAAGAGTACCTCGGCTCATGTGAGCTACATGTAAAATTGGATTAATCTAGGTTTTGCAAGTTTGTTCAGTCAAGGTGAAATGAAATTGAACAAGACAAACAACATCTATTTCATCACACTGGAGACAATAAAAACAGAAATGTCTATTATCGTCTCCCCTGCCAACGGAGGTTTTGTCAAGGTCATAGCAAATTGATCCAGGAAATATTCCTAGAATCCTGGCCAGAGAATAACAATGACGAGACTGAAATGTCTTCCATTGTGTTTCTCTCATTGATTTATCTGAGGTGCAGTGAACAAATAGCCACAATTGTCCCTGCATGAAAACAAAACTCTGTTGGGATCAAGTTTTGGTGCTAAGTGTTTTCATGAAAAATAATGACATAATTGTGGAAGAACTGCTTTCAAAATTGTTTAATTAAGCATTGAGAGCTTATTTTTGGATATCATCCGTCCTATAACACACCAGGCCATGCAGACATATTGAATATCACACAAGCCAACGCTATCCAAAATAACATTCAATTCTTATATTTAAATATATTTTTATGTTTATTTGTATGAAATATTTTTGTTTCGCTGCTTTAAAGCCATTATATAGGTTCTCTGTCAGAGATACATAATTAACGAATCAGCCATTAAACATACTACTGGTATTCAGTGTGCTTCTGCTGCTTAAAGTATATTGCCGAAAACTTTGCCTGGAAATTTTTTTTTTTGAATTAGAATAGATATGATTTAACAATAATTTTCAAAAGTACATATCAAATTAGTTATGTAAGTTTGAACATTTCATTTAATCTTACAAAAATAAATCTATTCAAAACGCGACTATGATGACATTTATTTGTGCTGTAGACTGGCAATGCCTGTCTGATATGCGCGATATACAGACAGGTGATCAGTAATGTAAAGGGCCTTCTGGTGGCCGCGTTCATTGGATGATAAAAATTACCGCTGACACAGAATTTAAATGTCTTAGGGAACCCAAAACAGATCACCGAGTGCAGAACGACTACAAGTGTTATGGACGGTTATCAGTTTCTCAAGTTTTCTTCAAGTATTCCACATACAACACAAATATTCCGTTTTTCAGATTTTTGTTTCACGGGAGTGTTAAACATATCATCTACACACAAAATTTTCTACATTTTCACACAAAATGCTATTTTATTTTTGGGACGTTCACTTTGTACCCTTATATTACAAATCGTAGCATTAATTGGGGAAAAAACCCTGAAACAATGGCTGAGTAAGAGTATGGTTTTACGGACTCAGCGAATCGCATAATTACTAGATTATTTCCCATACTGTAGTGTAAAGCAGCAGTTATAGAGGGCGCTTCAATCGCTGATGGCGGTAATCACCTGTCTCTTTCGTACGATAGAGACAGAGGACCAGTCTAGGGCTGTCACGGGTACCCGAAATAACCGAGAACCGCGGAACAATTTGTTCGGTTCGGTTTCGGTTCTGTTTTTCCGGATTTCGGTTCGGTTCCGATTTGTGTATTAGAATCCGTATTCTATGAAAAATGGCGTCGAAATTGAAAGGCTCAGTAGTGTGGACTTTTTATTTTTTATAAACATTGACATGTATACAACTGGCCATGTATACCGATGATTATTCACTCATCCTAAATAAAAGTATCACGTCATTTACCTGTGTAGAAAGGAGGAATACTAGTTCAATAAACAAAGATGGCGGCTTACGATTCGGACATCGAGCATGTTGTCAATATTTGTTAGGCCCTAATAGAAATGGATTTTCTGGATTTAATAATAATGAGATTGAATTAGGAAAGCCAGAAGTCAAATCGATGCAAAATAATGTGGGGAAATCTGCGTGGTTACAAAAAACAGAACACACGGTGTGCATTACCTGCAACTTAAAAATATACGAACATATCATTAGACTTTACTCGTTTCAAATCATAACTAATACTTACTTTGTTAACATATTTCCTGTAACCAATTATTAAAATAATCATCAAGATATATCTCAAAACGAAAGACGTGTATTGAAAAATCGGCCACAGGTTAATCAAGAAAGGAACTTCATAATGAAAACAGAAGTTTACAATGATTTTTTTCAAATAATCCTTTGTAGTACATAAGGCTTTAAAAATGTTCAGTAAGTTATCTGTGGTGAAATTATTCTATGAATTAATATAGTTTTTTTTTAATTTAATTTAAAATCATCAAATGTCTTTGAATTTCTAATCAGGAAACTAGTTATTGTGTTGAAGATTGTTAATATTTAAGAGTGAAGAAATACTAAAAATAAACTTTTAGAGTTAAAAAGAATGAATTTGATTTGAAAGTTGACCCGAACCGAAAAAACCGAAACCGAACCGAAAATTTTATGACCCGACCCGACCCGAAAATTTTTGGAACCGTGACAGCCCTAGACCAGTCAATTTGTGCTGATACGCCATTTTTGTTTTGTTTTTTTGTTGTCTCCAATGATTGCAATATACAGAAACCGCAGAAAAACTGATAAAAATAATTAAGATATTCACAATACATTTCTGTATACATGTATTATAAATTACTTATATATTCAACACAGGGACTCACCTTTCCTGTGTCTGGATTGTAGAAAAAGTTAGCCCAGTTTGGATCAGTCTGCATGAACTTCCAGTCAAAGAGCTCTGTTAAACACAGACTTAAAATTTCTGTGCAGATCTGAGGGAGATATAAATTAAAATATATTCTTAAGTTTTCAATGAATAAGGCCCCTTGACCTCAAGGACATTCTTTAAATTTGCTATTAAGTCAAACATTTTATTTTTAAGGGGGTGGGGGGGAGGATCCAAGATGTTTCAAACAAATTATACATTTTCATCCTTTATCACACTTTAAATTTATAGCTTAGAAAATTAGAAAATTCAAAAGTTTCGTAACTTAATATACTCAAATAACAGAAGATAGATCTATTTAAATCTGTCTGAATTAACAAAAATCTTATTTTCATGAAAACTTGACTTTAAAGAGCAAGATTAGGGGGAAGCATTTAGACCCACCTGATCCCTGGTTTCTTGATCAAGTTCTGTACACCTGTCCAGGGGAATCCCCTCAATGAACTCTGTGGTGAGGACTTGTCTGGAACTCAGCTCTGGCACCACAGCCGGCACCTCTAACATGGAGTGATCCTGGAGTAGTTCTCTGTCAACATTATATAAGTCACACTTAAGCTGAAGCATCAATTCCCCATCATTTACTTACTTTATAAACTCTAACAACCCACCCCCATCCCCCAATTTGGCATACCATTTCCTTGCATATTTCATTAAAATCTCTACCTCACTTAGCTTCATCATCAAGTTATAATTCCCACCTCTATTTTTCATCATTACTACTGCATACAAGGTTATTTTTCCCCAGTGCTTTTTTTGCCATTCTACACTTGCAAATAGTTTCGCCCTGTCTTGAATTTGCCCAGACGCAGTTGTGTTTAAAGAGAGATAATTAGAGACATTGGAATTCTCCCAGTCTCAAATTTGCCTGAGGGCAAAAGGGGTGAAAATAAAATGGGGGCGAATATTTCCCTGTATACAGTATTACCGTACTATATTAAATCTGCAATCCAGAAATATTTGTAAAATTTACAATACGTCGGGAATGGCAAAATTAAGAAGCATGATAAGGTGATTGTTATAATTGTTCAAAATCTATATATATCTATGCTAAAATAATAAACCCCATTTGAACACTGTAACCTAAAATCATAAAATTTCACCCACCCCAACAGGGTTGAACTTTCAATAAATTTTCCTAAAATGCAAGGTTCTCTACCTATACTTTTTTATCACATGGTATTCTTCAATAAATTCTTACTTGAACTTTGTACTGCATTTGGCTTCTCGTTCATAATCAACCTCCCAGCCCAATTCTTTCTTAGTGACTCTCATCAAATCATCAATGTAAACTCCTTGATAAAAGTAAAATACATGTAATTAAATAGATGATACAAATGTATTATTTGTTCTATGCAGGAAATATAAAATGAATATTAAAAAGTTAATTTTTACCTTTAGGAAACAAATCCCAGATTTTCAAGACTGTCATTAAATTGTTGATGTCACTTTCAATGCTGGTGGCAACCCCTGGGTACTGAAATTAAAAAAAGAAATAAAAATTTGAGAGTTATTTGAATTCTATTCAAAACTGGAAATATTCTGGACAAGCAATCTGCTTGGATCAGTTATTTGCTAAACTTGATATATAAATAGATCAATAAATAAATAAATTCATTATACAGTATTATCTTGCAAGGGTTAGCCTGTCTTGTAATTTTTCTACATTTGTGAAATAAATTTAGTGCTAGCTGTTTTAAAGATTGATACCACTCAAAAAGCCTCATCACTTTACTAAATCAAGACTTATAAACATTTAAACTCTCTCTCTCTATAAACATTTAAACTCTCTCAACATTTAAACTCTCTCTCTCTCTCTCTCTCTCTCTCTCTCTCTCTCTCTCTCTCTCTCTCTCAGGTGTTGATCCCTCACCTGGATTTTCATGGCTACTTCTCTGCCATCCTTCAGTTTTCCTTTATGCACTTGTCCAATGGAGGCGGCAGCAAAAGGCTTGTCATCAAACTGTTCAAACTTGTCCTGCCAGTCTTCTCCTAACTCACTGACTAGGACTTTCTGAAAGCACCACATTGAAAACATTTACTTATAAACTGTTATAAGTGTTCATTTGAATAAAGGTCTCCTCAGCCTCTTGTGTGCTATATATAATATTACACATTGTACATTGCTTTGCCTTAAGGTGTGGTAGACTCTTGAAAATTTTCACTGGATTTCAAGAGGAGATTTCTGTTTGTTTTACCCACCTTCATCTGCCAGGACGGCATGAAGTCTGCACTCTGTCTGACTCTATCAAAGATCTTCTGGATCTTAGGATCAATGAAGGAGTTGTCTGAAATCAAGCAAGAATTTTTTTGTGAACAATCATTTCTATATACCTTAAAGAATGAATAAAAAACACTTTTGTAGAGGTTAGCAAATGCAATACATGCTCTGGGGGTATATAATATAATACTTGTATAACAAAACATTCAGGGTGTAAGCGGAGTTCATTGGTCCAACAGCAAAACATGTTTCAGAGAACATTCTCAGAGAGAGGAACTAAGACTACTAGGTAAAGACAGGTTGCCTGATTGATTGTCAGTAAAATTATAGACTTTGGATTACAAATTATGGTGAGAGTATTCAGTGAAGCAGATAACTCAAGTTTCACTGCCCATCCAATCGGAAAGAGTAGCTTAATATCTTGATCAATCTGTAAGCTGCATTTCTGCTGATACTCTTACTGGTAATTGACTTTTAATTGACAATTATGATATTTTTCACAAATTGTAATAAGAATGGTCAGTGAAGCATAATACATTTTACTGCTCAAGCAAAAAGATCAATCTGTAATCTGCATTTCTGCTGATACCTTGAATTGAATAGAGTATAATTTTGTTATTTACCTTGTATGCTGATCATCTGTCCCAGCTTTAAGGCTGCACCCCTGGCTCTACAGAGTCTGTCCACGATACGCTCAGCGTTCTCTTCCGTCAGAAAGGGATTCTCTCCGATTAAACTGGGATTGTTGTTATCTGTGCAACAAAACAGTCCAATCAATACAATAAATGAAACAGTGTTATTAAAATCATTATTGTTTTTAAATTAAATACATGTATCTTTTAATTACAAAGCTTTAAAATTTTCTACTTCACATGCATTTAATTTTAGTATATAATTCCTCGATTAAAGATTTACCTTATTTCAGGACCAAGAAATGATAAATCAAATGAACAGATAATTTTCAAATGATTACATGTTAAATTAATGTCATATAATTTAATTCTGGTTGTAACACGCTTTCTGATTGGCTAAAAAATTATTTTATATTGTATAAAGAATGTTGCCTACATCATAGTAAGACTAACGTCAAAAATGTATCAATCTGCCGAACGTTACGTTTAAATTTTGTACATGTTAATGTCATTTAAATAGTCAAATGACCGTTTTTATCTACAATTAATATCAAAAAATTAAATTATAAGCAATGAATTCAATATTTATTAGTTTTATACGATATAAAATGGTTTGGAGCAGTTTACGCTTTTTAAAAAACCGCTTTGCGGTTTATAAAGCGTAAACTGCCCCAAACCATTTTATATCATATAAAACTAATTAATATTGAATTCATTCCTTTAAATACATAATTTAATTTTTAAAGTAGTGCATTTATAGTTTAATCTTAACCCTTGAAGTGCCACGATAAATAACACAGGTAACTGAAGAAAGCTAAAATTAATATCAGAAAATCATTATAAGGCAAGTACCGGTACATAATATGTCAATTTATTTTAATCATCTCATTTTTACCTGACTTTTTCTTGAGCCCCAGTCCTCGCTTTGTCACCTCCGAAAGTGCTCCTACTCCTAGTCCCACAAACAAACCTACAATGTAGAGTTAGGCTGGTAAAAAGCCATACTACATGTAAATATTTCTAAACACTTTCTTAAAGACCTGTTTCAAAAATTCTACAAATCAAACTTGCATTCAGATTCCACTCACCTCCAAAGTTGGCCACTCTGCTAAATCTAGAGGACGGCACCTTTCTTTCTTTAGCAGTGTCACTTAACTGGAAAAATGAATATTCCAGCATGAGTAGATGATCATAATTCTACATGTTATAAAGAGCAATCAATCTTTTCAATGGTTCATTAAAAATTAAGTACTGGTCCACATGTCAATTCTTTCAAAATTTGTAGAGCACAGGAATAATTTTTAATAAATTGACCCCCAAATTGATCTTGGTTCCATTTTTTATTTTTGTCTCAAATAATTTTTTTTTTCAGTTAATAAGGCACATTAAACAGAAATATTGACTACCTTTGGAGCTGCTTTGAATGCTGACAATGGTGGTCTAATCGCTTTCTTGGCCGATTTCTTCACAGGTTTCTGGCTATCAAACTTCTCCACAGGTTCAGGTTTAACAACAGGGTCAGCCGATTTTTTTGATTTAGTATTCTCTAAAATGTCTTTTAATATCGTGTCTGACGGTGGCTTTTTACCCTGTGGGACAGTTTTGGGGGGTTCTGTCCCCTTCTCTTCTTCGAACATTTCTTCAAACTGTTCCTCGTTCACCCCCAGGGCTTTGCTGAAGTCACTGGAGAGGTTCAAGTCAGCTGCATTGCTGTTTGTGAAGGGTGTGGACATTGGAGGGACAGAGGTTCTCAGAGTGCCAACCACAGTGGACGCTTGCCTAGCCATCATTACAGTCTTATCTATGACTGCTTTCTGCAATATTGTTAAACTTTCATTGCGACTAGTAGATACATGTAGTACATACATCTACATGTTTATTCATATGTTAGTTCAGAGGATAAAAAAATTAGCTGCCATAACCAGTTTCACACCTATTGATTATTATTTAATAAATATTGAGAATGTATTTTCACAATGTAAGAAGTATAATTAAGGTATAGGGCTTGAATAAAAGAAATTAAATTGGGAGTATCTAAATCCCAGATTAATTGTCTTCCAAAGTCAGGGGATTCCCATCCATTCCACTAAATATAAGCAGAGCGGATTAAAAACCTTTGACTTCGGAATATCTAATCGACTTTGGAATATCTGATCAATCTCTTAAAAAAATTTACAATTTATAAATCAATTTATTTATTTGTTATTTATAGATCATTTTGCATGTTTAATCCATGCTAATCCATGTTTAATCGGAATTAATCCATTTCATCAATTCAACATACTGGTAAGTTGCTTTGGTTAGAGGCTACATCCTGGACCACAGTCTGTGATTTCTCCAGGACTTTTCCTGCCGCTGTTTTTAAACTGCTGTTCCTCCATACTTGTTTGACCTCTGATCCCTGTGTCTCCACTAGAGCCTTAGTGATGTACTCTAACCCTCTCAAGAAACCCGCCAAGTCGGATCTGCGAGCCATGTCTGTAAGTCTGAATAGATTCAGCATTTATAGTTAATAACATCATGGGCTATATACTTTTAAGGCAAGAAGGGAGTAGAATGCAATGCTTAACTGATAAAGTTGTATTGCAGAAAAGTACAGATATACATACAGATATCATGTGTGGAAAAAATTGAATTTATACCGGTACCAAAATATTGTTAACAGCACAGGAGTATTTGGTTGTACATGTAGTTCTCAACATAAATGTGGAACTGTTCTTTTGCAAGACAAAGTATAAATTAATTTAACAAAGTGTTAGCAAGCTGATAGGGATGATTAGATAATATGTAAAGGATACTTTATAAGGTTGGGACCAATCACCTAAATGGGATATACATTGAAGTGCCAAAAGATTTTTTGGTATTAATTTGTTATATAAATCCACGTTAATGTGTATCAAATGAAACAACTTGTGGTTAGCAAGTTTTCCTATAAGCCAATAGTTTGCTAGATTGATCCCCAAGAAGTGTTTGATATACCAAGGGATCAATCTCAGTAACAGTGGGGTTACAAAAAAGTTGTTTACCATAAGTTGTTACATTTCATCTATTCTAATGCAGATTTACCATATTGTTCACAAAATAAAAAAAATTCTATTTATTGCACTTCAAACTTATATCCCATTTGGGATATTATATCCCAAATGGGCTGTATATTATATCCCATTTGGGGGATAGTCCAAACCTGTTTATAGCTATATTTTAATTGTTCTTATCTGAATATCAATGTGTTCACTTAAGCTTAATTTGGTATTAAAGTATACCGATTGTGCATTCAGCTAAATAGTCATACTGTCTACATGTTAGCTGTCATAATCATTGTGATAATGTCATAATTGTATCAAGTTTTTCAGGCACAACCAGTAGTTGTAGTTATATCTATAGGCCTAATGAACGGAAAAACTGCCACCAACAAATGCGTTTGAACATTCAATAACGAAATAAGTACAACTAGTTGTACTAAGTGTGCAAAATAAAATTATTTTCATAGGTATTTTTCTCTTTGCCAAAATTCAGCAGCCGCAACAGCTGACGAAACGTCAAAGGCAAACAAGGGCATTAATCAGCTGTTTTCCCCCAAGTCCTTTAATCTGTTTATTCATAAACAGAAACTATGAAAAACTTACCTATAAATTATTCAATCATGGCGAGAGGCTGCGAAACAAAGAATGGCTGTTTGTTTTATAATTGTTATGCCTCACGTTTATCTACTTCGTGTTTCGTCTTAGTTTCGATTTCGGGTTTCGTAAGCACATGCTTCCGGTTTTGAGAGACGTGCGTTTGGCGAGCCCGACTTCAAATGTTTTTGCTGTGTATACTTTTATGTTTATCAAATTTTAACTGTCTGTAAATAACCGTTAACTATGGAATTCCATATATGACAGCCAACTGTCAGCTGCCAACTGCTTACTGCCAACTGCTTACTGCCAACTATGGTTTTCCATATACGACAGCCAACTGTCAGCTGCTTACTGCCAACTGCTTTCTATACCTTTTTATTGGATTAAGCGCATGTGCAGACATTTATTTAAGGGTGGAGGGATTGATAGATGGATAGTGTTTATTTTATTTTACACAAAAACACATATTAACAGCCACTGCATGGTCCTACTATTTATATTACTTGGTCACGTGACCCGAAACCTATTCGAGTACGTATGAAAACCCATCACACGCATAATTTTGAGTACACTTACTCGTTTTCGCCACTTTTGAAAGACATAAGAGATAGTGGAATTAATTCTTGATTTGTCTGATGCTATGCATATAGAATGTATAAGATTTTGTTTCATTCCTGTTATCCAGATTTACCTTGAAAGAGTCATGGACACATGGAATAATCATAGAATTAGAAAACAAAACACACATTGTTCATCGGGTCGTCCATCTTTTTTGTATAGCAACCCAGAAATATTTGGCTGTTATGATATGAAAAAGGATGTAGATTTAATTTTTTTTTCTTGGTATGTTTGAAAATATTCAGGCAACTGAAAATGATTTTTTAATGGGCTCATCTAACGAGTTTTCTGAAATTGCTTTAGAAACGATGTTGCTTCTAAATCTTTTGCTCCCAAGCACGTTGCACGAGGCTATGGGGCTTTTTGGGAACCTTATAACGTTTTTTAGTGTTTAATGAAGTAACATTATTTCTGTAAAAATAATTTCATAAATGTTAAACACACACCATTACATTGTAGAGTTTTGATATACTCACACCAAGGTGGTGAAAACAGTTTTAAAAGCCATGGATAATATTGGCTTTCATAATCTAGCATTCCCAGTGCAAATTCTCTGCAACAATTTGCGCAAGGGGATACTATAATCTAGTAAAAATATCGCGTACAAAGCAATGCAAATCAGGATTTCACAAATACAACACAAACATTGAGAAAAACTAACGATTTAATGAACCTCTGTCAATCATAGCATACTGGGGAATTACTAAGAATTCGTGGTGGCTCAATTTTCGTGGAATTCGTGGGAGCCCTCCCCCACGAATTTTCTTCCTTCGACGAAAACAAATTTTGAAAGAGTTACATGTACTTTTCTTACTGAAACTGAAAACCGACCCATCCAAGAATTAAATTCCCACGAAGAATCAAAAATCCCACAAACCACGAAAATTGGCCCCATCGAATTTAAATGATTCCACAGCATATGATGTTTTCATATCATAATTATCACATTAATTTCTGATATACTGAGATATCGGCTGTTTAAATTACGTTGTATTATGAAATCACAGATTGTCCGTCATAATGTAAATTAAAGATTAATTCTTGCCTTATTAAGTTAATTGTGCTTAATCGTGGTTTCATTGGGGTTCATTGTGGTTCTGTTAACTGCGATTTTTTTTATATTTTAAAATATTATTATGACTTAATTTCTCACAAGACTATTGTTAACTATAGTTTTGATAGTACGTGAAAGCTTTAGTTTAAAATTGTAAGATATTACTGTTTCACAGAAAATTGTACATCTTTGATACAAAATCAGATAGTCGCTAAACTGTGTTTCTTAAGTGTAATGCATGTACCTTGCTTGTCACATTTTTGTGAATTATGATAAACCTTAAACTATATTTAGCATTCGTTAGTTGTAGTTTGTGAACCGTAGTTTAAAAAATTAAGTATAGTTTACATTTTTATTTATATCGGTATCTAGGCACAAACATATGCCCCTCCCCCCCCCCTCTCCCTGCCTTTTCACATTAATAAAATGTATAATTTAAATTAGGAGACTGGTTCCTCCACCCACACACCCATCCCCGCGTATAACCGCATGAAAATGTTTTTCAAAAAACCTGGGAAATGAAAATATATAATAAAATAGTAAATACATGTAGATTTATGTAGAGATGAATAAAATTAATTGAAACATCACGGATTGGGATTTTGGGCTTTTGCGAAAACAGCAGACATAGATTTTTTTTTTTTTTGGGGGGGGGGGTAATATATAATATTGCTAACTGTGGTGGATAGATTTAAAATTATTTGCTTTCAAATAGATCATTCGTTGGAATGTTCGTTCGATCCTCAACCTCCCTCCCCATTAGCCGTTGTTAACATTGATTCTCTCTATCATGCATTTTATTGAGGGAGTTTGATGACTCAAAACGTTCGTATGGATGGAAGATTGATGAACATTTGTACAATATTTTTTACAAAAGAAAATAATATTGGCAAGAGATCAAACATACTTTTCATTGTATTTTATTTACACTTGTAGTAGGTATGGCAATAGTTTAAGATTTACTAACTGGTTAATCGCGATTTGTTCCGACCGACCGATTAACCGGTTAATCGCATCTTTACATCTTCACTAGTCAAGAGTTTCTGATCCGCACCGCCCGTGAGGAGAGGTGCGGATTCAAAACCCTTGGCTAGCGAAGATGGCATCTTTGTTACACATTTATTTAGCACCGTCCACTCGCACCTTCGCACTCTCGACAGGAGTATTCTGTTTATACATGTATTAGATGGTTTTTATTTTCGAGAAAAATAAACGGCAAATGGACATGACATATTCTTTTCAAGTTGCAATTTCGTAGCAGTTTGCATTCAACTTACAGAATAACCTCCAAAATTAAACGTGTTCAACATACATGTACATGTAGGCCGAATAAAACTGGCCTTTGACAAAATTAAGACCTCCCTTTTGAACTATTTTTCGAATCTTCATTTTTTGAGTCTAATATAGACAAATGCACCTGCTATCTAATAATTGTATTGATGGCATATAACTTTAATTACTCTGGTACGTCTCCGGAACGTGTGCCTGAATTAACAA